>CM029022.1:179088561-179165515 GCA_016801055.1 Panax notoginseng
TTTCATCTTCCCTGTCATCATTAGTTCTCCATGGCTCATCTACTGTATTTCAGGATATCATTCTAGAATTTAGCTTCAAAATAAGGTTATTTGAATAAATTAACATATTACATAATTTCCCGATATTATTGACTGACCAACATGTGACGCCCCCAAAATTAGGTATACATCACCCATCTTGGGTCGTCAGAACATGGTACAGAATACAAACACAACTTACTAATACAACTGTCGTGTACAATACGACAAAACATAACTGTGAGTTTGAATACAATTATTATCTTCTAGAGACTATACAAACTCAAAAGGAGTCCTCGTTTCAATTATCGTCATACTATTTAACAGAATAGTGAGGACTACTAATACTATCATCTGGTCCATCACTCCGTTCCCCGACTCATCCCAGCTATATTTTCATTTCCTGAAGAGAACAGTGAAAGAAAGGGTGAGCTCAACTAGCCCAGTAAGAAATATTATGACTAAGATAATGCAGAATAAATTATCTTTAGCCTTCAACAGTGTTAAACTGAAAAATATAACGAACATCAAGTTTAACTGCAGCGGAACAAGCAATCCATTAAAAGAGTCAAGTAGAAAATAAATCTACTATCTTTATGATTTAAAAGGTTTTTCAACACTGTTATCGCTGGGACTCAGCTTAACAAAATAATCCACATCATCGAATCACCCCTGCACTACGGCGATATTCTTTAGTATCACGACCACAATTATCCCATGCACTACGGCCAGAATATTTGTGTATTCATTAATGGTCATGATCATGCCAACAACTGTCCATCAATGCACTACGGGCCAATGAGGACTTTTACCACATCATTTGTAACATTACGGTCATGATTATACCGAATAATCCCTGGTCATAATCATACCAAGTCCATCTATGCACTACAGGCCACAGATGACTTTCAACATTTATAAACATGAGGATGATGACAATGATATAAGAATTCAAATAAAACAAGTTCAAGAATTAATTTATCCAAGAATTAACAACGTCCAAATTGTCAACATGATACTGCTTTGTGGAGTAAAATTCAAGAATGCTTAGAAGAATATTTCATGAAAAGATACTGGATGAACGCAATTATCAGGATATTCCACTAATTTCATGGAGTATAGAAGTCAAAACTTAACCAACTGAGTATAATAAAGAATGGAATAACAAAAGAAATCACCCATGCATGCGATAGACCGCACAGACAGGTTATTCCAACGAAAAATAAATAATAGAACCAGGTCCGGCGTGTAACGCACAGACAGGATATTCCGACAGAATAATAAATAATGGAACCAGGTCCGGCGTAAACGCACAGACAGGATATTCCAACAGAATAATAAAATAATGGAACCAGGTCCGGTGTAAAACACACAGACAGGATGTTCCAACAGAATAATAACAAGACGGAACCAGGTCGGTGTAAAACACACAGACAGGATGTTCCAAAGAATAATAATAAAAACGGAATCAGGTCCGGTGTAAAACACACAGACAGAATGTTCCAATAGAATAATAGAAGAATGTCACCAAGTATAGGATAGACCGCGTATACAGGTTATTCCAAAAGAATAATAAGAAATGGAATAACAACAGTTCTCTTCATGAATAAGAAAGAATAACACCCCTTACCGTTTTAAAGAAGAACTGAAATAAGGAAGTAGTTAAGTAGCAGATTACTTTTTTTCTCTCTCTCTATAGTTTCTCTCTCTAGAGTTCAGTGAATTCGTAAGAAATAATGAAGGAATGAGCTGCTATTTATAGAAAAATAGAATGCATAGTAACTAATCCATGAACGGTCCAGATTGATTACTTTAATCTGACGGTCCATATTTAAAGAAAATATTTTTAAATAAAATATAATATATTCTATTTATAGAATAACTTTAATAAAGTATTCTGTTTTATATAAAAAGATGTTTTCTGTTTTATTACGTTAATAATACGAATAAAACAAAACGTCATTATCGCTAAATAATTCATATTATTAACTGACAATAATTGAATCAAACTGAGTGACTTCTCACATAAGCATTAATAATCAATACCGTGTGCTACTATGCAACCACACGTATTACTGTACTTTTACTACCGAGTAGTTCAACAGTATCAATGGTAAAACTTCCGCCGTTATTTTTAATAAAATATTTTTGTCGTTTTTCTCAATCCGACAATAATTCCGTTGTGGGGTCCACCAATGATTGTGCCGTTGTACGAATATTTCCTGTTAAAACGAATATTCCCGACCAATCGAATATTATATAACAACTTGCGTACTTTGCAAAATTTATAAATATTACCCACAACTATAACATTATATCAAATTAACTCCATAATATTCAAAAATGATATTTATAGAAAATTCATCTTTATTTATAAAAGTTGGGGTCTTACAACCTCCCCTTCTTATGAAATTTCGCCCTCGAAATTAGGGTACGTACCTGGTATGTCGAAGAGGTAAGGATACCTTGATTTCATTTCAGATTCTAACTCCCAAGTCATTTCCTCAACATCGTGGTTTCTCCACAAAACTTTGACTTGAGGTATAACCTTGGAGCGTAGAATATGTTCCTTCTTATCCAAGATTTGAACAGGAACTTCTTCATACGTCAAATCCTCCGCTATTTCGTCCGGTTCTAACTCAATAATGTGGTTCGGGTCTTCCACATATTTACGTAACATGGATATGTGAAAAACGTTATGAACACGAGACATACTTGGCGGTAAAGCGAGTCTATAAGCCACAGTTCCTACTCGATCGAGGATTAAAATGGACCGATGAATCGAGGATTGAGCTTTCCTCTCTTTCCAAATCTCGTAACTCCTTTCCATGGAGCAACACGTAAGAACACATGATCTCCTATATCAAATTCCACGTCCTTTCGATGAAGATCAGCATAACTCTTTTGTCGATCTTGTGAGGTTTTTATACGTTGTCGGATCGTTTGAATCTTTTCTGTAGTCATACGTACCAACTCCGGTCCCAACAACGTTGCTTCACCCACCTCATCCCAGCATACTGGAGAACGACATTTTCTTCCATACAATGCTTCGAATGGAGCCATGCCAATACTTGCTTGATAACTGTTGTTGTAGGAAAACTCCACCAATGGTAAGAACTTGTCCCAACTTCCCTTGAAGTCAAGGACACAGAGTCTTAATAAATCTTAAGAGTTTGAATAGTCCTCTCTGATTGTCCGTCCGTCTGAGGATGATATGCCGAACTAAATCGTAAATCCGTGCCCATAGCTTTTTGTAAACTAACCCAAAATCGTGAAGTGAATCTTGGGTCTCGATCAGAAACTATGGATACTGGATACTGGCATACCATGCAGTCTTAATCTCGTTTATGTACATACGAGCAAGACGTTCAAGTGTATAAGTTTCTCGTATCGGTAAGAAATGAGCAGACTTGGTCAATCTATCAACAATGACCCAAATCGCATCTAATACCTTGAGAAACCTTAGGAAGACCGGTAACGAAATCCATGGTAATGTGCTCCCACTTCCATTCTGGAATTTCAAGTGGTTGCAATGGACCTTTTGGTACTTGATGCTCCGCTTTGACTCGTTGACAAGTTAGACACCTTGAGATAAACAACGCTATCTCTCTCTTCATATTGCTCCACCAAAATGTATGACGAAGATCATGATACATTTTGGTACTTCCAGGATGGATTGCAAACGGTGTGTTGTGCGCCTCCATCATGATTTCATACTTTAAATCAGGGTTGTTAGGAACACAAAGTCTGGAGTTGACTCGAAGTATTCCTTCTTCATCGATTCTTGCTTCCGGCATAGCACCTTCTTGCACTTTCTTCCTCATACGCATCAGCTCCAGGTCTGTAGCTTGAGCAGCTTTAACTTTATCGATTAAAGTCGGTTCTACTCGTATATTCGCCATCATCACATGGGTCCCTGGAGTCTTTAACTCTATCTCCATCCTTTGCAAGTCACACAAAATGGGCCTTTGTGTTGACAATATCGCACTCGTACTTGCATATGATCTTCTACTCAATGCGTCAGCTACCACGTTCGTTTTTCCAGGATGGTATTGAATGGTATGATCATAATCTTTCAACAGTTCAAGCCAACGTCGTTGTCGCATGTTGAGTTCCTTTTGAGTGAAGAAATATTTGAGGCTTTTATGATCCGTAAAGATCTCCACCTTCTCCCCATACAAGTAATGCCTCCAAATTTTAAGTGCAAAGACAACAGCTGCCAACTCTAGATCATGAGTAGGATAATTCCTCTCATATTCCTTGAGTTGTCTTGATGCATAGGCTATGACTTTTCCATGTTGCATGAGAACGCATCCCAACCCTTTGCTCGAAGCATCACTGTAGATGACAAATCCCTCCGAGCCAGATGGTATTGTTAGAACAGGTGCTGAAATGAGTCTCCTCTTGAGTTCTTGAAAACTCTGCTCACATTCTTCGCTCCAACCGAACTTTGTATCTTTCCGAGTCAGCTGAGTAATGGAGTAGCGATTCGAGAAAATCCTTCCACGAATCTCCGATAATAACCAGCTAAACCAAGAAAGCTACGTACTTCGGTCACTGATTTAGGTTGCTCCCAGCTTTGAATAGCTTCAATCTTTGTCGGGTCAACCGATATATTCCACGACTTGATACTACGTGCCCAAGGAATGCTACCTCCTCCAGCCAGAACTCGCATTTCTTCAACTTGGCATAAAGCTTGTATTCACGAAGCTTTTGGAGTACCAGCCTCAAGTGTTGCTCATGATCTTCACGGCTTTTGGAATAAATAAGGATGTCATCAATAAAGACGACCACAAAGTGATCCAAATATTCCTTGAATACCCGGTCATCATATCCATGAAGGCAGCAGGAGCATTAGTCAATCAAAAGACATAACTAGAATTCATAATGCCCGTACCGAGTTCTGAAAGCCGTCTTTGAATATCCTCAGTTCTAACCTTCAGCTGATGATATCCAGAACGAAGATCGATCTTTGAAAAGAATTGTGCTCCTTGCAATGGTCAAACAGGTCATCAATACGTGGCAATGGGTACTTTTTGATGGTGACATGATTCAACTCCCGATAATCAATACAAAGTCGCATACTTCCATCTTTCTTCTTCACGAATAGAACAGGAGCATCCCAAGGAGAAGTACTAGGACGAATAATGTGATAAACCCAAAATAGGTCCATTCCACCCAACCCATTCTGAGTCGTCAAATACATGGTACAGAAAACAACTAAACTTTATTACAACAATTGTCTTGCAAAATACAACAACACATATGCTGTGAGTTTGGATACAATATATACCAAATGTGAATTGGACTCCATCATGACATAGCACTCACAAAGGTACCTTACATAAAGGTATAGTCAAAAACTGTTTTAGAAACTTGAATCTTTGGGAAGTGCTCAAGGAAACCTTCGTACATGGGAGGCCATGCGTCTAGGTTATGATAGATATCATATGGCCACAGAATTATCCTTGTTGACCCAATAGACCCCAAAGAAAAACGAGAAGATTACTATCATATTCTTCCCAATGGTGAGTCTTCTCTTGACTTATCATTATCTCCACTGTCTCTAATTGAGAATTATACTTCAAACAAACACCAAGATTATATAGGTAGTGCTCGTAGATATACTCAGCAAGTGGATGAGCACAACCCTGTCTTATGATGACACGAGGTTGTATGTCATTAGACATCTTGTATGATAGTGACAAAACACCCTTCCAACGTTGGGTTCGCCTCACCCTATTTTCTTCACCAAATATAACTACTAAATGATGACCACCGTTCTATTCCCTTGTTACCCCCGCTCGACCCAGCTACACTCTTATTACCTGAAAGGAATTGTGAAGCAAAAGGGTGAGCACAACTAGCTCAGTAAAGAATATCATGACTAAAGATAAATAAATTATCAATAGCCTTCATCAATAATAAATCAGAGATTTAGAACATATGGTAATGATAAAAATTTCAACCATAGTTGCAGCGGAACGAGCAATCCATTAGAAGAGTCAAATAGACTATAAAGTCTATTATCTTCTCCATGTTAAAAATCCACCAACAATGTTTTATCCCTGTAACATCAATCAACAATTTTTCCACAATCATATGAATAACTCATAATCATAACTGTGTTCTAAATTCTCTTCTCATCCAGGACGAAGATAATTTTATCACCTGTCTTTACCTGAAACATCAAAGATCATGGTTACACCAAATCACATTTCCTGTTCATAATCATACTAATAACTTATCTTTGTACTACGAGCCAAAGATATTCGTTAACAGTTCATCTTTGCACTACTGGCCAAAGATATTCAACAACAGTTCATCTTTGCACTACAGGCCAAAATATTCATCAATAATTCATCTTTGCACTACGGCCAAAGATATTTATCAACAATTCATCTTTGCACTACAGGCCAAAGATATTCCTCAACAGTTCATATTTGCACTACAGGCCAAATATATTCATCAACAGTTCATATTTGCACTACAGACCAAATATATTAATATCTCAAAGAAATATATAATCATTTCAGAATTTATATAAACAATAATTATAACCATGTTGATCATTTCACCTTTGCACTTAAGCTAAAGATATTCAATTATAAATTCAATGGTCATGATCATACCAGTCAACAATTCAACTTTGCACTACTGGCCAAAGAGAACCATAGTCATGATCATACCAATAATTTACCCATCTTTACACTCAAGCGAAAGAGAATTTCAACATCAAGGTTATAAAAATATTATATATGATATTAAAAATAATATGATCAAAACATGAATTTAATTTCAAGAGCAATATTCATAAATCAACTATAATTTGGTTAGAAAAAGAAATCAATTTTGTCGTGAATAGTAAACTCATGAATAGTAACTTATGAATAGTAACTCGTCAATAGTAACTCATGAATAGTAACCCCGACTCAAAAAGGTAGAAATTTTACAATAAAATTCATACCAATATTTCGGTATAATGATATTGAAAAAATAACATTTCTTAAACTTATAAACAATTTATTTAAATTATTTACACTTTATTAATTAATGCATTTAATCATCATAAAATGCCAACTCTTAAGATTTTATCATCAATAACGAAAACCCTCATCAAAAATCTGCATATAACTCATATATGATTCTCAAGCCATAAAATCATATTTTTCAATTTTCTTACTTCACATAACATATTTAATTCATTTACTCATAACTAGTCTATTTTCATGAAAAATACCAAATCAGTTCCAAAAATATTTTTTTTCTGGGATTTAGCAGAATATAGTCCCATATTGAACATATATTTTTCTCAGAATTTTTAAAATTCATTTACTATTTTTCATATGGCCAAAACCGCCGAATATTTAGACATTTATCATAAATTGTACTTTTATCAAAAAATTCAAAATTTATAGAGTACACTAATATTATATAGATGTACTCCCAATAAAAATTTCATCAATTTTGGAGTTAACCACAAGAATTATAAGCGGTTACTTTAAAATAGTCTTTTCTTATAAAATTCATAACTCTTAATCTATAAATCCAAAAATCACCATTTTTGGACACAATCAAGAAAACTCATCAAAATATCATTTCAAATTTTTCCAGAATTTTTGAAGGTCAGAAAAATTACGAAACTGAAAAACATAACAACCCTTAAAATCCCTTACTATCCCTTACCTCAAAAGAGCAGTACTTCTGATCGGTATAAGGCTGAAGAAAACTTGCACTGATGAATAGAAACTCACAAAGTATCTAAATACTCACAAAATATACTTCATAATCTAGAGAGAGAAAAAGAGAAAACTTATGAATTCTGGTGTGATTTTCAATTCTAACTTAGCCCTCTATTTATAGGAAAATTTTAGCACGCCGAAGCAGACTTAACTGCAACCTGATGGCTTTACCTGTTACTATTCCCACCCACCACATTTGAATAAAATCTCAGTACATTTTTTCACCAACCAGAGTGGGGCCCACCAATTCTAGAATTTTCTACCAAAATGATTAACTCCGAAAATTCAACAATTTCTGAACCAGTCATCTCGTAAAATTCATAACAAATTATACGTTCATTTTTAACGGTTCAAAATTTGTAGACATATACTCAACTTATATATGTATAACATATCCAAATATTACCACGATCCAACGGTCGGATTAAAAATTATAACCCTTGCAAAATATCTCAAAAACCCTAATTTGATTTTTAATACCTCCGTTCCGATAAAATACAGATAAAACACCTCAACATTAACTCCTTCATTTTTAATCACAAAAATATATCCCTCATTTATATCCACATAAAATAAATATTTTCTTATCATATGAATCAATAATTAATTATTCACAGATAATATTACAGAATCACATTTATGACAACCAGGCCGTTCCCAGGAAAGAGGGGGCTTTCCAATAAGGATTTATCCTTATTGGCGCGCAATTAGGTGACCAAACCTCTCCTTAGACAGAACTTTCTAGACATTGCCAATAATGTTATCTAATAATATTATTCAAATAATATGAATTATTGATCTGATAATGGAAAATACTATGCAGTGACAATTATTGAACAACAATAATATAAAATTTTAACGTAGCAATTATTAAATCAATAAAATAAAATATTGAACAGTAATTACTGTAACAATTATTGAGTAGTGTCTTCTTACGTAAGAATCAATAATTTTAAAAAATACTGTGCAATACCGTGAGCTACTGTGCAATAACGCGTATTACTGTATTTTAACCACCGGATATTTCAACAGTATTAACGGTAACAACTACGTCGTTATTTGTAAAAACTCAAATTTGTCGTTTTCTTCATCCGACAGTTATTCATTATGGGGCCCACAAATAGCTGCGCCGTCGTACGAATATTCTCCGACAGAAAGAATATTCCACGACCAAACAAATATTTCCCCGACAACAATGATTATTTTATAACCACTTGCTTATTTTGAAAAAAAAATCACATTTCACCCATAACTTTAAACTTTTATCAATTTAACCATTTACTGAATAGTAATTATAAGAAAAAATTGAATACTTTTATTTCATAAAATTCGGGGTCTTACAAATAAAGCCAATGTCTAACAATTCCTGCAGTTGGATCTTTAACTCCTGAAGTTCAATAGGAGCCATTCGATATGGGGCTTTGGAAATAGATTTTGTACCGGGTTCAAGGTCGATACAAAATTCAATTTCACGCTCTGGGGGTAGGCCAGGAAGTTCTTCAGGGAATACGTCAGGAAATTTATTAACAATAGAAATATCATTCAAAACTGACGTATTTTTGTTTAGATCCGTGACATGAGCTAAGAAAGCTTGACATCCGTTTTTCAATAAACGAATAGCTTTATGGTTTGAGATGACAGCGATTGATTTTAATGGTTTGGTTGCTTGAATTCGCATAATAGGTCGATTAGGAATATGAAAGCTAACAACTTTATAAAAACAATCAATTTTTGCATGATGAGTAGTTAACCAATTAATCCCTAGAATCACGTCAAATGCAAGTATTTTTAATGAAATAAGATCGACAGGTAATGTGTGGGTACCAACTTGAACCAAACAAGACTTATAAACCGTGGATGTAATGAAGGTTTCTCCCAATGGAGTTTCAACAGATAAGTCAAAGTCTAATTTCTCCGGAGTCAAATTTAATCGATGAGCGCAAGTAGGAGAAATAAAAAATGGGTAGAACCGGTATCAAATAAAGTATAGACTTCGTTAGAGTTTATGATAGGCTTACCCGTGATGATCTCATTCGGGTTCCTTACTTTCTGGGAGCTCACAACAAACGCTCTCCCTTGCACTACCGGTTTTGACTTTTCTGGGATGGCCTTTGGTGTCTCCATTCTGGCTGAACTTGTTTTTGGTAAACGACAAAATCGAGCTAAATGACCTTCTCTTCCACAATTATAACATGCTTTAGACGGCATCGCGCAGTTTGGACTGATGTGCCCCTCCCCTCCGCATTTGAAACATATGATAGGTGATCGTTCTGATCCTTCCTTAACAACGGGTGCTGGTGCTGACGTCTTTCCATCATTGTTGAATCTCCTCTTCATGAAATGACCATTCTTATTGTTTTGGCCCTGATTACCACCGAAGTGGTTACCATTTCTGGCATGTTGATTCCCTCCACGCTTATTGTTACCGCTTCGATGACTGCTCTCACTGGTATTATCATTTTGCCGACTGTTCTCTTTTGGTTGCGTTGACTCATTATCGCGCTCTACTAACTGAGCCCTATTCACAACATCTGAATACAAACACAGTTTATGAGAAATAAGATGTTGACGTATCTCAGGTTTCAAACCTCGCAAAAACATTCGCGTCATTCGCTCTTCATTATCCACCAAGTGGGACGCAAACCGGGACAACTCAGCAAATTTAGCCTCATACTGTGACGCGGTCATATTATTCTGCTCTAATTTGATGAACTCCACCTCCTTCATGTGACGAATACTTTCGGGAAAGTATTTGTCATTGAACAGCTCTTGGAACTTCTCCCAAGACATCTTCAGTGCGGCAGGTTGAGTACGTTTAATCGATTCCCACCAGTAATCTGCCTCTCTTCGCAACATAAAGGCGGCAAAGGGAACCTTTTACTCCTCAGAGCATCCCAAGACATCAAATATCTTGGTGATCTGCTTTATCCATGTTTCCGCTATAAGTGATTTTGGCTCTCCCTTAAACTCCGGTGGTCCCAGCTCCTTGAACTGTTTAGCGGTGACCGTTCGAGAGTTTTCAGTGTTTTCACCTACATTTTGAACAGAAGCCGCTTTCGCCTGCTGTTGCATGAACTGCATAAAACTTCTGAACATTTCATCATTCATCATTTGGTCAGTATTGTTGTTTGCATGAGGATTGTCGCCTTCCTGATGCACATTATCCCGATTATTGATATGTGGTGAATCAACAGTCGCCTGTGCTCCATTACTATTCTCAACATTCTCGGATGCCATTTTCAGATACTGCCACAAAACAAAAGTAAATTGATATGTCATATATTATCCTTATATTCTGACCGACCAATTAAATACCATGCAAATAAACTTAGGTAGGTCATACTAGCGAAGAAATTCTCCGTCTCTCCCCTCCTAGTTCTATTCTCACATCTTAGCCAGGGATCATATCCCTAAGCTCTGATACCAACTGTGACGCCCCCAAAATTAGGTATACATCACCCATCTTGGGTCGTCAGATACATGGTACAGAATACAAACACAACTTACTAATATAACTGTCGTGTACAATACGACAAAACATAACTGTGAGTTTGAATACAATTATTGTCTACTAGAGACTATACAAACTCAAAAGAGGTCCTCATTACAATTATTGTCACACTATTTAACAGAATAGTGAGGACTACTAATACTATCATCTGGTCCATCACTCTGTTTCCCGACTCGTCCCAGCTATATTCTCATTTTCTGAAGAGAACAGTGAAAGAAAGGGTGAGCTCAACTAGCCCAGTAAGAAATATTATGACTAAGATAATGCAGAATAAATTATCATTAGCCTTCAACAGTGTTAAACTGATAAAATATAACGAACATCAAGTTTAACTGCAGCAGAACAAGCAATCCATTAAAAGAGTCAAGTAGAGAATAAAATCTACTATCTTCTATGATTTAAAAGGTTTTTCAACACTGTTATTGCTGGGACTCAGCTTAACAAAATAATCCATATCATCGAATCACCCCTGCACTACGGCCAATGATATTCTTTAGTATCACGACCACAATTATCCATGTACTACGGGCCAAGAATATTTGTGTATTCATTAATGGTCATGATCATGCCAACAACTGTCCATCAATGCACTACGGGCCAATGAGGACTTTTACCATATTATTTGTAACATTACGGTCATGATTATACCGAATAATCCCTGGTCATAATTATACCAAGTCCATCTATGAACTACAAGCCATAGATGACTTTCAATATTTTATAAACATGAGGATGATGACAATGATATAAGAATTCAATAAAACAAGTTCAAGAATTAATTTATCCAAGAATTAACAACGTCCAAATTGTCAACATGATACTGCTTTGTGGAGTAAAATTCAAGAATGCTTAGAATAATATTTTCATGAAAAGATACTGGATGAAACGCAATTATCAAAGATATTCCACTAATTTCATGGAGTATAGAAGTTAAAACTTAACCAACTGAGTATAATAAAGAATGGAATAACAAAAGAAATCACCCGACATGCGATAGACTGCACAGACAGGTTATTCTAACAGAATAATAAATAATAGAACTAGGTCCGGCGTAAACGCACAGACAGGATATTCCGACAGAATAATAAATAATGGAATCAGGTCCGGCGTAAACGCACAGACAGGATATTCCAACAGAATAATAAATAATGGAACCAGGTTCGGTGTAAAACACACAGACAGGATGTTCCAACAGAATAATAACAAGACGGAACCAGGTCCGGTGTAAAACACACAGACAGGATGTTCCAAAAGAATAATAATAAAAACGGAATCAGGTCCGGTGTAAAACACACAGACAGAATGTTCCAATAGAATAATAGAAGAATGTCACCAAGTATAGGATAGACCGCGTATACAGGTTATTCCAACAGAATAATAAGAAATGGAATAACAAAAGTTCTCTTCGTGAATAAGAAAGAATAACACCCCTTACCGTTTTAAAGAAGAACTGAAATAAGGAAGTAGTTAAGTAGCAGAATACTTTTCTTCTCTCTCTCTATAGTTTCTCTCTATAGTTTCTCTCTCTAGAGTTCAGTGAATTCGTAAGAAATAATGAAGGAATGAGCTGCTATTTATAGAAAAATAGAATGCATAGTAACTAATCCATGAACGGTCTAGATTGATTACTTTAATCTGACGGTCCATATTTAAAAAAAAATCTTTTAAATAAAATATAATATATTCTATTTATAGAATAACTTTAATAAAGTATTCTGTTTTATATAAAAAGATGTTTCTGTTTTATTACGTTAATAATACGAATAAAACAAAACTTCATTATCGCTAAATAATTCATATTATTAACTGACAATAATTAAATCAAACTGAGTGACTTCTCACATAAACATTAATAATCAATATCATGTGCTACTCTGCAACCACACGTGTTACTGTACTTTTACTACCGAGTAGTTCAACAGTATCAATGGTAAAACTTCCGCCGTTATTTTTAATAAAATATTTTTGTCGTTTTCTCAATTCGACAACAATTCTGTTGTGGGGTTCACCAATGATTGTGCCATTGTACGAATATTCCCTGTTAAAACGAATATTCCTCGACTAATCGAATATTATACAACAACTTGCGTACTTTGTAAAATTTATAAATATTACCCACAACTATAACATTATATCAAATTAACTCCATAATATTTAAAAATGATATTTATAGAAAATTCATCTTTATTTATAAAAGGTTGGGTCTTACAAACAAATAAGCTTAGGTAGGATACACTAGCGAAGGATTTTACTCGTCTCTCCCCTCCTAGTTCTATTCCCCGATCTCCGCCAGAGATCATATTCCTAAGTTCTGATACCAAATGTAACGCCCCCAAACGTATTTTGCACGACAATTGTATTATTGAAGTTGTAGTTTGCTTTCTGTACTATGTATTTGGCGACTCAGAATGGGTGTTGTATACCTATTTTGGGGGCGTCACAAAGAATATTCTACGACCAAACGAATATTCCCCGACAATAATGAGTATTTTATAACCACTTGCTTATTTAAAATATTTACATATATCACCTTTAATTTTAAACTTTTATCAATTTAATCATTTACTGAATAGTAATTATAAGAAAATTGAATACTATTATTTCATAAAATTCGAGGTCATACAATCTCCCCTCCTTATGAAATTTCATCCCCGAAATTTACGTACCTGGTATTTCAAAGAGTTGAGAATGTCTTGCTTTCATTTCAGATTTTATCTTCCCTATCATCATGATTTCTCCATTGATCATCTCCTGTATTTCAGATATCATTCTAGAATACAGCTTCAAAACAAGGGTTAATTGAACAAATTAACATATCACATAATATCCCGATATTATGACTGACCAACAAATAAGCTTAGGTAGGACACACTAGCGAAGGATTTTACTCGTCTCTCCCCTCCTAGTTCTATTCCCCGATCTCCGCCACAGATCATATTCCTAAGCTCTGATACCAAATGTAACGCCCCCAAAATAGGTCCAATCCAATCAACCTATTTTGAGTCGTCAAAAACATAGTACAGAAAATAACTACAACTTTATTACTACAACTGTCGTGCAAAATACAACAACATATATGTTGTGAGTTTTGATACAAATATATACCAACTGTGACTCATGTCCCAACCTTGGATAGTACGTCACAATGGCACCTTACATAAAGGTACAGTTAATAACTGTTTTAGAAATTAAAATATTTGGAAAGTGCTCAAGGAAACCTTCGTACATGGGAGGCCATGCGTCTAGGTTATGATAGATATCATATGCCCACAGAATTATCTTTGGTTGACCCAATAAACCCCAAAGAAAAATGAGAAGATTACTATCATATTCTTTCCAATGGTGAGTCTTCTCTTGACATATCATTATCTCCACCGTCTCTAATTGAGAATTATACTTCAACCAAACTCTAAGATCATATAGGTAGTGCTTGTACATATATTCAGCAAGTGGATGTGCACAACCATGTCTTATGATAACATGAGGTTATATGTCATTAGACATCTTGTATGAACGTTGAGTTCGCCTCACCCTATTTAATTCACCAAATATAACTACGAAATGATGTATAGAATATAACACACTTTTTATACTGTTTAGGGAGAACCTCCACAGCTAGAGACCACTGTTCTATTCTCCTGTTACCCCCGCTCGACCCAGCTACACTCTTATTACCTGAAAAGAATTGTGAAGCAAAAGGGTGAGCACAACTAGCTCAGTAAATAATATCATAATTAAAGATAATTAAATTATCAATAGCCTTCGTCAGAAATAAATCAGAGATTTAGAACATATGGTAGATGATAAAATTTTTCAACCATAGTTGCAGTGGAACGAGCAATCCATTAGAAGAGTCAAATAGACCCTAATGTCTATTATCTTCTCTATGTTAAAAGTCCACCAACAATGTTTTATCCCTGTAACATCAATCAACAGTTCCTGTCCACAATCATATGAATAACTCATAATCATATTTGTGGTTCCAAATTCCTTTTGTCATCCAGAACGAAGATAATTTTCATCACATGTCTTTACCTGAAACATCAAAGATCATGGTTATACCAAATCACAGTTCCTGTTCATAATCATACCAATAAATTCATCTTGGCACTATAGCCAAAGATATTCATTAACCGTTTATCTTTGCACTACTGGCCAAAGATATTCAACAACAGACCATCTTTGCATTACATGCCAAAGATATTCAACAACATATCATCTTTATACTACGGGCCAAAGATATTCAACAACAGGTCATCTTTACACTACGGACCAAAGATATTCATATCTCAAAGAAACACATAATCATTTCAGAATTTATATAAACCATAATTATAACCATGTTGATCAATTCACCTTTGCACTTAAGCTAAAAATATTCAATTATAAATTCAATGGTCATGATCATACCAGTCAACGATTCAACTTTGTACTACTAACCAAAGAGAACCCATAGTCATGATCATACCAATAATCTACCAATCTTTACACTCTAATGAAAGAGAATTTCAACATCAGAGTTATAAAAATGTTATATATGATAATAAAATCAATATATAGTTTTAATTTCCAGAGTAATATTCATAAATCAACTATAATTTGGTTAGAAAAAGAAACCCATTTTGTAGTGAATTGTAGTAAATCGTAAATAGTAACTCGTGAATAGTAACTCATGAATAGTAACTCATGAATAGTAACTCATGAATAGTAACCCGACACAAAAAGGTAAAAATTCCACAATAAAATCCATACCAATATTTCGGTATAATGATATTGAAACAATAACATTTCTTAAATTTATAAACAATTTATTTTAATTATTTACACTTTACTAAATAATGTATTTAATCACCATAAAATGTTAAACTCATAATATTTTATCACCAATAACCAAAACCCTCATAAAAAATCTGCATATACCACATATATGATTCTCAAGCCATAAAATCATATTTTCCAATTTTCTTCCTTCACATAACATATTTAGTTCATTTATTCATAACTAGTCCATTTTCATAAAAAATATCAAATCAGTTCCAAAAATATTTTTTTTCTGGAATTTAGCAGAATATAGTCCCATATTGAACATATATTTTTCTTAACATTTTTAAAATTCATTTACTATTTTTCATATGGCCAAAACTGCCAAAAATTTAGACATTTATCATAAATTGTCCTTTTATCCAAAAATTTCGAAATTCACAGAGTACACTGATATTATATAAATGTACTCCCAATAAAATTTTTATCAATTTTGGAGTTAACCACAATGAGTTATAAGCGTTTACTTTTAAAATAGTATTTTCTCATAAAATCCATAACTCTTAATCTATATATCCAAAAATTGCCATTTTTTGACACAATCAATAAAACTCATCAAATTATCATTTCAAATTTTTCCAAAATTTTTGAAGGTTCGCAAAAATTTTGAAACTGAAAAATATAATAACCCTTAAAATCCCTTACTATCCCTTACCTCAAAAAGAGCAGTACTGGAATGTCGGATATAACGCTGAACGAACTTGCACCGTATAGCAATATTCAAGATATCTAAATACTCACAAGAATACGCTCGATAATATAGAGAAAGAAAGAGAGAAAAAACTTTAGTTTCTGGTGTGATTTTCAATTTTAATCTAAGCACCCTATTTATAGGAAAATGCTTAGAACACCAAAGTCGAAAATTTAATAAAATATTAATATATATTTTATAAATTCCTTCGCACACCTAAGTCATCTGATTTTAGCCATTAACACGTGCAAACGGTGCTCACAAAATGTAAAAAAACGTTTTTCTTAATATAAATATTTAAAACTTCCAAAAATCAATTATTCTGGAACTTCGGAACTTCAATAATTCATAATAAATAGCCCTTTTGTCAAAAAAAATTCAAATCACATGTTTTTTTCATAGGAAATTTCATTATCTACAACTTTACAGAAGAAAGTTTTTCCAAATTCCAAACAGAAATTGACCGAAATTCACAAACGGGCGATTTTACAGGCTATCATTAAATTTCAGTCAAAAAATTGGGTCCACCGACACACAAAACATGTATTAATCATTTAATGTAACAAAAATACTCTTTCTCCTCATATACTCATATATCCCACATTCATTGTAAAAATATCACCATTATTATATTATTAAAATATAATAATATATTTAAATGAATTATTTTATCAACAAAAGATAAAATATTAATTTTTAACAATTGTCACATCAAAAATTTTCTCCATCTATATCCACATAAAATTAATATTTTTTTTCATCATATAAATCAATAATTAATTATTTACAAATAATATTACAGAATCACAATATTGACAACCAGACAGTTCCAAGGAAATTTTCAATAAGGATCTCTCCTTACTGGCGCGTAATTAGATGACCAAACCTCTCCTTAGACAGAACTTTCTAGACATTGACAATAATGTTATCCAATAATATTATTCAGATAATATGAATTATTGCTCCGATAATGAAAAATACTGTGTAGTGACAATTATTGAAACAACAATAATATAAAATATCAACGCAACAATTATTGAATCAATAAAATAAAATACTGAACAGTAATTACTGTAACAATTATTGAGTAGTGCCTTCTTACGTAAGAATCAATAATTGGTGCAATATCGTGTGCTACTGTGTAACAACGCGTATTACTGTGTTTTAACCACGGGTATTCCAACAGTATTAACGGTAACAACTACGCCGTTATTTATAAACAACTTATACTTGTTGTTTTCTTCATCCAGTCGCTTTCCGTTATGGGGCCCACAAAAGACAAAAGGCTGCGTCGTCGTACGAATATTCCCCGACAGGAATAATATTCCCCGACCAAACGAATATTCCTCGACAACAATGAGTATTTTATAACCACTTGCTTATTTAAAATATTTACATATATCACCTTTAACTTTAAACTTTTATCAATTTAACCATTTACTGAATAGTAATTATAAGAAAATTGAATACTTTTATTTCATAAAATTCGGGGTCTTACAGTAACAACTATGCCGTTATTTATAAACAAACTTATACTTGTCGTTTTCTTCATCCAATCGCTTTTTGTTATGGGGCTCACAACAGGATGCGCCGTCGTACGAATATTTCCCGACAGCAATAATATTCCACGACCAAACGAATATTCCCTGACAACAATGAATATTTTATAATCACTTGCTTATTTAAAAATATTTGCGCATTTTACTCATAACTAACCACATTAATCAAAAAAACCCTTACTATTTCAAAATAACAAATAAAGAAAATTCTATTTGATTAAAAAAAAATCAGGGTCTTACAATAACAACTACGCCGTTATTTATAAACAACTTATACTTGTCATTTTCTTCGTCCAATCGCTTTTCGATATGGGGCCCACACAAGGCTGCGCCGTCGTACGAATATTCCCCGACATGAAGAATATTCCACGATCAAACGAATATTTCTCGAAAAAATAAATATTTTATAACCACTTGCTTATTTAAAATATTTGCGCATTTTACCCATAACTTCCCACATTAATCAAATTAACCCTTACTATTTCAAAATACTAATTAGAGAAATTAAATCTTTATTTATAAAACGACCACAAATTATTCATGCACTACGGGTCGAGGATATTTGTGTTTTCATCGATGGTCATGATCATGCCAACAACTGTTCATCAATGCACTACGGCCAATAAAGACTTTTACCACATTCTTTGTAACATTACGGTCATGATTATACCGAATAATCTCTGGTCATAATCATACCAAGTCCATCTATGCACTACGGGCCAAAGATGACTTTCATAACAATATAAGCATGAAGATGATGACAATGATATAAGAATTCAATTAAAAGAAAGCAAATGATAAATTTTTAAATATTTATAATTTAATTTATCCAAAATTCAATAATACCCAAATTGTCAACATGATACTACTTTGTGGAGTAAAATTCAAGAATAATATTGTATCAAAAATTATTTGGACCGAAAAGAAATCAATTTTTCTCATGAATAGTACCCCGGGTGAATAATAATCGAGTGAATATTACATCGTGAATAGTACTTCGGAAATAGTACCCCGTGAATAGTACTCCGACATGAAAAAGCTAAAACTTATCAAGAATGCTCAGAATAATATTTTCATGAAAAAAATACTAGATGAAACGTAAATATCAAGGATATTCTACTAATTTCATGGAGTATAGAAGCCAAAACTTTAACAAAATGAGTGTAGAATTCGAAATCTGAAACGAAATAATATTACTTACATACTATAGAGTATGGAAGAAAATATTATTTCATATGAATACTGAATAAAAATAATATCTCTTACAGCTGTTGAACGAAAATAATATTCCTTACGAATATTGAACGAAAATAATATTCCTTACGAATATTAAACGAATATAATATTTCTTGCAAATATTGAACGAAATAAATTTCTTACGAATACGAAAAATAATATCGTAAACGAATATGAAATAAATAATACCCCTTACCTCAAATAGAAGAGTATTCCAACTGGTATAGCGGATATATTCTTAAAGAAAACTTTTACTGTTTTCTACACTCAAAGCTTTCTAAAACTCGAAAGAAATACGCTCAATATTATAGAATAAGAATTCTCTGATTCTGGTATAATTTTCAATTCTAACTAAGCATCCTATTTATAGGAGAATGAAAAGGATACTATTTAGAAAATAAAATCACGGACGCACAGTTTAGAAAACTCACGGATGAATTCAGCGAAGTAAAAACTGATTTTCTGATTTTTACTATTTATTACTGTGCAATAAAATATTCTAATAAAACAAAAACTATGAATAAAATAATATATATATATATATATATATATATATATATATATATATATATTTATATCCACCATGCCATATACGGCATGACATTAATCATATTTATGTATACATATAACTCACCACCACCACACACACCTCAGACACACACACACCTCACATAATTATATATAATATATACACTCCCTCCCTTACAAGTCATCTATCCCCAACCCATTTTCTTCCTTTATTTTCATCCCACTCGTAACCAAATTTTCTCCCCCCCCCCCTTCAATTTTATTAATATATATATATATATATATATATATATATATATATATATATATATATAATACTAACACTCCCTTCCAAACACGTTTTCTCCCCCCCCCCATTTTCATTTTCTTCCACGTGGGCCCCACGTGTTCTCCTCCCACCAACATGTCACCATCACAGGTGGGTCCCATTATATATATACTGAATAATTTTTTACCGATTATTTTTAAAAATAGGTAAATGGGGGTCCAAATAATAAGCAAAATTTACAACAAATACTTCATAAAATCCCTTTAATATTTTTAACAACATGTATTCATCATTATTATTATTCGTAATATTTAACAACCAGATCATTCCCAGGAAAGAGGGGCTTTTCAATAAGGATTTCTCCCTATTGGCGCGCAATTAGGTGACCAAATCTCTCCTCGATAGAACTTTCTAGACATCGTCAATATTATAAATAATAATATGAATAACTTTATCGTCTCAATTATTGATTTAATAATATATAAAATATCGACAATAATTGAATCAAATAACGTGAGATACTATGCAGCAATTACTGCAACAATAATTGAACAAAATTGAGTGACGTCTCACATAAGCATCAATAATCAATACTGTGTGCTATTATGCAACCACGTGTATTACTGTACTTTTACCACCGAGTATTTCAACAGTTTAACGGTAAAACTTTCGCCGTTATTTTTATAAAAATATATTTCTGTCGTTTTCTCATTTTGACAATAATTCCGTTGTGGGGTCCACCAATGATTTTGCTGTCGTAGGAATATTCTCTGTTAAAACGAATATTCCTCGACCAATCAAATATTTTATGACAACTTGCATACTTTACAAAATTTATAAATACTACCCACAACTATAACATTATATCAAATCCACACCATAATACTTAAAAAAATATTTTAAAAAAAATTAATCTTTATTCACAAAATTTGGGGTCTTACATTTTTCACTTCGATGATTGACCTTTTAATTTTTTTGAATCAGATTATTAAATTATTAATTTTTTTCACTTCGATCCAATTTAAGTTGCCACATCATAAATTGATGATGTGGCCAGCTGACTAGACAAACTAATGCTTATGTGTAATTAAAAAAATATGATTTTAATAACTAACAAGCCTAACTTAACTCAAACTTATTTAATTACAAGAACAAACATTAATAACTAACATAAATACAGAAATAAAATAAAATAAAAATTAAGATCAAATGCCCTGCTGCTTCATATTCCTCTTCCTCTGAAAAAATTCCCAAATCATAATCCTAAACTTCAAACACCACACAATGCTTTAGCAATCACCGCTAGTAATCATTGATTTAAAACTGCCCAGTGCTTCAACAATCACCGATAGCCACCAACTCCATCTCAAGGCGCCCTTCTCCAACTTTCTTCTGCCCCTCCCAAAAACAATCCATCCAAGGCGACGACGCTGCTGCGTCCCCATCTTTGAGATCACCTCCGATTTGCCGTTGAACCACCGCCTCACTCTACAAATTCGAAAATGTCTGCTTCATCATCACCAAAATCATCATTGTTTGTGACGCCCCCAAAATAGGTATACAACACCCATTCTGAGTCGCCAAAATACATGGTACAGAAACAACTACATCTTTATTATTACAACACAAGAACTGTGAGTTTAAATACAAATATTGTCATTTAGACAATATCCACACTCAAATAAGTCCTCATTACAATTATTGATACATTATTTCACAAAAATGGTGAGGACTACTAAAGTAACTTCTAGAACCATCATTCCATACCCCGACTAGTACTCGCTACATTCTCGCCTCCTGAGAAAAATGGAACAAAAAGGAAAAGGGTGAGCTCAACTAGCCCAGTAAAGAACATTATGACTAAGATAATACAGAACAAATTATCGTTAGTCTTCAACATGGAAAAATCTAATAGAATACAATAGACAACAAGTTTTAAATCAATAACTGCAGCGGAAACAGCAAACCATTAGAAGAGTCAAGTAGAGAATGAGTTCTACTATCTTCTAAGATTTAAAAGTCCATCATCAATATTTTATCCCTGTAACAACAATCAATAACCATCTTTAATCAAATATTCATCTTTGCACTACAGGCCAAAGATATTTATTTGTATCACCAGTCGGTCATGTTCATCTCAACACCTGTTCATCTTTGCACTACGGGCCAAAGATATTCATCAGTTAATCATTCATCTTTGCACTACGGGCCAAAGATATTCAGTAATATCATCATTTAGGACTGAGGATGATGAAAAATATCTTAAAGAAAACGAATCCAGTGAAACAAAATAACAAATATTAAAGATTCGTATTTCGATTTATCCATGTCCAAAAATACCTTATAATTATTCATAGTGAAGTAGAATTCAAGAATGATCAAAACATGGATACAATCAAAGCTAGTACCCAGAATAGATATTTTGGACGAAAAGAAGAAAATTTTATTTTTCGGTGAATAGTAACTCGTGAATAGTAACTCGTGAATAGTAACTCATGAATAGTAACCCCGACGTGAAAAGTTCCAAATTTGATAAAAATTTCCAATCAATATTTCGGCATAATGATATTGAAGAAATAATATCATTTTTGAATAAAATAACATCCCTTACCTCGTAAAGACAGTACTTCTGGTCGGAATACCGGTATAAGGCTGAAAGACACTTGTTCTGATGAATAGAAACTCTCAAAGTATCTAAATACTCACAAAATACACTCAATAATCTAGAGAGAGAAAGAGAGAAAACTTGTTTCTGGTGTGATTTTCAATTCTAACTTAGCCCTCTATTTATAGGAAAATGTTAGCACGCCGAAGCAGACTTAACCTGCAACCTGATGGCTTTACCTGCTACTATTCCCACCCACCACATTTGAATAAAAATCTCAGCACATTTCTTCACCAACCAAGAGTGGGGCCCACCAATTCTAGAATTTTCTACCACAATGATTAACTCCGAAAATTCAACAATTTCTGAACCAGTCATCTCGTAAAATTCATAATAAATCATATATTCATTTTTAACGGTTCAAAATTTGTGGACATATACTCAACTTATATATGTATAACATATCCAAAAATTACCACGATCCAACGGTCGGATTAAAAATTATAACCCCCGCAAAATATCTCAAAAACCCTGATTTTTAATACCTCCATTCCGACAAAAATACTGATAAAAACCTCAACATTAACTCCTTCATTTTTAACCACAAAAATATATTCCTCATTTATATCCATAAAAAATAAATATTTCCTTATCATATGAATCAATAATTAATTATTCACAAATAATATTACAGAATCACATTTATGACAACCAGGCCGTTCCCAGGAAAGAGGGGGCTTTCCAATAAGGATTTCTCCTTACTGGCGCGCAATTAGATGACCAAACCTCTCCTTAGACAGAACTTTCTAGACATTGCCAATAATGTTATCTAATAATATTATTCAAATAATATGAATTATTGATCTGATAATGGAAAATACTGTGTAGTGACAATTATTGAAACAACAGTAATATAAAATATCAACGCAGCAATTATTGAATCAATAAAATAAAATACTGAACAGTAATTACTGTAACCATTATTGAGTAGTGCCTTCTTACGTAAGAATCAATAATTGGTGCAATACAGTGTGCTACTGTGTAACAACGCGTATTACTGTGTTTTAACCACCGGGTATTCCAACAGTATTAACGGTAACAACTACGCCGTTATTAATAAAAAACATATACTTGTCGTTTTCTTCATCCAATCGCTTTCCGTTATGGGGCCCACAAAAGACTGCGCCGTCGTACGAATATTCCCCGACAGGAAGAATATTCCACGACCAAACGAATATTCCCCGACAACAATGAATATTTTATAACCACCTGCTTATTTGAAATATTTTCGCATTTTACCCATAACTAACCTCATTAATCAATTTAACACTTACTATTTCAAAATAATAAATAGAGGGAATTTAAATTTCATTTATTAATAATTTGGGGTCTTACAACCTCCCCTCCTTATGAAATTTCGTCCTCGAAATTGACGTACGTACCTGGTGTTTCGAAAAGATGAGGATACCTCGCTTTCATTTCCGTTTCCAACTCCCAGGTCATTTCCTCAATAGCATGGTTTCTCCACAAAACTTTAACTTGTGGTATGACCTTCGTGCGTAGGACATGCTCCTTTCTATCCAAGATCTTGACAGGTACCTCTTCGTACGTTAAGTCTTCAGCTATCTCGTCCGGTTCTAACTCAATAACGTGGTCTGGGTCTTTCACATATTTACGTAACACAGATATATGAAAAACATTATGAACACGAGACATACTTGGAGGTAACGCGAGTCTATAGGCCACATTTCCTACTCGGTCAAGAATCTGAAATGGACCAATAAATCGTGGATTGAGCTTTCCTCTCTTCCCAAATCTTGTAACTCCTTTCCATGGAGCCACACGCAACAATACATGATCCCCAATGTCAAATTTTACGTCCTTTCGATGAAGATCCGCATAACTCTTTTGTCGATCCTGTGCCGTTTGTATACGTTGTCGAATCGTTTGGATCTTCTCTGTAGTCATGCGTACCAACTCTGGTCCCAACAATGTTGCTTCACCCACCTCGTCCCAGCATACTGGAGAGCGACACTTTCGTCCATATAATGCTTCAAATGGGGCCACACCTATACTTGCCTGATAACTGTTATTGTAAGAGAATTCCACCAATGGTAGGTACTTATCCCAACTCCCTTTGAAATCTAGGACACAAAGTCTTAATAGATCTTCAAGAGTTTGAATAGTCCTCTCTGATTGTCCGTCCGTTTGAGGATGGTATGCCGAACTAAATCGTAAATCTGTGCCCATAGCTTTTTGCAAGCTAACCCAAAATCTTGAAGTGAATCTTGGGTCACGATCCGAAACTATGGATACTGGCATGCCATGCAGTCTCACAATCTCATCAACGTATATACGAGCAAGACGTTCAAGGGAATAAGTCTCCCGTATCGGCAAGAAATGAGCAGACTTGGTTAATCTATCAACAATAACCCAAATAGCATTTATGCCTTGAGAAACCGTGGGAAGACCCGTAACGAAATCCATGGTAATGTGTTCCCACTTCCATTTCGGAATCTCAAGTGGTTGCAATGGACCCTTTGGTACTTGATGTTCCGCTTTTACACGTTGACAAGTTAAACACCTCGAGATAAACTTTGCAATCTCTCTCTTCATATTATTCCACCAAAATGTATGTCGTAGATCACGATACATTTTGGTACTTCCAGGATGGATTGCAAATGGTGTATTGTGTGCTTCCATCATGATCTTGTACTTCAAATCAGAATTGTTAGGAACACAGAGTCTAGAGTGGACTCGAAGTATTCCTTCTTCATCGATTCTTGCTTCTGGAATAGAACCTTCTTGCACTTTCTTCTTCATACGCATCAGCTCTATGTCCGTAGCTTGAGCAGCTTTAACTTTATCGATTAAAGTCGGTTCTACTCGTATATTTGATATCATCATGTGGGTACTTGGAGCCTTCATCTCTATCTCCATCCTTTGCAAGTCATACAAAATGGGCCTTTGTGTTAACAACATTGCACTCGTACCCGCATATGATCTTCTACTCAATGCGTCAGCTACTACGTTTGCTTTTCCAGGATGATATTGGATGGTATGATCGTAATCTTTCAACAGCTCGAGCCAACGTCGCTGCCGCATGTTGAGTTCCTTTTGGGTGAAAAAATATTTGAGGCTTTTATGATCTGTATAGATCTCCACTTTCTCCCCATACAGGTAGTGTCTCCAGATCTTCAACGCGAAAACTACTGCTGCCAACTCCAAATCATGAGTAGGATAATTCCTCTCATATTCTTTGAGTTGTCGCGAGGCATAGGCTATGACTTTCCCATGTTGCATGAGAACACATCCTAACCCTTTGCCTGAAGCATCACTGTAGATAACAAATCCATCCGAACCAGATGGTATTGTCAGAACAGGTGCCGAAATGAGTCTCCTCTTAAGCTCTTGAAAACTCTTCTCGTATTCCTCGCTCCATACGAATTTGATATCTTTCCGAGTCAGCTGAGTTAACGGGGTAGCGATTCGAGAAAACCCTTCCACGAATCTTCGATAATAACCAGCTAAGCCTAGAAAGCTACGTACTTCGGTCACCGTCTTTGGTTGCTCCCAACTTTGTATTGCTTCAATCTTCGCCGGGTCAACAGATACTCCATGTTTTGACACCACGTGCCCTAGGAAAGCTACTTCCTCAAGCCAGAACTCGCATTTCTTCAACTTAGCATATAACTTGTTTTCACGCAGCCTTTGGAGTACCAGCTTCAAATGATGCTCATGATCTTCACGGCTTTTGGAATATATGAGGATGTCATCAATAAAGACAACAACGAACTGATCCAAATAATCCTTGAATACTCGGTTCATCATATCCATGAAAGCCGCAGGAGCATTAGTCAATCCAAAAGACATGACTAGGAATTCATAATGCCCGTACCGAGTTCTGAAGGCAGTCTTTGGAATATCCTCAGTTTTAACCTTCAGCTGATGATATCCAGAACGAAGATCGATCTTTGAAAAGAATTGTGCTCCTTGTAACTGGTCAAACAGGTCATCAATACGAGGTAGCGGATACCTATTCTTAATAGTGACATGGTTTAATTCCCGGTAATCAATACAAAGTCGCATACTCCCGTCTTTCTTCTTTACAAATAAAACAGGAGCACCCCAAGGAGATGTACTAGGACGAATGAAACCGATGTCCAACAACTCTTGTAGTTGGACCTTTAACTCCTGAAGTTCAATAGGAGTCATTCGATATGGGGTTTTAGAAATGGGCTTTGTACCAGGTTCAAGATCAATAAAGAATTCAATTTCTCGTTCCGGGGGTAGACCGGGAAGTTCTTCAGGAAATACGTCAGGAAAGTCAATAACAACAGGAATATTATTCAAATTTGACGTGTCTTTATTCAAATCCATAACATGGGCTAAGAAAGCTTGACATCCGTTTTTTAATAAACGAATGGCTTTATGGCTTGATATAACAGTGATTGATTTTAATGGCTTAGTTGTTTGAATTCGTACAACAGGTTGGTTAGGAATATGAAAACTAACAACCTTACGAAAACAATCAATTTTGGCATGATGAGTAGTTAGCCAATCAATCCCTAAAATTACATCAAAAGCAAGTATCTTTAAAGAGATAAGGTCAACAGGTAAGGTGATGGTGCCAACTTGGATCACACAAGATTTATAAATAGTGGATGTGATGAAAGTTTCTCCTAACGGAGTCTCCACAGATAAATCAAAGTCTAACTTCTCCGGAGTCAAGTTTAAACGTTGAGCACAAGCAGGAGAGATAAAAGAATGGGTAGAACCGGTATCTAATAAGGTATAAACTTCGCATGAATTTATGATTAGCTTACCCGTGATCACCTCGTTTGGGTTCCTCGCATGTTGACCAGTCACGACAAACGCTCTTCCAGGAACCGTTGACTTTATCTTTTCTGGGACAGCTTTTTGAGTCACCATCCCCGCTGGACTTGGTTTTGCTATAGTGCAATCTCGAGCGATATGTCCTTCCTTTCCACAATTATAACATACCTTAAACTGTTGTGGGCAGTTTGGGCTGATATGCCCTTCTTTTCCGCACTTATAGCATATAATCGGTGGTCGTTCTCCTCCCTTGGAACCAGTTGCTGCTGGTGCTGACGTCTTCGTATTATCATTGTTGAATCTCCTCTTTTTAAAATCTCCTCCCGACTCGCTTCTTCTATTTTCATAGCCACGATTACCACCAGAGTGGTTGCCGTTCTTGTCTGTATTTTTCTTTCTCCGCTGGTTATCATTGTTCTGATGACTGCTGTCACCGATATGATCCTGGTTGTGGTCCCTCAGTTGACCGTACTCATTATCTCGCTCTAATAATTGAGCCCTGTTGACAACATCTGAATAGAGAGAAAATTTATGAGAAATGAGATATTGACGTATGCCAGGTTTCAAACCTCTCAAAAACATCCTCGTCATACGTTCCTCATTCTCCACCAAATGAGGTGCAAACCTGAACAACTCTGCAAACCTCGCCTCGTACTGAGACACCGTCATGTTATTCTGCTCCAGTCTAATAAACTCTACCTCCTTCATATGACGAATACTTTCAGGAAAGTACTTGTCATTGAACAGTTTCTGAAATGTCTCCCAAGACATGCTGAGTGCGGTTGGATGGGTACGCTTCACAGACTCCCACCAGTAATCTGCCTCGCCACGGAACATAAAGGTGGCGAATGGAACCTTCTGTTCCTCCGTGCATCCCAAGACATCGAATATCTTGGTAATTTGCTTGACCCGCGTTTTCGCCATGATCGGATCCGGCTTTCCCTTAAATTCTGGTGGTCCCAATTCTTTGAACTGTTTGGCTGTGACAAACCGTGAATTGCTATCATTTCCTCCTGTATTTTGAACACGAGTCTCCCTCGTCTGGTTTTGCATGAATTGCAAAAAACTTCTAAACATTCCATCATTCATCATCTGCTCATTGGTGTTGTTCACAGGAGGAACATTGCCAGCCTGTTGCACGTTCTCCTCGTTGGTAAGCACCGGTGTCTCCACGGTCTCATTTACTCCACTGCTAATATTCTCAGTCGACATTCTCAAATACTGCCATAAAACAAGGGTTAATTAAATAAATTAACAAATCACATAATACCCCTATATTATGACTGACCAATAAATAAGCTTAGGTAGGACACACTAGCGAAGGATTTATTCGTCTCTCCCCTCCTAGTTCTATTCCCCGATCTCCGCCAGAGATCATATCCCTAAGCTCTGATACCAACTGTGACGCCCCCAAAATAGGTATACAACACCCATTCTGAGTCGCCAAAATACATGGTACAGAAACAACTACATCTTTATTATTACAACACAAGAACTGTGAGTTTAAATACAAATATTGTCATTTAGACAATATCCACACTCAAATAAGTCCTCATTACAATTATTGATACATTATTTCACAAAAATGGTGAGGACTACTAAAGTAACTTCTAGAACCATCATTCCATACCCCGACTAGTACTCGCTACATTCTCGCCTCCTGAGAAAAATGGAACAAAAAGGAAAAGGGTGAGCTCAACTAGCCCAGTAAAGAACATTATGACTAAGATAATACAGAACAAATTATCGTTAGTCTTCAACATGGAAAAATCTAATAGAATACAATAGACAACAAGTTTTAAATCAATAACTGCAGCGGAAACAGCAAACCATTAGAAGAGTCAAGTAGAGAAGGAGTTCTACTATCTTCTAAGATTTAAAAGTCCATCATCAATATTTTATCCCTGTAACAACAATCAATAACCATCTTTAATCAAATATTCATCTTTGCACTACAGGCCAAAGATATTTATTTGTATCACCAGTCGGTCATGTTCATCTCAACACCTGTTCATCTTTGCACTACGGGCCAAAGATATTCATCAGTTAATCATTCATCTTTGCACTACGGGCCAAAGATATTCAGTAATATCATCATTTAGGACTGAGGATGATGAAAAATATCTTAAAGAAAACGAATCCAGTGAAACAAAATAACAAATATTAAGGATTCGTATTTCGATTTATCCATGTCCAAAAATACCTTATAATTATTCATAGTGAAGTAGAATTCAAGAATGATCAAAACATGGATACAATCAAAGCTAGTACCCAGAATAGATATTTTGGACGAAAAGAAGAAAATTTTATTTTTTGGTGAATAGTAACTCGTGAATAGTAACTCGTGAATAGTAACTCATGAATAGTAACCCCGACGTGAAAAGTTCCAAATTTGATAAAAATTTCCAATCAATATTTCGGCATAATCATATTGAAGAAATAATATCATTTTTGAATAAAATAACATCCCTTACCTCGTAAAGACAGTACTTCTGGTCGGAATACCAGTATAAGGCTGAAAGACACTTGTTCTGATGAATAGAAACTCTCAAAGTATCTAAATACTCACAAAATACACTCAATAATCTAGAGAGAGAAAGAGAGAAAACTTGTTTCTGGTGTGATTTTCAATTCTAACTTAGCCCTCTATTTATAGGAAAATGTTAGCACACCGAAGCAGACTTAACCTGCAACCTGATGGCTTTACCTGCTACTATTCCCACCCACCACATTTGAATAAAAATCTCAGCACATTTCTTCACCAACCAAGAGTGGGGCCCACCAATTCTAGAATTTTCTACCACAATGATTAACTCCGAAAATTCAACAATTTCTGAACCAGTCATCTCGTAAAATTCATAATAAATCATATATTCATTTTTAACGGTTCAAAATTTGTGGACATATACTCAACTTATATATGTATAACATATCCAAAAATTACCACGATCCAACGGTCGGATTAAAAATTATAACCCCCGCAAAATATCTCAAAAATCCTGATTTTTAATACCTCCATTCCGACAAAAATACTGATAAAAACCTCAACATTAACTGTAAGACCCCAACTTATTAATGAATAAAATCAAATTTTCTCTAAATATTATTGTGAATAATAAGGGGTTAATTTGATATAATACTTTGGTTATGGGTGAAATGTGCAAATTTTGCAAAATAAGCAAGTGGTTATAAAATATTTATTTTTGGTCGGTGAATATTCGGTTGGTCGTGGAATATTCTTGCTGTCGGGGAATATTCGTACGACGACGCAGCCTTGTGTGGGCCCCATAACGGAAAGCGATTGGATGAAGAAAACGACAAGTATAAGTTGTTTATAAATAACGGCGTAGTTGTTACCGTTAATACTGTTGGAATACCCGGTGGTTAAAATACAGTAGCACACGGTATTGCACCAATTATTGATTCTTACGTAAGAAGGCACTACTCAATAATTGTTACAGTAGTTATTGTTTAATATTTTATTTTATTGATTCAATAATTGTTGCATTGATATTTTATATTATTGTTGTTTCAATAATTGTTGCTGCACAGTATTTTCCATTATCAGATCAATAATTCATATTATTTAAATAATATTATTAGATAGTATTATTGGCAATGCCTAGAAAGTTCTGTCTAAGGAGAGGTTTGGTCATCTAATTGCGCGCCAGTAAGGAGAAATTCTTATGGAAAGCCCCCTCTTTCCTGGGAACGGCCTGGTTGTCATAAATGTGATTCTGTAATATTATTTGTGAATAATTAATTATTGATTTATATGATAAGAAAATATTTATTTTATGTGGATATAAATGAGGGATATATTTTTGTGGTTAAAAATGAAGGAGTTAATGTTGAGGTTTTTATCAGTATTTTTGTCGGAATGGAGGTATTAAAAATCAGGGTTTTTGAGATATTTTACGGGGGTTATAATTTTTAATCCGACCGTTGGATCGTGGTAATTTTTGGATATGTTATACATATATAAGTTGAGTATATGTCCACAAATTTTGAACCGTTAAAAATGAACGTATGATTTATTATGAATTTTACGAGATGACTGGTTCAGAAATTGTTGAATTTTCGGAGTTTATCATTTTGGTAGAAAATTCTAGAATTGGTGGGCCCCGCAAAATATCTCAAAAACCCTGATTTTTAATACCTCCATTCCGACAAAAATACTGATAAAAACCTCAACATTAACTCCTTCATTTTTAACCACAAAAATATATTCCTCATTTATATCCACAAAAAATAAATATTTCCTTATCATATGAATCAATAATTAATTATTCACAAATAATATTACAGAATCACATTTATGACAACCAGGCCGTTCCCAGGAAAGAGGGGGCTTTCCAATAAGGATTTCTCCTTACTGGCGCGCAATTAGATGACCAAACCTCTCCTTAGACAGAACTTTCTAGACATTGCCAATAATGTTATCTAATAATATTATTCAAATAATATGAATTATTGATCTGATAATGGGAAATACTGTGTAGTGACAATTATTGAAACAACAGTAATATAAAATATCAACGCAGCAATTATTGAATCAATAAAATAAAATACTGAACAGTAATTACTGTAACCATTATTGAGTAGTGCCTTCTTACGTAAGAATCAATAATTGGTGCAATACAGTGTGCTACTGTGTAACAACGCGTATTACTGTGTTTTAACCACCGGGTATTCCAACAGTATTAACGGTAACAACTACGCCGTTATTAATAAAAAACATATACTTGTCGTTTTCTTCATCCAATCGCTTTCCGTTATGGGGCCCACAAAAGACTGCGCCGTCGTACGAATATTCCCCGACAGGAAGAATATTCCACGACCAAACGAATATTCCCCGACAACAATGAATATTTTATAACCACCTGCTTATTTGAAATATTTTCGTATTTTACCCATAACTAACCTCATTAATCAATTTAACACTTACTATTTCAAAATAATAAATAGAGGGAATTTAAATTTCATTTATTAATAATTTGGGGTCTTACATTGTTGACCTCTTCTCTTCCCGCCTCCACCCCTTCGCCGTCGTCGGCGTTATTCCCATCAACACGCACTCTCCTTCCTCCACCTCCACCTCCACCGAAGCCTTTATTATTCGATTCTTTCCCCTTTTCCTTTTCCTATTCCTATTCCTTACTCTTGGAAATATGTATGCAATGGGCCAATGGGAGTTCTATCTATCATAAGAAATAATTTTGAACAAGGAAAGGAAATGGTTGCTGAAGGTGAAGGGTCGTCAAAAAAGCAAAGACAACCAAATCTGATACATATAGAAAAGATGCTTTCATGCCTCATTCCCCACTCTTGCATACAAACTGAGAGATTAGACCTTACTTACAGACAAATCTAGTTACCAAAGTTGATGCTCTTTGGAGCTCACCGTTCTCCTCTGATCATCTAATCCCTCCTTATATGTCCGCACTGATAACTCGCAGTTGATGATGTTAGGCTTCGCCAAGGCGGAGAAAACCCTAAAATGTCTCTACTTGAGGAAACTGCATCTTTGGCCGAGGTTTCATGTGTATGTGTCGTATGATTTGGAGAGGGAGCCGCCGAAGGTGGTGGATGTTAGGGTTCCGATGAGAATTACATGGTCGAAATTCAGAAGGCGATGACTGAGGTTGTGGATATTTGTTTGAAGAAGACGAGGATCAGAAGCGATTTTAATATTAGACAAAAAGATGATTTAAATAAATTATTGGATAAGACTTTTTTTTTAGTTTAATTCCCTAATTTTTTTTAATTACACATAAGCATTAATTTGTCTAGTCAGCTGGCCACGTTATCAATTTATGATGTGGCAACTTAAATTGGATTGAACTGAAAAAAATTAATAGTTTAATGATCTGATTGAAAAAATTAAAAGGTCAATCATCGAAGTGGAAAAAGGCTACTAGTTTAGGATAGTAATTTATATTTAAGTCTTTTCTTTTTGATACTAAACTATCATTCCAATTATAGAGTTATAGGTATTTGATATTGAATTATCATTCCATTTTGGCAGATTTTGTGAATTATTTTATTATAATTACTTGTCTTATTTATTGTTAATTATGGTAGTAATATTTAGGCTTAAATATGAATTAGTACCCTAAACTATAGACCATATTTCACTTCGGTGATCCACCTTTCAATTTTGTCAATTAGGTTATTAAACTATCAATTTTTTCCAATTACACAAATTGAATACGCCACATCAGGAATTGCTGACGTGGCTTATTATGTGGGGCCTTAAGAAGCTTATGGGGCAAAAAAAATATTTTTTAATTATTAAATAAACAACTCTTATTAAACAAAGGGCAAAACAGTCAAAACATAAATTAACATTTCTAATATTCCATTTTCAATTCCATTTTCTCTTTCTCATCTTCTTCATTGCTGTTCTTCAACTTCACAATCACAATCGATCGACCAAGGCCATCTCTCCCCAAATCGAATACATTTAGACCAAACAAATCAACACCCCTGCCCCCACCAGATTTCAGTCCACGCCATGGTCGCCGGCGAACAAAATCTAAAACTCAACCATCCACCACTTGAAAACTCTATATGACCCATAAAATCACATCTCTCAATCACCACCAGAAAACTTCACACCAGAACAAACCCATCAACACACATATACATATATATATATATATATATATATATATATATATATATATATCTCAGATTGGGAAAAAAACGGAAGAAAAGAAGAAGAAACGAGATCTTCTCTTGAGTAAAATCATTCAAGCAAAATCTTTGAAGTTGAATTTCGACCCACTGAACTCCGACAAGTTGGTCAGATCCGGACGAAGAAAGCGAAGTTGGGCAGAGATCGTGACCGACAACGATGGGATTCTTCTTTTTCTTCATAGCCCTGCTTAATCATCTTGTATGTCGCCGGAGACTCTGCCGGAGTTTGGATCGTCGCTGCCTTCGAGGCGGTACCACTGAGGAGCTAGAGGATTGTCCGGAGGATCACGAACGGTGACATCGGAGAGATCGAAGCAAACTCCGCCTAGAAATTGCTCCGACGGTTCATCCCAAACTGAGATCTCCAGCATCGAATTGGTTCTTTCCGTCTTATTGTAGCCGAGAGCAAACACCTGGTGCCATTTAGGAGTTGGTGATGGCTCTCCCGTCTAATTTTACTTTAAAAACTAACCCATCCCATCTCACAGATCAGAGAGAAGAACAAAGATACACCGACAGAAACAAAAGAAACCCAATCAGACAACCCTAATTACTAAAGTTAGGGTTCTTATTTTCATTGTTGGGATTATTCATGTGTGAAGAAAAGATTGTTTTGTGGTTGATTTTTGTTTATTTTAATTTAAGTTTATATTGTGTTTTGACCATTTTGCCCCCTATTAAATCAGATTTATTTATTTTATGATTTAAAAATATATTTTTTGCCACGTAAGCTTCTTAAGGCCCCACATAATAAGCCACGTCAGCAATTGCTGACGTGGCGTGTTCAATTTATGTAATTGAAAAAATTGATAGTTTAATAACCTAATTGACAAAATTAAAAGGTGGATCACCGAAGTGGAATATGACCTATAGTTTAGGGTACTAATTCATATTTAAGCCTAATATTTAAAAGATTAGAGATATAATTTGATTTTTGTGGTCAAAGGACAACTTATTAAACTTTAAAATTAGTACGACTCATAAAAGTTTAAAATAAAATAAATATTGTGTTTAGTAGTTTTTGTTATACACTTTAAAATTATAATAATTATATTAACTAAAATTAAATAAATTCGCATCAATTTAAATTTAATATCTATCATTTGACCTCAAAAGTCAAATTGTATATTTAATTTTTGAACAGGTGAGTAACAATTTATTGAATATTGATTCTAAATTTTAGATTTAAACACTATGAAAAACTAATTTCAAAATTTCTTACTATTTGTTAAATAATTAAATAAAATTCAACATCTTATTAATTACTTCCTCTGTTTCTAAAAGATTTTTGTTTTAGAAGAAAAAATTTATTCTAATTTATTTATCGTTTATAACTTTTGAGTAGAATAAATTATTTATTTTTCTATATTATCCCTACCTTTTCTTATTATCTCAACAAATTATTTTATTATATTAATAGTTTTTAATTTATCTTAAAGGGAGTAGCAAATTTCAAATAAATTTTAATCGTTACAAGTTATTCTTTATCTAAATCATAAACCCACTGCCCCCCTTCTCAGATTATCTATCCTCATTTCTGCGTTTACTTCTGTCAGTATCAGTCGTTCTCTCTCTAATCAATCCCATGGCGACTACTATGTTATCAAACCCTAATTTCCACCCAACCACCTCTTCCTTCGCTTCAAATTCTCCAATTCGCTCCCTTTTTCACTTCAAACCCACAAAATACCCCAACGCCACCACCTCCGCCGCCATAATCCGTTGCTGTTTACAATCTCCCACCCGCAGGCCTCAATATATCCCCAACCATATCCCGAACCCACATTACGTCCGAATCTTCGACACCACCCTCCGCGACGGCGAGCAATCGCCCGGAGCCACCATGACCACCAAGGAGAAGCTGGACATTGCGCGGCAGCTGGCGAAGCTCGGCGTCGACATAATCGAGGCCGGATTCCCTGCATCTTCCGAGGCTGATCTCGAGGCGGTGAAATTGATCGCTAAGGAAGTTGGCAATGGGAATGAAGAGGAAGGGGGTCATGTGCCGGTGATATGCGGATTGGCGAGGTGTAATAAGAAGGACATTGATGCGGCGTGGGAAGCAGTGAAGTATGCGGAGAAGCCAAGAATTCATACATTTATAGCTACGAGTGAGATTCATATGAAGTATAAGTTGAAGAAATCGAAGGAGGAGGTGGTGGAGAAAGCACGGAGTATGGTGGCGTATGCTCGGAGTTTGGGATGTGATGATGTTGAGTTTAGTCCTGAAGATGCTGGAAGGTATTCAAGTCTCTCTCTCTCTCTCTAAAATTTGACCAACTTATAAGTCACTGCCGAACAGGCTCTTAACATTTATTTGGAAATACAATACTTGTGATCTTGACTATTATGATTAATAATGTTATATTAAAGTTTTCTTAAAATTTTTGATATTTGAGAAGGAAGCCCCAAATGTGTGAGGGAAATTATTTCCCATAAAAAGATTCATGTCTTCTTTTTAATACAATAAATACGTTTCCTTTTTCTTTTTTTTATTGTCACATGGAAGATTTGTTATTTTTTCTGTTTTTGTGCTACTTATTTGGTTAAAGTTCTTTCAAAAATTAAGTTCTGTTTTTAATAGTTCTTCAATTATCAATTTATATGGTCAGGATCAGAATTCTGTATTGTTACAAAATGTGTGCTTTAAAGGTTCTTTGGTTCTGAGGTGAAAGTTTTAGAATGCTAATCTTTTTAAGAGTTTGATTTTCTTATTTTTGAGACAATGGGGGCAGCCCTCCCCTTAGATTACATCAGTAATAAACTACACAATCTTACCTTTAATGAGAGAGTAAGCCCATATCTAGTGGATAAAAGTACATATATAATGGGAAACCAAATCCACGTATGGTGGAATAACAATCCACATAAAGCAGAAGAAGTGCCTACATGTTGGAACAAATACCGGCACTTGACAGCTCTGTTCTAAAAATCCCCGCCTAGGTCCGCCTAGGCCCCGCCTAGGCGCTAGGCCCCCCTTGGCGCCCCGCCTAGGACCTAGGCCCCCCCTTGGCGCCTCTAAGCACCCCAGGCGCCTCACCTAGGTCCAAGGCGACAAAAAAATCTCTCTAGAAAATTAGGCGGGTTCTAGGCGGAGAGATTTTTTTTATTTTATTAACTACCCAAACCAAATCTTGATATATTTATTTTTCTAGTGATTTACCATATTCATAATACAGGTTGTAGAATATCAAATCACAACAAGAAGTGAAAAATATCAAGTCAAAATGGATAATTTTATTATAGTTGTAATTTTTTGAACTTGTACCAATTTCAAATTATATAAATGAGGATACATTTGTAATATTTAGTTTAATTCAATTTTATAATTCTTAAATTTATGTTTAGTTTCTTAAGTTTTAATATTGAATTAAATTCTTGAAATTTTAAATTTTATTATTTAATAGCAATCTTGTTTATAAATAAAACTAATACGTTAAAAATATGTTAAAACTTTGAACAATTGCATGTTTGTGTTTGAACTTTGACATTAGCAATATGGATATGTATTTGAACTTTAACATTAGCAATATGGAAATGTGTTTGAACTTTAAGAAAATGCCTTTATTATTTTTATTATAGATTGTTTTCCTTTATATTATTATTTTGTTTGGATAAATGTAAGATAAAATATTAAAATTGCCTTATAATAAAATATCCCGCCTAGGCCCCGCCCAGGCCCCGCCTAGGCCCCCTAGGCGCTAGGCCCCCCTCGGCCGCCCGCCTAGCGCCTTTTAGAACATTGCTTGACAGGAACTAAACCAATTACCTCTTGACAGAAGATGTGATGGCTCAGCCAATTGATCTAGGCTTCTTTGACTAACTAAGTTTGCTTTTTAATCAAAAATAGAAAAACTATAAACATTGTTTAAAAATTTCTGTTATTTTACATGGGCTCTTTTCGGTAAAACAGCGTAGTATTGTTTTAGCTTTGTTTGATGAGAAAATTTAAGATAAGAAAACGAATAGTATGATATTGTAATATTCTGATCTTATGGTCTGTTTTGTTGAAACCCAAGCCCATGCAAGCTGAAAATAAGACTGATTGTTTTAAGTTACTAGTTTTTGTGGGATGATAAGGTTTAATGTAGGAAATCTGTATAGTTTTGATCTTGATTTACTTTCTGTTAAATGATTAATCAGAATTGTAATTGATGGTTACGGATAGAATCTGGAATAATATATGATTCTTCTGCTACACTTGGTACATATGATTGATTAGTATGCGAGTTTTAATTCCCACAAAATCCGAGAGCTGCTTGCAAAAGTACAGGTTCATGCCAACATCTCATTTTTTTACCAGGTCTGAAGGGGAATTTTTGTATCACATTCTAGAGGAAGTTATTAAAGCTGGGGCTACTACTCTTAATATCCCTGACACTGTTGGCTATACTACGCCTAATGAGTTTGGGCAACTAATTGCTGACATAAAAGCCAACACCCCTGGTATTGAAAATGTCATCATTTCGACACATTGCCAAAATGATCTTGGCCTTTCTACTGCCAATACTTTAGCGGTATGCAGTTGAATTTGTGAAGTATATGTTGGAGTGGTCACCAGGTTGAGTTTTACTGACATGTTTGCCCATTTGCAACTAGGGGGCGTGTGCAGGAGCGAGACAAGTTGAAGTAACAATCAATGGCATCGGTGAGAGAGCTGGTAATGCTTCTTTCGAGGAGGTGAGTGTTTGTAAAATTGTTTTGTGTTTACGCGTTGTTCAAACTTCAAAGTATGAGTCAACATGACTTGACAATTTGGTTATGCTGTTATGGTGTGTTCTTCTTGAATCATGGAACTTATACAATAAGAATATTGCACATTGTCCATGTTTGTTATGGTGATCTGAGTCAACTTAGATGATGACCTTGGCAACACATTGCATTAAATTTGTAAATTCTTCTTTTATATTTTATAATTGCTTTCATTTATATCCTTGGATCTTTGTTTTATGTCACTCCATTGCTAATTTAGATGCTACTTCTCTTTCTTTCTAATGTAGGTCGTTATGGCATTTAAATGTCGAGGTGAGCAAGTGTTGGGCGGTCTTTATACTGGGATCGATACTAAACACATTGTGATGGCTAGCAAAATGGTATACTTACTTTGTGTCTTCTTCCCCCCTTAAAAACAATTGATTTCTCTAATTCAATTTATTTGTTATTTATCTAGGTGGAAGAATACAGCGGGCTTTTTGTGCAACCACACAAGGCTATTGTTGGAGCTAATGCTTTTGCTCATGAAAGTGGAATCCATCAGGTTGGTTTTATGGTTGCAATTGGTTTAATACTTTAATGTTATGCATCAATGTATCTGCAATTTGTGCTTCCAGTATACTGTGGTTATGTTGGCTGAACTATTCAGTATTCTCATTAGTTGATCATTCTTTTGATATTATCTCCTACCTCTGAAGAAAGGGTGGGGGTTTTGGAGTACGGTAGGCAAAGATTAGATAAAGAGTATAAATCAATTTATCAAATGAGTTTACAAGTGATATGAATGACTAATTTTTAATGCTGATCAAAATAATTGTGCTTGAACTATGGGGAGGGAGGACCTGGAGATAATTTCTGTTTGTCTCATGTATTTGTTTGTGTAGGTTAAGCTTCAAAGAAGAGCACCACCAATCCATTTGATAGTGGTTCCTAAAGAAAGTTTGAAAGCTGCAGAATCGATAGCAAAACTTTGGATTATTTTACATAAAAACCCCAATTTAAATTAGCACCTCCATCTGATTACATAGTTTAGGGTCTCCTGCAATTGGAATTCTATTGTGATTGGGAAATGTACAAATTATGATGAGCATAACGACTAATGTGGATTATTTATCAAGTGAAAAAATAAGGAAAGAACTATGAGCCAAAAACTAAGGAAAAATTAATGATGATAAAGTAACGTCGACACTCTCAAGTCTCATTGTTTCTTTTAACATTCACACTCCTATATTTAGAGCAATGGTTGAATCATGGTTCATGAATAGTTTTGGTGGGTCTGTGGTTCTTCCATGAAATTGTTGAATAAGTGGATAACATTATCTAATCTATAATTCATCTTTCTCATTCTTTTGAGAAAATGTGAGCGAGCTCGGTAGATAGTTTCATTGAGGAACTCATTTCATCAAGTGATGATATTTCGAGGCTAGCGTAATCCTACATGCTTATATATACATATATATATATATATATATATATATATATATATTGTCATGAATAGCCACTCAAGGATGATCCTACGGTTGTGCTAATGCTGAAATAAATATATTGTAACTTATGTTAACAATGTGGACACTTGAATAGTTTCTTTCTCAAATTTTTATATTGATAGAATGGATAATAGAGTCATGAATATTTTGCTTATGGTTCATGCGACTATTCTTTCAAGTAGTATGGGTGTGCAGGTTTTTACCCTAGACTAATTAATTTAGGTTTAGTGGACACAAATATGATGCAAGCTTTAGCTGTGTTTGTCTAAAGTGGCTGATTTGTGAGTTGAACCCGCAGTCTAAAGGACTTGGCATCCTGAGCTTTTCCATGGCAGCACAAAAAAGCGAACAACAATGCAAGTTTTTTTTTTTTTTTTTTTGTAGCTTTTTAACTGGTGCAATTAAACCCCTGATCGTACCTTTCTCTTAGATGGCATGGTAGGATTTACCATTGTATCATGCAGGCTTTGGCAAAGGTAATTTACACTATAATAATCTTTATGTGGGCTTTTTTTCCATATGTAGTTAAGGCTCTTTCTAAATATTCCTTGTATAGTTAAGGCTCTTACTGTTATGTATATCAAATACTTATTCTTGGGCATTTTATTCTTTCGGCAGAATGAGGTGTCATGATTCACCAATAGCTTTTATCAATTTCTTATCAAAGTTTAGCCTAGGTGATGGTGTAGTTCTTGTATTTATCCTTTTTTTTGTATCTCCATTTGTATATATGGGTGCACGCCCTAGATGCCTTTTTGCCAATATCATTTTCATATAAAAATAAATAAATATTGCTCCAGAGTCCAGGATTGGGTGTTCAGTATAGTGTGTTGGATATAGTCCTGCCTTTTGTGAAATTTTAGATGTAGTTGTTTTGCAACCTGAGCCTTCACTTTCGTGTTCAGAGTTTTGTTGCCAGTGATATGTAGTTGGAATTGTTAATATGTTACTTATTCCCATCTTAGACTCGGAAATTTTAGGCTCTTTGATATTCACCATAAACATTTGCTCAAAAGTTCAATTTCTGTGTTTGGTTGATGTTTTTGCTTAAAAAAAATCCTTTTCTACTGTGTAACTGTCTTGAATTTTTTATTATTTAAGATTATTAAACTAGATTAAGAAAAAATGTAGAAGAAAAGGAATCAGAATTAAATAAAGGTCAAATGGAAGAGATTCAGAGATGGAAGACTAGGAATTTAGAGAGAATTTTCAGAAGACACCTTTCATTATCAATTTTGCATAATAGTGTAGTTACACTTATTTTTGAGTACCCTGCTAATATGCTTATAACCAAACACTAGTAGACTACTAGTACTATTACTAAACAAACCTAATCTTATAACAACCTAAAGTTAACTAATAATTAATCACTTATACTTATTGGCAATGTTTATATTTTATGGCATGTTGATAGTTGACTGTATATGGTTTTATTCTCATTATGTTCATATATTAGTTTTTATAAAATGTTTCTCCTGTAGTTACTCAAGTTTCTCTCCTTACTCAAACACTGAATATAGAAAAGTTCTAAGTTTCATACTTTTTCTCGTGTCTAATAATTGAATAACACTTGATGAAACTGTTGCCTCGTGCTTTATGTCTTGTAGGATGGAATGCTTAAACATAAAAATACGTATGAGATTATGTCTCCTGAAGATATTGGGCTCCATCGTTCTGATGATTCTGGTATTGTCCTTGGAAAACTTAGGTATGGACTGTAAAGTTTCTACTTGATGTGATGGATTTCAGATTATTTTTTATTTTTGTCTTTCAACTTGTAAGTGTTTTCAGACCAAAAAGGAAAAAGAGAGAACCTGTAAATATCTGTTTATACACTCATATTTATATTTTAATTTGCACAGATCTTATATTTCCTTATATGTACTTGTACACTATATGTTAGTCTTGATATTTTTGGGCATTGAATTGTTATTGGATTTTCACCCATAGTAACGAGAGAAGCTTTCATAGGAAGTGAAAGCGATGATGGTAGTGGGAGTGTTTTCATAGGAAATTTTGCAAGAATGCGAAGGTAAATTAAACTGGATTTGCAATGGCTGAAATCAAGAAACTGGAAAAAATTACTGTTGTGGTTAGGTGCAAAGCAAATGAGGTTTAGGGAACAAAACTAGAAAATATGTATGTATAATACAAGGGTTTTAGGATTAAGGATGGATCTTCTTTTACAGAGGATGTTCTAGGGTATTGTAGTCTTTTGTTTTTGGAACATTGTAAAGTTTTCTTCTCTGACGTAATCCAAGATATACCACACACTATTTATACATCATAACCCTCTCTTTTTGATTCAACATGAATGTGATCCAACTTCTAGTTATTTTAATTCAACCGTCACCAAATCCTTACAATATAACTTCTAAGATTTGGTGGAAGCAAGCTAATTTTAGGGATTGGAAGTTTGAATTTTGTTTTGCCTGGACAACTTCCCTTGAGAAAATTTGGACATACAATATTTTTTTTTGATAGGGCAATTATGGAAAATGTATGTGGTCTTCTGTGGAATTTTTGAATAATCTTGGATATGCTGTCGAATTCGAAGATGTTCATTTACTTTGAGATTTTAGGGTTTGGCAGAGGGAAAATTAATAAAACTTTGTGGTCTTGTGTGCTATTTGCAATCATATGGGATGTATGGACTTAAAGTAACTCCAGATTTTTTAAGTACGAATATGTTATTTGGTAGGGTGTTCCTTTTCTTTGCCTCCCTTTGGATGATACACAGCTGGGGCTTTCGTGCTAATTCTTAATTATAGAGTCGAGAGCAGTGCAAGAGTATTGTCTAAACTAATGTCATAAGATTTATTTTTGAAATTTGACGACATAAATCATTGCATTATTGGGGTTTGGCATTTTTTATTTTAAAAATTTTATTACGTGCGCTGTGTGATTTTGGTCTTTAACTATCATTATGAGCTCATATTTTCGTCGCAACCTAAAACTCAACCAACATATAGAATTCTACTAGACATTAAATTCTCCACGAGTCCTTGTAATCATAGTCGTCAAATCGTGAATCGTATCGTGTATCGAAAACCCTCATATCGTGTTTTATGTATCGTATCGTGAATCGTATCGTACGATATGGAAATGAAATGAAAAATGTGGTAATATATAGATAAACATATAAAACAAGCAATTTATTGGACAACAAAGAATATTAGCTTGACTATATATAAAAGTACTCAAGTAAATATTATTATAGACTAAAAATAAATTTTACAGTTAGTAGTCAAAATACTCTGATTTATTATATATTATTTTAATAATTTTTATAGCGTAACAAGAGAAAACGGAAATTCAGGTTCACCTTTTATCTATAAAACCAAAAGATAATTTACATTAACAAGTGGAGATTTATGCATCTGCTTATAGAAAGTGACGTGAGAAAAAAAGAGCGATATTCTAAAGAAGATATGAAACTCTAAAAAGTGATTAAAGGCTCATCAAGTGATATAAAAAATGTTTATGCTAAAAAATCTCTTCATTTGAAATGGTAGAATGCTTAAAAGTTTTATTTTTACACTTTTGGTTTTACATAAAACCTTTTTCAAGTCGGTTGCTAACTTTAAAAAGTATCCTGCAACTGTATCGTTTCGTAAGAATCGTATCGAATTGTAACTGAATCTCGTAAGATACGGTGCCATTTTAGATTTACCCTGCGATAAGTATCGAATTGTCTACGTATCGTATCGTGTATCGTAAGATTCTGACAACTATACTTGTAATCACCATTTGTGGGGGGTTTGGAGTTCGGACGAAGAGAAATGCCTCTGGGCGGGCTATGGATGTTGGTTTACTTTGGGACAAAGTCTCTTTCTTTGCTTCTCTTTGGGCTTACTCAATGGAAGCTTTCAAGGGAGTTCAAGCGTCAGATTTACTTGAGGATTGGTGGGCGGTGCTTCATTAGAGCATAACTGATTAGTCCAGTAGCTATTTTTTCTATCACCTGCTTTGTAATCTCTTTCTCCCATATTTAATAAAATTTTCTTTTATATGGCGTGTGTCCAAACCATAAGGTAAAGCTTGCAGATTACGAGGAATTGAGATTTGAATCTGCATATCTGCGAATTGTTGGTAAATTTGACCCAATATCCACACTTTAGAAATGTAGGATTGCTGTGACACCTCAAAATCCGGGTTACCTGACCCCCGAGTTTGGTGCTCACGATCTACACTATAAATAACTTTTAACTACCCATTTAATTATAAATAATAAACTTACATAACATTAATAATAAGTTAAAAACATCATCCCAGATCATCTAACCTTTACATTACAATCTTACCCTTTAATTATACAAAAAGGGTTTACAAACATAACATAAAAATAATGTTCATAAAACAATACTATCACTATGCCTTTATCTTTGTTCTTCACAGCACCTCCTGTCACTTCGTCCCTAGCTGAAAAGTTTTATTTAGCAAGGGTGAGCAATAAATTTGCCTCGCAAGTTAAGATATACAATGAATGTATAAGTATTAGAATAATAGACTATCTATTTTAATAGAATAACACCAAAGTTCAGAAAACTTTGAAATAGCCGAACAATTCGTTAATCAATAACAAGTCTTCTCGCATTCTAGGCAACACAATAATCTGATAATGAAAGAGTACAATGCTTTCAAAGTTTTTACGATATTCTAATGAATAATCAAGAATCAATTTTATGCAATAACAAAGTGGAATGTTTTTCAGATTTATGCTGAGCGATCCATTGGATCTTGAACTTCTCTTCTCGAGTAACTATCAAAGATTGGACTTTGATATACCCAGGTGTATCAGATAATCATAAAGATTAAATTATACCCCTCTGCAAGTACTTAGAGCGGCCAACGCCTTGTACCCTATATTATGCATAAAACTTAAAACGCGCGCAAAAGCTGATATACGACAAAATATGTTCCCTTTATATAAAAGGTTCTTCTCAGTCTTTGAATCAGAATTTGATTTAACGAAATACAATGATTTCAACATCTAATCACTTCTCCTCTCTTCTCTTCTCAAACCTATCAAGTTTTCTTTTTAGTTCTAGCACTGGTGTTGATCTATCAATAATAATTGAATTCTCTTCTCTTCTCTTCTCGAACCTATCAAGTTTTAACAAATGTTCGTCTAGCAAAAACAATTAGCTAAGACATGTTTCAATACGATTAAAAAATATACAAAATTTAACTGTACTATATGAAATCAATAATAGCTTCTACGGATATGAATATCCAACAATAATTATTCTACAAGTATATTCTCAGAATCACTAATTCAATTTGAATTAATAAACATGCACTAACTGCGAATAATCAACAATAATTTCTTGGACGTGGTCTAATTAACAATAATTAACCACCATATTAAATAAACAATATTAACTCAAGATTGAGTTAAGGAAACTTGCCTACTTTGTTGATTACTGCTACACAATATACTTATCTTCTTTCGAAAAACCTATAACCAATAATATCGTTCTCACAATTAGTACAATAATTCATAACACGCAACACTGTAATTTACAGTTAATCTTTCTTTTAGGCACATTACCACATAACCACATCAGTGTTTGTAACCTATATAAACAATTATCAAGTCTAACTAGTTGGGTCTGGTTGGACTTCGGTCTCATCTCGGTGTACTGATCACCCTATCCGACAATTTACACCTTTATTGTCAATTAAACTTGGTCTCTAAGCTTCAATATTATTTTAGATAAATCAAATATCGTTTATAATATTTTTTGGAAGCTTTTAATAATTTTCTAATAATTATTATAATTTATAATAATTTTTTAAACATCGTAATCATTTTTAAATGATTTAAATACTAATTAATTTCATTATCATTAATATTTAATAATATAAAAATATTAATGAAATACTTGTCAAAATATTAAAGTTATTGTTAATAACTTAAAATATTTTTAAATCACCAATATTCTACTTAAATGATTTTTAAAATAATTAAAATCATTTTTAAATCATCACCATTAATATTTAAATATTAATGAAATTATTATAGAAATATTAAAAATCCTTAATTATAACTTAAAATATTTTTAAATCATTTTTCTCATTTTTAAATGATTTTTAAATCAATAAAATCATTTTTAGTTCATTTATTTAATATAATAATTAAATAAATCTAATATCATTAATATTAATTTATTAGTGAGAATTCTCCAAAAATATTGAAAATTATATTTTATAATTTAAAATATTTTCCAACACTTTATTCACATTTAAAATGATTTTTAAACCAATAAAATCATTTTTAACTTGTTTATTTAATACAATAATTAAATAAATCTAATATCATTAATATTAAATTAGTAATGATAATTCTCTAAAAATATTAAAAGTTACATTTTATAAATCAAAATATTTTTAAATATTTTATTCTTATTTAAAATGATTTTTATAATATTAAAATTATTTTTCTCTAATTTATTTAATACACTAATTAAATAAATTAAATATCATTAATATTCAAATAATTATAAATATTAATGAAAAATATCCCAAATAATTAAAAGTTATTTTTCAGAATTTAAAATGATTTTTAAAACTATTTTTGTAATTTTTAGAATTTATTTTCTATTGTTAAGTAATTTTTCGAAAATTTAGAAATTAAAAATTAAATAATCCGTCGCTGTAGGCCTTTAGCGACGCTTGCTGTCGTCTTGGGTGTTCTTGAGCTCAAGAACACTGTCAGACCAGTTTCAAGGGTCATGGTTTGACCGTGTGTAATTTTCAATCAAAAATATTTCTGGGCCAGGTTAAGTATTGATCATGTAGTGTTTATGTAACACTACATGAATCAATCTTCATCTCGGTCATACAACCAATACACAAGGAGATCTAGGCTTTTAAATTCGTTGTCAGACATTATTTGGGTTTCCTTAGAAACCCGGAACTTCGACTGGTCACTTTCATGCTCGATTTCCTTTATGTTCTGGTTATGATTTATGTCGTATAATGGTTCAAATATATAGTATACATGACAAGGAACATTACTAAATCAACAAATCAGTTTAACAACAACAGATCCACAAGATATGACTCGGTCAAAGCTTGTCAGAAAAAAACGTTAATACCCTTTTCTGGAAATTCCAGAAATGCAAAATCAGTGCAAGTGGCCACTTTGACCACTTGCTACGTTTGATCTGTTGATTGTTTACATGATCTAAAGCCATATATTTAAAGAACACATAACAGGCTACAAGTTGATTACTAATACACCATCAAACGACATCAAATATGTCAGAACTGGGCCGTTCAAAAGGTTGTCAGACACGGTTTTTAAATTTCTGGGTTGCCCAGATTTTGACCGGTCATGCCTAGTCAACGAGTTTTGACCGATTATAACTCACAATCTGGACATTCAACAACTGTGGTTTCACTTTCAGATAAAAGACCACATGACAAGTTGCATATAACAACTTTAAAACATCAAAAACCAAAAACGAACAAGAATCTGTTGCTCCTGACATTAGTTTGTCAGACCACAAATTTTGTTCTTGGACATCTTTGAAAAAACTAAATTTTAAAACACTTTGATGCTATGGATCAATGATGGATCAACATAGATCATCTAAAAATATCATATAACATAGGATTAAACACAATTTTTTTCTTAGCATGTAAGATCAAAATAGATTTTAGGGTTTATACCTTCTTGCTAAATCTTTGATCTTAGATTTCCTTATCTGATATTGGTGTTATTGGGACTGATAATGTGACTAATCTACCTTAGAATTTCGGAGGTCTTGGTGAAAGAAAAAGTTGGTGAGAGCAAGAGAGAAAATGAGCAAGTTTTGTAATTTTTCTCTCTCCCAAATCTAATATATCAAGATATATTACTTAGATCTGATGTTGGCTGTCATATAGGGGCTGAATTGCTGATGTTTTGAGTTACTAAGTCAACATAGTAGGTTACCAACTAAAGTTGTTGGCAAATATTGCAAGTTACCAATTAAAGAAAGTGAAAAGGGCACTTTGGTCATTTGCAAAAATGATTTTAATGGCATTCTTGACATTTGAACCAACCCTTAGGGTTTAACCCTAAGGTTCTACAAATTTAATTTCTAAAATTTTCAATTAGGGTTTAATTAGAAAAATTAAAATTTCTAATTTACAATTAGAGTTTCCTAATCACATCAAGTTTAATAAACACATTAAGCTTAACAATTAGGATTAGGGTTTCCTAATTAGGGTTTAGGAATCTCGGATTTAGAATTATGGTTTCCCGTCATACAATTAGGGTTTCTAACTGCGCGTTACAGTTTCTAATCCTGAGATTATGGTTTCTAATCTCTTATTAGGTTTATTAATTTTAAACCTTATCCGATCAATCATTGATCAATATTTCTATACAGTACAAACATGTACTTATCAATATAATTATTTTAATTATATTTTCTATCGAATCCCTATCTAAAAATTAGGGTTAAGGTTTATAAAGCTGTTAAGCACAACTCTACTCTAATTTCTCAGTCAATACACAAATTGACTAATTCTCGGGACTCATATCACAGATACAACACAATATTAACAGTCTATTAAAATTAAATAAAAAAAAAAAATTATTCGTAAAATTCGGATTATTCGAAATCCCGGGTTATTACAATCGCAGAATAAGGGTGCTCTTCTTGTAGTATGGAAATGGGCAACTCTGGGTGTTTGGGGCTAAAGGGGGAAGGAGGACAAGCTTAAATCTCCTAGAAGCACCATTATCTGACAGCTGTGTTTTTTGGGTACCCCCCAAACAACCACCAACAAACAAACTATGTCATGATATGTGATAAAGTATTTCCCTAACCTGTAAGTTTGGTTTTGAACTTGTTCTAATCAAATTGCTATGTCATGATATGACTTCTTTTATCCATATTCTTTGTGGCTTTGATGCAATTTGCATATTTGGCTGTTCATCGCTCTTCCTGACCAACAAACTAGCAGAAAAATTCTAAAGCTTCTTATCTTAACTTTTTGTGCAGCGGACGCCATGCTTTGAGATCTAAACTTTTGGAGGTATAGTGCAGTGTCATGTCATCTATGAACCACATATCAGTTCTGTTGTTTTTATGCCATAAATTAACAACATTGCTTTATTGCCTTTTCAGCTGGGATATGATATTGATGGAAAAGAATTTGACGATCTGTTTTGGAGTTTTAAATCTGTAGCTGAGAAGAAAAAGGTGAATTGAAATTCTTATACTTTCACAGCTATTAATAAAGTTTTTATTGCGTTTCAAGTTATGCCATTGCCAGAGAATGGAATAATAGTGCAATTAGAGTGCACACTGATAAGTTATGATCCTATTGACAACTAGAGAAACAAAGAGCCATCATTTACCGTTGTATCCATACAATTACCGATGTAGTTGTTAAATGCTTTTTTCTTGCATTGAAATTTCCGATGGTAATGAAAAATAATACTATATGATTTATCTTCTGTTATCTATGGATGAACTTCTCAAAATAATATAGATGAACTTCTCAAAATAATATAAATGGAGTTATGTAAGAAATCTATTTCATTGTTAATATGAAATTAACAAATTCTTTATTTATGGAAGTTTCCTTAAAAAAATAAGGGCTTGAATTATGCACAGCTGAAGAATAAGACAGATCATGGAAATAAAAAGATTATCATTGAAGTGCAAAATGGCTGGAATAAATGGATTTCCCCTTTATTGTTCAAGTTCCCTGAAACAGGAAAGCTTTTAGCTTGTAATCAAAAAGGGCTTGGTACCCTTGTATAATAGTCATAATGGCTTCTTTTGCAATTGGAAGTGATTTAAGGTTAACTTATAATCATGAATATTTTGGTGATACTTGTGCTACCTAACTTGATAATACTTATTTTGATTTGAAATGTCTTTCCACTCATATTTGTCGGTTAAAAAAACTTTCTTACTTAACACAGTGGACTGCTACATATTCTTGTTAACAAATTATGTCATTTTTTTCCCGCTAAATTGGATTTGTATTTAAAAGTCAAACAATTACACCAGCAATTATGTTGTAGGTTGTGTTACAATCAAATGTTTGTGTGCATTAAATCACTCTCTCAAACATAAATAAAAGTGTGAAAATATTCAGTTTGCAATAATGCGCAAAAGCCACTTACGACTGATTTAGGAACTGGAATTGTAAGGCATTTGGTTATAAATTTTGTTAAGTCCTGTCTCGATTTCATATCTGTTTATGATAAGTTTAATTTCTCTGTTTGTGTCTCAGACAATTACTGATGATGACCTAATAGCACTGGTCTCAAATGAAGTTTTCCAGCCTCAAGTTGTTTGGAAGCTTGGAGATGTACAGGTATGTATGGATTCCATTTTATGCTTGGTTTTGTATTAGTCAGTTGGGCTTGAGGTATAAATAGTGTCGGTCAATTGAAAAGGACCTATTACCTAGTTCAGGTTACATGTGGAAGTCTCGGTCTTTCAACGGCAACCGTTAAACTAATTGATGTTCATGGCCAAGAACATATTGCTTGTTCGGTTGGAACAGGGCCAGTTGATTCAGCTTACAAGGCAGTTGATCTCATTGCGAAGGTTTGAAATTGAAAACTTACAATATTTATTTCATCTTGTTTTTTTTTCTATTGCAAGTGCTCACTTTAGTTGGGAGCATACACATGATTAGCTATGAGCCTGAAGAAGCATTCATTCTCCTTATATGCAGGTACCTGTGTCACTTCTTGAGTACTCCATGAATGCAGTTACGGCAGGGATTGATGCTATAGCCACAACCCGAGTTTTAATTCGTGGGGAAAATTTTCACTCAGCAACTAACGCATATACCGGACAAGCTGTTCAACGTACATATAGGTGTCATTTACTTGCCTTTTCTTTTCACAAAGTGGTTCATGTCTATATATTCTATCAAATTCCTATGATGAAGTTATTGAAGTTCATGGTACTCCCTCCGTACTAAAATATAAGATCATTATTAACTTTTTGAAGTCAACTTAAGACATTTTTCAAATTCAAAATTGATGTGATTTTTTTTAAAAAAGTTTTAGTCGATGCTGAATATCGCAAAATATTCAAAAAAGCACTAATTTTAAAATTAATTATCTCATAATTTATAAGATTGAAAATGTATCAAATTGACTTTGTAAAGTAATCGATGATCTTATAATTTGGAACGGAGGGAGTGTATTTTTATGTCATTATCATTTCTTGCATAATTAATACCAAATTTAGTAATGCATCTCTTTTTGTTACCAGTGGAAGTGGAGCATCAATGGATATCGTTCTTTCCAGCGTCCGAGCCTATGTTGGTGCACTAAACAAGATGCTAGGCTTCAAAAATAACAAAGTAGAAGCTAATACACAAACAGAAGCTACAAGTGTTTGATAGTAATTAATTACAGTTTCCGAGTAATCAGGATCTTAGATTGCTTGTTAATCTATTGTAGATTAAGTGGTTTTCCCATTACCCCAATTTCTCTTTGTTTTGTTATTCATTCTGTATTTCCTTGGGCATGGGAGACGGTACAACATGATAATATAGATTTTGCAGGAAATACTGTATCTATGACGGAAATAAAGGTAGGTGTAATTTTAGCCTCCAGTTATTTCTCATGTGAATGAACATTTTGTGCGGAAGTACACTGCAAGTGTAAATGGGGAACGCAAGGTGAGAGACGCTTCATATTTCTGCATGAGTTGTTCATTAAAATATTATTATTATTTTTTAAAATTACAAAACATAATCCTTTGTACACGATATGGGAGGGAGTTTATTTTTCTTTTATATATTTAATTACGCAAAACAACGTCGTTTTGTGCAGTAGTTAAATTCCATTTCTATTATATTTAAAATACAGCGAGTATATGGAGATGGGGAAAGTATTTATGAACGATATTGAAGACCTAGTAGTGTGTGATGTGCAGCAGATAAAAAGATATATATTAAATGTGAATGGTTAGTATGAATTTAGTTTTGGTTGATTGATTAATACAGCGTTTGACATGCAGGTTGAGAGGTGATTTCGCTCTGCGTGTCAGTACCATATTGGTCAATTAATTAACTTATCATAAATTAACTTTATGGTAATCGGATTTATGTTAAATAATGACTTTTTCCCTTAATAGTTTACTTTTCAAAGTTAATTTCTTTTACAAAGCTAGAAAAATATTTATATTCTGGAACGGATAAAAAGTTTTTATTACTATTTTAGGTAGTCTTAAGTTAAATATCTACTTATCTTAAATAATCTATTTTTAAAATATTTTACATATAATGTCCTTAGTATTATGTATCATATTTTTATTCTCTGAATATTTTATGAAACATTACTAGTCATAATTAAATAAAAATTTAAATATGAACAATTTTGTTATTTTATCATCCTTAATATGTACAAGTAGCCAACCTAATCTTTTATCATGAGATGGAGAGAGTAATATATTATTAAGTAAAAACTTCAATTTTAAACGTCTCTCAATATTTAGTTTAAAATATAATAGTAATCGATCAAAATAAAAGCGACTAAATGTTAAAAACCGACTTTATAGCCAAAAAAAATCTCTAAATTTAAAATAGACAAGAAAACTGTATCTCTGAATTTTTATTCAATTCCACTCTCCATCACCTTCTACAGTAATTCAATAAAATAATTCCCTGGTACTACATTTGCTTGTAAAAATTATGGATAAGATAAAACTATTTGTGTTTTAGAACAATTAGGGAGTATTTTGTCCCATAATTAGTGCATGATTTAATCTATGGATTATGTGTTATTATCTTAAGCTCATTTGATAGCTCAAAGTCTCAAAATGGGGATTATATAAATACTTACAATCATTATTAATTTTTTAAAATTAACTTAAGATATTTTATAAATAAATAAATAAACTTACGTCATTTTCAAATTTAAAATTAACATAAATTTTTTAATTTTAATTAATACAATTATGTTTATTGTAAATTATATAACAAATACTACTCTATTTATTGTTCACAATTTTTAATAAATCACCTCAATTTTGAGTTTCAAAACAAATTCTCAATTTGACTTAAAATTCAATAATGATCATATATATATATATATGGATTATGGAACAAGTATTACTTATAATTCATCATCAAATACCTTTTAAAATAAGATTATAATTCATCATCAAATAACTTTTAAAATAACAAAACATAATTAAATAACAAACTAAATGAGGAAAAATAATCCATAATGATAATAAATTAATACAAATAATTTATTCAACCAGACAGCTTTGCAAACAAAGATAACCTAAACGGAAAATCAGCAGATTATGGAATATACAAAGGAGACACTGATTGTTAATTCGTAAAAACCAAATTATAAAATATTTTTTATATTGTGAAAGAGAATAACGATAGAAAGAAACAAAACGTTTTTAGATATTCAATACAAACAAAAACATCCATGCGTAAATTGTTTCAAGCACCGACAGAACCAAAAACGCCCCCCTTCTTTCATAAAAATTTATGAAAAGGACGATTTATTCACATTTCATTTGATGGTTAGAGACAATTATAATGAAACCTAATATCTCATATTCTCATCGTTGGAAGTTTAACCACCTCGAAAATAAGCACATTCGTCTGGAATAGTTGGGGGAATCTCTCTACAATCCACAAGAAGCAATGTGCTGCCAAAAAAAATTAAAATATTAATAAATTGCTAAATCATATTGACATGAAAATTACAAATAAATGAACAAACTAGGATAGACTACACAAGGAGAAAAATATAAACATCCATATGATTTATCTGAGATGACTTTCTTTGGTCCAACAAGTAGAAAGAGAAATTACTACAATTTTAATGAGCAAATGATTAATGGAGAATATGCTAGCAACATGATGCAGCTTAACCACTAGATTCTTATGTTACGTTTGGATTGAAAAAATGGAATAGAAGGTGGAGTGATTTATTCCGTTCTAGTTGGAATGAGTTATTCCATACTATCCATTCCCAAGGAATAAAATTCATAAACTTAAAAGGAATAAGAATGATTCAATTCATTCCAATCGCAATTAAATACAATTTTTTTTCATTACATAGCAACAAGTAATTTCATTACCACCTTCATTACTTCAATTCAAACGAAGCATTATAGTGCAAGATGCAATCATGGTAAACTAGTATCAAGAATGCATTTACTAGAATGTAGGGAATATTGTAGGCCATATACGCTCATGTGGAACCACATATTGACCCAAAAGCTAAACTATTAGGTCTATGGTATATTAGAGCGCGCATATATCCTCAATTTTTCACCTTGAATTCAGATGTTAACATTAGTATCACGTGTTACCTCAAACATAGAACACAACGAGCAAAATGCGACGAGTTAAATCATGTAAAACTAGTATTAAAACAGTGCATGGTGCATGATGCATGATGCAAGTGCAATCATGGTTATCTATTAACAAATGCTCATCCACAAAAGAGAAGCACTTTATGAAGCCGTGTAACCAAAAAAAAATGATCATATGTGAAGGTGCTACATCTAGCTGCAGCCATCACAACTCAAAAAATGACAAAAGTAATGATGAACAACAATTTTTTAGACTGCCATTCCAAGCAATCGATCTCAAGATCAAATCTAAATTCTGAAATTTGAGAACCGAAAGTAAACGTGTAGTAAATTAGTAGGTTGAATAAATTTTCCTCGAATATAAAAGCCATACAGCTTGTAAACAGTTAACACTGACAATGAAATATTAATACCCAACATAAGCTCGTCCAATGGCTCAACAATTAATCATCATTGCGTTCTTCTGAAGGACATTGATAACCATTACAAACCAACATTGGGCCAAACAATTAGCCTGTAAATATATCAGAAAATTCAATGCATTTATTCTTAAAGAATATTTTCATAATACGGTAACATCAATATATCAAGCCAATAACAAAGGTACAGGTTACCTACTATTTCAGACTCAAGCCAATCACTTCTAAATCTCTTTATCTATAAACATCGTAGCCGCCCAAGCAATTGTATATGCACGGACTGAAATTTATGAGACATTAGCACAATATCATAAAACTTTTAGACCAAAAGTATTTACAGAATAGCTTTCTACTTTTCTTGCAAATCTGACATTTTATTTGCCAGGCATATTAAGAGCTTTATAAAAGACAGTCATGATACTACCAAATGCATCCGTGGAAGAAAAAGATTTCAATTTTTTCAAATACATTTGTAGGGTTTGCACTTACTATCTGCAAACCACTACTTTAATATTTGCTTTCAACACAAACAGCTTGTTTATTTAGACTACTTATACACAACAAGCCTGGATGTTAACCCTACAATCGTGCCTCACCAAATATGAAAAATCATGATTTTTCGGGCAAAGATCGACGAGCATTGTCTCCGAAATCACATGATTTTAAAGCATGATCTGTCCTGTCTTAAATAAATAAATAAATAAAAAGAACTATAAAATAAGCTCATTCTAAGTAGACTACCAGAACTGGACACAACACATCCATCGGGGATGGCTGTTACTCAATAGCTTGGCTAACATATTAGAACCTTTTTTCATTTACCACTTATGAATATTCCTATCACTTGGTAATCACGTCCAAAGATGTGTCGATCTTTCATCAATTATTCAAAGGATGTGATATTCACTATTGCATTCTAATTTTATATTTTGGCACAAAAGACTAGAAAATAAAATATTAGCGCCTATTGAAGGCAGTACCAACAGAATCAGCAAGCGGCTAACCCACTTATAAGCCTATCTAGTGAGTGTGAGCACTCGGTAGTCTATCAATGGCTAGACAAGAGTCTGCAAACTAATCATGCACAATGGCAGCATAAACTAAATTTAGAAACCAGTCTCTCAAATACATAGCATTCTACCTGTTAATGAGTAGATGGAACTCTATTTTCTATTTTCCTCAAGTTAGCCTTCACACAGTAACATGCTTATATCAGGCTTAATCTTAAGAACTTCAGGAGAAGATATTCACAATTATTTATAAATGGTTTCTCTCGTTAATTGATATGTGCAACCCCAACATGCACATGACTGATATCCTTTATGAATTACGGACACCCAGATTTAATTGTAGGGTGAAAATTGTGAAGACGACAATCATTCAGTTTTAGCATATAAGAGGTGTCCAATATGAAACACCAACCTAAGCCCCATGATAAAGAGTTTCTAATTTCATGGCTAAGTATCGTTTTACCTTCGCATGTAAAGAGAAACAACAACCACAAGGCTATGTTTATTTGCAAGTATTACACTTTGATAGGATTGTTAATATGAAGTGTCTTGTTTATTTTTAAATTTGAGCTTGAGACTATTAGTCCTGAAATTATAAAATAGCTTAAGATGTGAGATTATTTAATACCATGTTCTACCTGATATTATAATTCCTACCATTTGGGATTAAAAATTGTTAGATAAAATTAACCTCAATCTTTTTCTAAAATGATCATATATATATATATATATATAGGGGAACTTAGTTGAATTTTGTGGTCAAAACTTGGGCTACATTTCCCCACTCATCTTCTGCCAACAAAACTTGATCCATCAAGTGCTACATGATCATTCAAGGGCCTAAATGGCTGGGTCCATTGGGGTATTTATCCTCCCAATTTTTTATTTTATTTTTTATATCCTATTTTGACTTTTGACTTCTATATTTCCTTTCTTTCCTTTTCTCTTCTTTCCAATTACATATTAGTTATAATTTTAACATATAGATTAAATATATTAGAAAATAAAATTCCCCTTTATTGATATTTGCATTTACATTTACATTCGTATTTAGAGTTTTGAGATATTACACACTGTACCTCTCCAACAACCCCAACAACCAATACCTATTGATAAAGTAAATTTCAAAACCATATAAAAATGAGAATATCTCAAAACTGTGCATGTCATACCATCAAGTATATATGTTAATAGTATGTATATCAACATAAAATTAAGAACGTAACCCTTAGTCATTTCTTTTTCTTTGTATTGTGTCTTTGTAGACAGACACAAGAAGAAACAAACAAATAGTGCAACAAATAGAAACAAAGAGGGAAAAAAGAAAAAAAGGCAGTAAAACAGATGATCATATGACCTAGACAAAAGGGAGGCACACTCCACAAACATACCTAAAGAACATTTATGAATGTGACTGATATAAAATCACAAGCAAGTATTACCAACAAATTCGAACAAAAAAGAAAGAGGTGGGGAACAGTAAAACAAAAGATCATATGACCTAGACACAAGGGAGACACACTCCTAAAGTTATTTAGAGAAAGACATTTTATGCACGAGACTCGTTAAAAATCATTACCCGTGTTCCAACTTGGGTACTGAACATAAACACTCCCACCGTTTCAAAAAATAAGAGCCGTTAGACATTTTTATATTCAAAATATATATGAATTCATTTAATTTTAGTCGATGCAATTATAAATACTGTAAACTATCTTACAAGTAATACTAATTATATTATTTATTCTTTTTCTAAACTTACATAAACCACTTGTAAAAATGTCTCAGTTTGACTTCACAAAAGTCAAAATTGCTCTGATATTTTTAGAACAAAGGGAGTATAAAGAGTTGAACCAACATAACAATTCCAATGAATAACTACCAACCACTATCAAAGCAGTGCAAGTTAAGCAAGAATCAATAAAAAAAATCCATGTACTGTTTCAATTGGCTTGAAATAGAAATTTTTAGGTATAATACACTCAATCATACTTCAGCTAACTTTGGTAATTTTGTACTTTGAAACTCCCTGTAGTTAAAAAAAGAAACTTTTCAGACTTTTCAACCAATTTCCTAAAAAACCATTGTTATATAGTCAGATAAATTGTGACTAGAGTCCTTGGAGATATGTTTAAAATGTTAGGCATGTAGATACATCTTTGAAAAAATAATTTTGTGTGTTCAATAACACTACTTCATTATATTTTTGGAAATACACATGCACCAACAAACAAACCTTTACAAAACTACATCCAATTGTCTAAGATACTCATGATAATTACATATATTGGAGATGTCTGCTTAGAAGGAATTCATAAATATGTAACCAAGTAAACTGCATCTGGTAAGCACACATTATATAGTAGGCAATACAGAAGGATGTACGAAGACGATTTAGGATTCAACAAGTGGTTTGTTATCAATAGATGGACTGATATGTTATGGTTTAGCTCCTATACTTGGAGGTTATCTATCTTTTTCTGACATATACACAGATATGACACAAAATGCTGCCAGTATGATATATTAGAAGACAGATATATCATATATGTAGGACATGTCAAGTAAATGTTATCACTTCCTCAAAAAATTATCTTAAAAAAATAAACAAAATAATAGTGTAACATAAAATTGATATTTAGGCCTTAAGTTGTGATGATTACAATGTTGACCTAATATAAATGCAGATATTTCAACACACAACTAACATTGTAGTACTTCACATTTTTATGAAGGGCTCCGTTTGTTTCAAGGAAAACATTTTCTAAGAAATATTTTTCAGTCAAACTAGCATACTTTCAGTTGTGATTGACTAATCGAAAAAATGAGACTGTAAATAATTTCCCCATGTTTGGTAATGAAAAATGAAATTCATAAAATAACAAAAGCAAAAACAAATTTATACATGATATTTTTTATTATGGTCAAAAAATAAAATGTTTGTACAAGTGAAATATACATAAAACAGCAAAACAAGTAAATTCATTATAGATCAGTCTTCATGATTAAAGTTTGAGTCTTTAATCATGAAGACTGATTATTAATTATATGCGCACACGCGGACAAAAAAATATACTTTAGAAGTTGAAAAAATTATTAATTCCCATTAGAGAAAATTTTAAATTGTTGAAGGGATGAAGCCATTAAAAGAAGTGTTTTTCTAGATAAAAAGACATGAAGTTTGAAAGAATGATTTAAGATACAAAATATAAAAATTAAAAATTATGATTATAAATCTGCGTGTTTTATGAAAAAAAATTTGAATTTGATTAAGAAATTAAAAGGAGAGAATAAGAAGAACTAATGCTGTGTTTGGCTTGGTGTAATAAGAGAGGTAATGGAATAAATCATTCCGTTGGAATAAAAAATATCATGTTTGGTTTCTCTCTTCCGTTGGAAAGATGTTTTCAGGCAGGAATATTGCCCAACTGTAAAAATAAAAATTCATTCCCGGAGGGGGAGGCAGGAATGAATCATTCAATTTCTTATTTGAAGTGAATTGACAGATATACCCCCTATATGAAATAGGGCATTTACGGGTCAGATTTCATCAATCGATTGTTTCATTTGCTGCTAGAAAGAACGACGAGAGGAGACGAGACGAGGAGAGAAGATAAAGGCATATATCGATCAACACCTTCCAATCATCGATTTTTTTTTTATCACAAATCTATACTAGTGCTTGAAGTTCCGATCTAATCGTAGTTTTTTTCCGCAGGTAATTTGAAATGTGTCCAAAAGTTTTGAATTGAATCAAATACCTTCCAAATCTCTCACTAATTTCTGGTATGATTTTTTATAGTCGATATATATATATATATATATATATATATATATATATGTGTGTGTGTGTGTGTGTGTGTGTGTGTGTGTTGTTTGATTTTGATTTTGTTCGGAAGTGATCTGTGGGTTCAATTGTTGTTCTGGATACTTAAATTTTGAACCTACGAGAATCAATTGTTGAACCTACGAGAATCAATTGTTGTTCTGGATACTATTTGATGTCTAATTTATCAAATCAAGTTCAGGGAAAATTGATGTCTAATTGATGTTTAGGGAAAATTAATGTTTAGTGAGATTTATCTTAAATTTTGTATTGTTTTATGCCCGGGCGATAAGAACAAACAACAATACTTTTTTAGTTCAAGTTTGCTAATGATATACTTTTAGCTTGTTTGTTTTGTAATTCATTGCACTTGGTATCATGAATTTATACACAAGTCTATGTTTGTGTATTGTTTCTTTATGGAGGCCTGAAATGTAGAGAACAAGATATAGGAACGTGTAAAAGCTGCATAATCAACACAATTCTCCCATATTTCCCCTTTGTGTTTAAATGAAGCATGAGTTTGGCTTATGGGTTGTTTACTTTCTTAAAGTTCTTATTTTTAAGTTGTAATAGCTGATCCTTGTGGATTTATGTTGATATTAGAATTAATTTGAACCCATTTATAAAATTCATCCTAGTATTTGTCGTTAAGATCGGAGAATGGTGGTCGAACTTGTTACATATCAATAGCTGCTGTTGTAAAGACCCATAAAAAAATAATTCTGACTTTCATTATACTTATTATGTATGAACCAGATCTTTGTTTTGAAGCCTAGCGAATGAACTGTTTCATTATTGCTTTCATTATAGTATTTTTCTTGAATTTGTTTTGAAATTGTTTTACAATATGTTTATTGTTTGAGTTTGCTCTTACTTTTTCAATTGAATTGCAGTCATGGCTCGTCGTAGACTAGACAAACGGAAGAGAATGAAGAGATTAATTGCCTTTTCTATCCTTTGGTTTGGCTATAGTTGGTTACTTGTCAAAATATTTGTATAGTTTGTTTTATTTTTTAATGAATGAATGAATGATAATATGCAAATGAAGTTTGTTTTGTTTTTATACTCTTGACTTACACAGTTTCTGTTAGAAGAATCATGTTTCTTAACAGAAGAATCATGTTGTAGGTGAAATGCTGTGGACCCAAAGTTTTGATTTTCATAGTTCTCTTGGAGCATATAACATGTTTTGTGTTTGGTGTTTTGAGTTTCGTACACATTGGAAAAAGTTTTTTTTTTAAATTAAAAAAAAATCAAGAAAATGTTTTTGTGGTTTGACCTTTTTCTAAGCAGCCTGATCATGCAGGGGCATGGAAGATGCCCAAGAGAAAATGTTAAACTGCAAGTTAAATGGTTAATGGTGGATGCAAAATTATAACACATCCCATTTGCACCTGAAAAAACAAGGGAGAAGATACATACATATTTGATTATTTGTACATGGATAAACTAGATTTTTTCTGGTTTATTGGTTGTTGTGTTTATATTAATTTTCTTCATCTAAATTTACTAGTATTACCATCATATTTGCACAACATATTTGAAATTTAATACTATGTAGGCAACTATGAGCAGTATGATCAAATGGTGCAAAAGGCAGAGCAACTGTAGATTTATATACTATATGAATTGAATTGAATTTATATTTGGCCAGACTTCAATTTATGATGGATTCTCAAGTAAATGATGAAGCAAAGGGGCAGGCAAGAGTAAGCACAAATGGGTTGAAAATGAAGATGACAAGCTTGTGGAATGTATGCTAGACATATTAAATACTACTGGAACTTTGTATAGGGCTGATAATGGTTTTAAGCCTGGGTTTTACTTGGCTATTGAGAAAGCATTGGCTGAAAAATTGCCTGCAGCAGGAATAAAGGCAAAACCACATATTGAGTCAAGGTTTAAAACATTGAAAACTGAATGGGCAGTTGTATATGATATGCTGCATGGAAAAGACAGTAGTGAATTTGGTTGGGATGTTGAAAATCATGTGCTTGAAGCCTCTAAAGATGTCTGGATTCCATATCTTAAGGTAAGTCATTTTTTAAGATTCGAAGCATTTAATTTCTAAGGTAATTCTCATACAATAGAATAATTCTTATGTTTTAAGATTGAGATGTTTGAATATATGATCAGAGTTTATTTTAATTACTGTGTTATTTTTTTTCTCTTACTTGTTTTAGGTGTACCAAAAGAGAGCAAAGTGGCAGAATAAGACATTTCCACATTATTTGAATCTCTGTGTTATATTTGGCAAGGATAGAGCAACTGGAAAAGATGCTCTATCGGCTGCGGAAATGGTCGAATTAGATGAAGAGATCCAAACAAATGATGGAGATGATGACTTAATTCCAACTCGCAGTGAGGAAATATCTAGCAAGTCCTCTAGTTTCAAGAAAAGGAAGAGAAAATCAAGTTTTGATATTGATTCTGAATCTGCCATGGAGAGGACTGCTACTATTCTTGCTGCACAACTCGAGAAATCATCTGCTCAATTTGCTAACTTTCTTGGATTAGAGGCTTCATTAAATGAGCAACGGAAGAATCTCAGTAATGCGTTGAGTAATGTGCCCGGTCTAACTGATAGTGAGCGTAACAGGGTCATATGCAAGCTTGCTCGTGAGGAGTTGATGGTGGTATTTTTTAGCCTTCCCGATAAGCGAAAAGAGGGTTTCGTCAAAGATTTATTGAGTGGAGGTGTTATACTAGTTATTTAGACATTTTATTATGTTACTTATCGAATAATGTTATTGGGATTTTGATGGAATGCATTACTACTTGATTAGACATTTTATTAAGTTGTTGGTTGTTAAATGAAATTATGCATTATGTTATTGAATTTTATCATCACTTTATATTATTGAGTGGGGTGTTATACTAGTTGATTTAGTTTTGTTGGTTGTGTTTTATTTTACACTACTTATCTTTATATTTCATCAATTAAAATAAAGTTAATTCTAGAGAAATAAAAAAAATATATAAAAAAAGGATAACTTACAAGTAAGAAAAAAAATTATATGAAAAAGTATAGTAAAAAAAAAGAATATAATTATAAAAAAAATTTAGAGAAATATGTGTTAAATTTTTAATATAAAATGAATTTAAGTTAAATTTAAACATTTGGGGGGGGGGATTTAGGTCACTTTCTAATTATTTATTTCATTCTTAAATGTATTCCTAACATCAACCAAACATGTACATGGAATATTAAAAAATCATTTCATTCCCTTCCTTATTCCATTCCCTCATCTATTCCATTCCCTACTCTATTCCATTCCTTCAATCCAAACGTAGCATAAGGACAGAAAAGGATTACATGTTTGATGAGAGAGAACACAGGCATTTTCCTGAAATATTGAAGGTTTTCCGGTTGACAGGAAAATGAATTACAATTGACCACATTTTCCATGACATCAAACACCGAAAATAAGGAAAATGTTTCCAAGAAACAAACAAAGCCAAAGATTATTTTCTCCGTTATACTGCTTCATTAATTATATCTTAGGCCTAATTCTGATGATTAGGAACATAAAATTTTGTGGTTCTTAACAGATATTATCTGTTTTATTATGCTAATTATAATTATTAGAACTAGACTAAACTATATCACCCAAACATGCTCACTCATCCCAAATGACACTAGCATCTTCCTAAGTTCCCTTATCTGGTCCAATTTGATTTTGGACTCGACACTTTTCATCCATAACCAGAATTTTGCAAGCTTCTCTCTATTTGAATGTTCATTCAGGCCCACATCTATTTGTAGCCTCAAACTCTCTACATCAAAGCTACATCATATAGTAGCAATAAACAGTACACCAACTTTTTCTTTTTTCTCTTGTTTCTATTTTTTTGGCAGATGCACAAAAAAATTTAATAAAAAAAGAGGAAATGTGAAACAAAACTAAAACCAAAAGTAATATGTCAATTCAGTTACCATGCTAGCAAACTGTGCAATAGTAGCCGTACCATAAATCTATCTGCCATGTGCAGATGTCTTGCTATTTCTATTTCGGTTACATTTTGACATGTCCATTTGACATAATACACCTAAGGCTTTGTTATCTAAAATTTTATGGCTAGAAGCCTAGAATAGTATGATATTCTATATATACAATTGTTTAGTTTATATTCAAGTTATAGAGTAATATGAAATGCAGGAAGCACTAAATAATGCGAATCGTAGCCTAGTCTTGAGTTAGAACTATAAGTCAACTATGAGAAAATGTAAACTGACAACTATCAGATTGACATGGATATTAATATCAAGAACCAATGCAACAAGGATACAAAGGAGGATACAGATGTGGATAACTGCTGAAGCCTGAATTACTTCTTACTGCAAAGTCGGGTGATAGAACAAAGTCAAAAACTTAATTCTCATCATTGTGAATTCTTCTAATATTGAGCAGTCTTATCATATAATGACATAATTATGCAAGTATGACAACCAGCTTACCCACATAACGTAAGAAATGGTCAGTACTTCAAGTTGTAACTTTATAACCCACTTCAAGAAAAGCCGATGTCCCCCATCAATTTAACGCCAAAAATCAACTTGCTGTAGCTAGTCTGGTCTAACATACTTGCTGCCAAAGTAGAGATCATCCTCGTACATATCAGTAATCACGGGATTCAGAAGGATCATATCTGTCCTCAAATTCATGATGTGAAACTGAGTCTGATCTGTGACTCCTCCTGTCTGTGGTCCTTCTACGTCTAGCTTTATCCTCTGATAGCTGATCAACTCGATCCTGCCGATGACTAGTTCGATCATGTGACCTGCTATAGTTTCTCTCTGGGCTTCGTGAAGAATATTTTCTACACACTTCTGTCTTATCTTGTTGCCCTCGAGCACCACCCTGTTGACATAAGCGGCCATTATTTCTTTGTTTTTCTGGGAATCTGGAATAGTACTCTCTGTCATGTTTGTTCCAGTCACTATTCTGATTTTCTACAACATGGTGCCTGAGAGAATCTCGTATATATTGCTTAAAATCTTCGGGAGACTCATCCTTAATTCTAGAAGATCTGGTATTTTTATGAGAAAGTAATGGCTTCCTGTCACTAGGTGGGTATTCACTGCTTACTTCAGATGAGTTGTTCACTCCTTTCTCTATCAGATTGTCTGCAGAAATACCATGCACAGGAATTGGTTCAGGAGTAACCTTTCCTGCTTCTTCAGCCTCGTCTAGTGAGAAACCAAACCCACCTGCTGCCTTTATTTCCTCCATGTAATCCTCTATTATATCCCTCATAACCTGTACACAGAAAAGGAAAAAGAGTGAAAAGGAAATAAATAAATAAAAAATGAAAGGAATGTGTGTATAAAGGTTCATCTTGGCAATGTTTTAGTTTTTCGGAGTCATTATATCATCAAATATTCTCAGCTTCTCTTTGATTGCTCTCAACAAATCATGTGATTTTAAGGGTAATACACTAGTTTGTCGTTGCCATCAAACAAGTTAATATCCCATTAACTTGATAATTATGCTCTATGCCCTCACGTGACTGTGAACAGGAAATTCATATATTCTAGAGTAAATCTTTAATATACTAATCCCTCCTTCCCATAATAAACTTCATAATTTGACTTTCATGGTCAAATTGACCATTTTTAGAATTATTAATTAAAAATATTTATACAGAATTTTCAAATTCAAAACTTAACACTAGTAGTAAATTCTCCGCAATTTATTATGATCATAATCACTTGACGTATATTTTGATTTTCTTAAAGATTTATTAATTTAAAAATTGGTCGATTTAACCATGAAAGTTTAATTAGGACGTTTACTATGGGACGGAGGGAGTATAATTTTTATTATTCAACCTTATATTTGAATAGCTATATTATAGTTTCAATGTCCATCATACTTTTTTCGCAATTCTTGTGTGCCTCGAAAGGCAAAAGAATTACCATTTCTTCTTTGAGGAAATTGCACGTGAAACAAAATTCGAAAATAATAATAATAATATGCAGAAATTAAAGTGACTGTATCAACTGTCATATACAACCAATAGAACTTTGATAATTAAACATATGCAACGTCAAATTTCAAATTGCTTATAACCTGCGTAGTTGTTCTCTTCATTTTCTTGCCACGATATGACATTCTTCGACGCTTGTAATCCCTTTCCTCAGCCAGTAACTCCTCTCTCGATTTCATTATATTGGTTTCCTAACAAAGTCAAAATAATGAGATAACAGGAAAATTAATTGAAAATAAAAACTTTTACATGCATCAAGTGCTGCAGTTGTGTAGCCTGTAATAGTGTAGTGAGATAAATGCTAATGAAACATCAAGTAGGAAATTTTTTGATAGGTTGGGGCCTAATAGGAGAGGATTTTCCCACATTACTTCAAGACAAAAATGGGACAGTCCCCACAAGTAAATTAACACAATTTATGTTGGACAATAGAAGGAAGGAGGCTTGAGGGGCCGGTTAAGGCTGATTTTCTGCCAAAAAATTAACGAAAATATTAAGCATAGGGCATAGTACTAGTTTAGAAGGTATAACCACTGGGCACAAGTTAGTGCGAGAAACAGCACTGTTCTGGGCATTAGAAAGCAGCACTGCGAGCATTAAGTACGGGATGTCAGTGTTTTTTAGGCATTTTATTTAAGCAATCATGGGTATTCCTCTTAGAGAATTCAAGTAATCTCTGGGTAAACGTCACCCCCCCCAAAAAAAAAAAAAAAAAAAAAGAGACTGCACCAGGAAAATCAAAGCATAAGTTTGTGTGGGTACCCCCTTGAAGTTGCCAATGTTTGATCATTTGATCTCTCCCTTGTGATAGTAGAGCAAATGTCATTGAGCCAAACCCTTGGGGTTATGTTCTTAAGTGTTAGGTTGAATGATTAAAGTAGTACAGGGACCAAACCGTTATATAAAGCATACAACTCAAATGCCTAATTCCTCCATAACTTTCAACCATAAATATGAACTTTTATAAGCCAAAGATATTGCTTCTAGCTGCCCAACACCAACTTGGTGTCCAAGCCTACGAGAGTACCCCGCTCGTATTACAATAATGTTTAATATATACATTTAACTTTCATTTAGTCAACTAAAAAATTTCTTATTAATCGTAAGGTTTCGATTATCAAAACTAAGAAATAGGTTAGTGAAAAAGAAAAGACGAGGAAAGGAAGTTAATATTACCTCTTCCATCTAGGCACTAGCTTTACTTTTCTACGTTTTTAGAGTTTCCAACACGGATTTTAGTAAGCGATGAAACATATTTAATATGAACTCTTGGAATGTTCTACATCCGCAATATATTTATATTTTAAACTATGTTAATAAATAATAATTGATTACAAATATAATCTACAAACATGTTTTCATCGTGTCTGAAATTTGGTGCCACACACTCAAAAAAATAGGAGACAAGTAAACCCAGGCAGACAGAATAATTACTAACTCAATCAGGACCAACAGAAAATCGACACCTATAATCCCAATTTCACTTTGAAGTTTCCAATTTACTCCAGGAAAGACAGTGCATATAATATATTTAAACAGAAAGAAGCAAATTTTAATTTTTTTCATTTTCTAAAATTTTTGAACTTCACTTTTTGGAATGCTAATGATTTCCCAAAGCCTATAATCCCAATTTCACTTTGAAGTTTCGAATTTACCCCAAGAAAGATGGTGCATGCAACAGACTTAAACAGAAAGAGACAAATTTTACTTTTTTCATTTTCTAAAAATTTTCAACTTCATTTTCAGGAATGCTAATGATTTCTAAAAGCTTGAACAAAAAGAATCTAATCTTAGCAATAAAAATACATTTTCCTTTTTCTTTCATAGATTATTGAATTAAAACATTCCAATTTCTTAGATAAATCAGAACCTAGCTATTATCACTGAAGAATCAACATTTGATACCAATATCTTTTAATGATTCATAACAAAGTCATTTCACTACAAAATACCTGGTTACGTGCCCGCTGCCAAAGGAGCACATCATGTTCAATTATTGGTCTATAATCCGCACGTTTTTGCCGCTCGTCATTTGCTCTCTTTGATACATATTCATGCTCAGCAATTCTAAAACAAAATAAATTCATAAGACACTTTCCTAGAAACACAACCAGGTGACTTTTTAAACAAACAACTACGAACCAAACAGCTTAATGATTTACAGATGAAGAAAGGCACATCATTAACATTGCTACAACAGACATACAGCACTATTTGATATATAAGAGTTGGCGGATGAAATCACATAAAGCAGTTAGTGCATACCACTATCTAAGAAGTATTACAAACATGAGGTTGCCTTGTCACTGAACAAGGATTCTGACAAACTTTCCAACTAGCTTCAACAAGATTTGAGATGTTCAACCCTGCAAATATTTTCTAGATAGTACTGACTAGGAAAGGAAAAAAACTTATATTCCTCTCTTGTTCCTGGAATAAATCAACCCAACATCATGTTATATTACAAGGGCAGTAACATGCTAAATCCATGACATCTGCAAAATTCTAACTCGCCTATATAATTTGTCAAAAGCTTCTCACATCTCCCTTGTCCTTAATTACCACCCATCTTAGTTTCATTAAAGAACATAGATTCTGCTATTCTTGGCGGCTGTGATATTGCTTCTTCGCAATTCTAGGATTGGATCTATCATAGATCGATTTAGGATTCAGTTTGTGTCAGGTTTCATGGCTTTGGCACGTGGACGATAAGATGCTTTGGTGGTACACATGTTTTGCTTTCTTTGGATTAGCTCAAACAGACCTGCCCATATTTTCTTATGATTGTCTATTCCTTTTTATGGGACAGTGCGTCCTTTCTGGATTCTTTCTGGGTTGCTGCAATGAGATCTTATAGTGGTAGCTATGTCACACATCCATAGCAATTGGAGGCCTACCATTTTTCGAGGGCTTTGTATTTCCACTATTTGTGTCTTTCTAGACTCCTTGACCTACCACTTGTCTTCTTCTTTCTCTTTTTAATTAATTTTCTTCTTTTATCTAAAAAAAAAAGATAGCTTCAGCTCTGCACCTCCTACCCATAGGTTTCATCTGGTTCATGAGTCAACTGTACAGTGATTTTTTTTTTTTGATAAAACTGTACCGTAAATGTTGATAAAGTGGATGTAATAAAGTAATAATTCTTTAAAAATGATAATTCCTATCAATAAGAAACCAGTATTGAAACCACCAATGATACCAAATGTACTTCCCATAAATTCTTAATGCGTAAGTGTGTTTCCAGAGCTAAGCTTACATAGGTTAACTCTTAACATTAGTATCAATAATTACTCGCATTACAAGATAAGAGAGTTTCAATGGTTGAGACGAGAAGAAATAGCAATTAGCAAGTTTCCACTTCAGTCACCTCAAGGAATGCAGCAAGAAATACAGAATAACAAAGAAACCATCATACCGCTGAGAATTATTAAGCTGTCTCGAGTACCGAATAGCTTTGATTTTTTCTTCAAGCAATGATCGTTCGTGCAATGCAGCCACTGCAGCTGCTACTTGAGAAACAAAAATTTCCCCATCATTGTGTTCATCCCTACTACTTCCAATTGGCTCTTCAGAAAACATTAAGGAATTTGTGGCAGAATTCAATATCAACAGCTTAAAAATGTGACTAGCAAATAACTTCCCATTCATTTTACCATACAATATGGAGAGTTGAGTTCCAAACCACATCAGTACTTGACCTAAAACCGGACATTTCAAACTAAATTCATGTCTGTCTGTGTTAACTAAACCAGTAGCTTCACTAGTGATTGCTTTTAAACAAAGCCTAAGCAGCAAAAGTATATGATCCCTCACAGATACATCAATCACAACACCGTAACGAGGTGAATTAACAATTACCCATACTGAAATTACATCTATGAGCTCTTTTCTACAAGTACTTGAACAGAGGCATAAAATGGCTCGATGAATGGTATGTGAATAAAGTGTAGGATAATCATTCCATGCCTCTGTTTCTCTCTTCATAGACCAGATCTCCGAAGGAAGAAACCTAATTTGACAATCAGTAAACCCCTTTTCAACCTCTCCTATAGAATTAAATAAAATCTCCGGAAGAGTGAGGAACTGGTTGGTAGTACTACTAGTTGTTTCCTTAGGTGGAATAGTAACAACAGCCGGGCAATCTTGGTAGAAGAAATCAGAGGTGGAAAGCAAGGAGATTGTATGGATGGATTGATTTTGATTTTGATTTTGATTTAGGGGAGAGAGGCAAATAGGGGAAGGGGAAGAAGGGCATCGAAGGGAGTGACTAAAGAGGGATTCAAGTGGAATGCGGTGGTGGGGATTAAAGGGACACTTGGCGGCGGCGGCGGAGCTGACGGCGGGAAAAATAGAAGAGGAAGAGCGAATGGTTGCTTCGGAGAGGTGGATGAGGTTTTTGAGGGTCGATAATGCAATAGGAAGAAGATCAGGAGGATTTGGTGGTGGAGGGACAGAACTGGTGGCAGTGGAAGAGGGAGGGTGGTAATGGTGGTGGTGCGGAGAGTAGAAATTAGGATTAGGGTTAGGGTTAGGGTTTGGGATAGGAATTGTGAAAGAAGATGGATTTGGAAATGGAGGTGGAGAAGGAGGACTCATGGGGAAATTTGAGTTATAAAATCAAAGAAACCCTGCATATATCAAAATTAAATTGGGGGCGAGAGACAGAGGCAGAGGCGGTGAGAGGCTCATCATCCGTCCTATTCTAAAAGCAAAATCAACAACATCAATGACGAATAATAATATGTTGATTATTAATATAAAATTGTTAAATCCATAATAAAAAAATATTATTTTCATAATAAAATATTGTTATATATTCTATAACGACCGTAAAAATTGTCGCAATACATCTACAACGATACTTTTATTATGTAAATAATATAAAATATTGTGGATTTAATAATTCTCTTATTATTAATATGTTAATTACTAAGCAAAACAAATAATAATATGTTGATTACAATAAAACTCTATTTAGGAATACTCTATATAAGAATAACTTCTACACTATTATAAAAAAAATTGGTCCCAATTTGGACCAATTATAAATAGAAATAACCTCTAAATTATAATATGTTATGTACTTTTTAAGTCTCGTATTAAAAAATTATATCTCTATATAGTAATAATTTCATATATATATATATATATATATATATATATATATATATATATATATGAAAGAGAGACAATATTAATTTTAAAAGTCTACATTTTTTATAAAAAAAGACCACATTTCCTATAAAAAACCACATTTTCTTATAAAAGACTACTTTTCATAAATATTTTTTGAATAATAATTATTAGGGAATTCTTATTGATATTTTTGTTAAAGTAAATATTTTTGGGTGTTTCGAAAATATTTTGTACTAATTCAATTATAATACAAATAATTTGGTTCAAAGTCTATTCTTAAATAAAAGTTTTACTGTATTAGTATGTCTATCTTGTTCCAATTTAAAATTATCCGACTCTCGTTCAGTTTGACCCATTGGAGTTATAATAAATTTGTTTAAGCTCGGCCCTAGACCTGACAAACGGACGGGCCAAGAGCGGGCCGGACCAAAATAGCCCAGGTTTTGACAGGTTGATATTTTGAGACCCGTGACTCAAGTTGGGCCGGCCCGGTCCGGCCCGCGGGTTTTTTGTTTTTTTTTTTGTTGCAAAATCTTACTTTTTTAGCAACCTGTTGACGACCTCTTGGGTGACGGCCGGTCTCTGTTGTTTTTATGAGGACAAACGTTGAATACTTTGATTTCATCATTTCACATTATGAAGCAAATTGGATGAGTACATATATATATGGTTTTAATGACGACCGTGCTATTTGTTGATAAAGTCCGTTTTTGTTTTTCAGCTACTTAATGATTGTGAGCTGCATTTGTTCAAATAGAAATAGACCCTCGATCTCACATTACTTCTTCTCGTACTCAAGTTTATGCTTAACATTAACAAATATAAAATTAACATTACCCTGAGTCAAATCCAACTCTTTTGGAAATTTAGAAGTAAGAAAATAAATATTAGTTCTAGTTATGTTATTCTTAATTTAAGTTTTACTTTTTAAGAATAGTAAAATTTGAATAAAAATAAATAAAACAATATATAATATTGAAGATTGTATTAAAAACAGATAATTGTTGTAACTCAGTTGGTTTGAACTCGGCCCAAATAAAATGACGAACTTTAGACATTTTTTGATCAAGCTCATATTAAAATATAGGGAAGTGATATTTTAGCTTGTATTTTTTTTTTTGATATTTCCGCATGTGATCATCATTTTTTTGTGTTAAAAAATGAGTTCCACATGCAAAAATATAAATTCTAATATAGAATTGATATTTTCGTAATATTTTTGATATTTTCGCATGTGGTCACAAGCAGAAATATCACTTATCTAAAATATAATATAGTATAATTAAGATTGGCACTTAAAACAAGAAAAATATACTTTGAAGTAACTTAAAATGTTCCGTATGTCATTCTTCATTTTAACTAAATTGATGTTTAAATTAACACTAGTGAGTTATTTTATAATCTATTATTTTTTAATATTTCATCTTAATCTTTTTAATAATTCTAGGGGGACATTGTTAATTGACATTTCTAGCGATATTTTTTTTGTAGTAATCTGTACAACCTTGTTTCTTGTATGTATCCAAATTACACTTAAAATACTGTTGTTTTACAAAAATTTCAGTTGAAATAAATACTATACATTTTTTGAGAGGTACTAAAAAATGTCGCTAGAAATGTCTCAAAAAAATGTCCCCCTAGAAGGACTCTAATCTTTTTATATGTATTTCTTTGAAGTGGAACTTAATTTTTAGTTAAACATATTATATATTAACATAAATTGGGAGTATACATATGTAATGATTACTATACTTATCTATGCATTTTATATGTTTTTAACACTATATTTCGATTTTGGGTATATAATGGGTATAACGATCTATTGACCAAACTCGGTCTGAATTTTACTTTGTGTTTGAATTTTTATCCAAACTTAACTAGACTTACCCTCAAAATTGAGCGAGCTTTTAGTGGGCTAAACAATCGGGTTTCGAATTTGACTAACCCAATTGACAGTCCTATTTGTGGGGGGACTCTTTATCCAGATATGCATTAAACTTTATCTTAATTACTTATTAACGCCAAGATTTGTCAACGCGCTTCAACCACCAAAAGCGCATGCATTCCTGCACAGAAACAAAATCACACGAAGAAGCTTAACGGCTTGGACCGCTGGAGGGATAGCTTTGGCGTAAGAATAAGTACACGCTGAACAAGATTTAACAATAGAGATATTTTAGTGCTGAAAAATAATAACAATTGTGACGCCCCCAAAATAGATATACATCACCTATTCTGAGTCGCCAAATACATGGTACAGAATATAAATACAATCTTTAATATATAACAAGAGAGCTGTGAGTTTTAATACAAATACTGTCTTCTAGACAATATCCACTCTCAGAATAAATCCTCATTACATTTATTGTCACACTATTTAACAGAATAGTGAGGACTACTAATACTATCATCTGGACCGTCACTCCGTTCCCCGACTAGTCCCGGCTACGTTCTCATTTCCTGAAGAGAACAATGAAAGAAAGGGTGAGCTCAACTAGCTCAGTAAGAAATATTATGACTAAGATAATGCAGAATAAATTATCATTAGCCTTCAACAGTGTTAAACTGATACAATTTAACACACATCAAGTTTAACTGCAGCGGAATAAGCAATCCATTAAAAGAGTCAAGTAGAAAATTAAATCTACTATCTTTCATGATTTAAAAGGTTTTTCATGATTTATATCGCTGAGACTCAGCTTAATAAATAATCCACATCATCCCTGCACTACGGCCAAGGATATTCATAAGTGTCACAACCACAAATTATCCATGCATCACAGCTAAGGATATTCATGTATTCATCAATGGTCATGATCATGCCAGCAACTGTCCATCAATGCACTACGGGCCAATGAGGACTTTTACCACATCATTTATAACATTACGGTCATGATTACACCGATTAATCTCTGGTCATAATCATACCAAGTCCATCTATGCACTACAGGCCACAGATGACTTTCAACAAAATATAAACATGAGGATGATGACAATGATATAAGAATTCAATAAAATAAGTTCAAGAATTAATTTATCTAGGAACTAATAACGTCCAAATTGTCAACATGATACTGCTTTGTAGCGTAAAATTCAAGAATGCTCAGAAGAATATTTTCATGAAAAGATACTGGATGAAGCGCAAATATCAAGGATATTCCACTAATTTCATGGAGTATAGAAGTCAAAATTTTAACCAACTGAGTATAATAACGAATGGAATAACAAAAGAATTTACTATGCATGCGGTACTTCGCATAAACAGGTTATTCCAACAGAATAATAAGTAACGGAACCAGGTCAGGCGAAATTCGCACCGACATGATGTTCCAACAGAATAATAAAGACGAAACCAGGTCCGACATAAAACGCACAGACAGGATATTCCAACAGAATAATAATTAAGACGGAACCAGGTCCGGCGTAAAACGCACAGATAGGATATTCCAACAGAATAATAATAAAGACGGATTAATAGAAGAATGTCACCAAGTATAGGGTAGTCCGCGTATACTGGTTATTCCAACAGAATAATAAAGAATAGAATAACAGAAGTTCTCTTCATGAATACAAAAGAAATAATACCCCTTACCGTAAAAGAAACTGGATATAAGAGTAGGGAAGTAGCATAATACTTTTCTATAGTTTCTCTATAATTTCTCTCTCTGGAGTTTTAGTGAATTCGTAAGAAATAATGAAGGAATGGGATTCTATTTATAGAAGAATGGAAATGCACTGTGTAAGGAAAAATCATGGATGCAATAGATACGCAACTCACGAATGAAAACTTTGAGAATCACGGATGCAAATTTTCAATCAACCATCCAATAAAAACAAAACAAAAAAATAAAATATAATATATATATAAACACATGTTTTCAATTTATATATATCAATATTATATATACACCACTTGATTTTTTATCCCCCCCATAACCAACATCAATCCCCCACCCCCCCAAAAGCACTTTCATCATATATATATATATATATATATATATATATATATTTATATACCAATTATATATCTATATTCACACACAATATACACCTTTCACTATCACACACACACATATCTTACACCCATCACTTTCATACTATCAACTTTCCACCATTTTCCACTCACACACACATTACACACCTATCACTTTCACCTATCCTTTTCTCCCACCATATACTCATTACATATATATATATATATATATATATATATATATATATATTATATATATATATATATGTGTGTGTGTGTGTGTGTGTGTGTGTGTGTGTGTGTGTGTGTGTATTCCATACGCATACTCTTTCTCCCTCTACTTCCAAAATCATTTTTTCCAACACAAATGGGCCCCACTTTTATTATAAAAATTTTCTACCGATTATTTTAAAAAATGGGTAAATGTGGGTCTATAAAATAAGCAAAATTGAGTAACTTCTCACATAAGCATCAATAATTAATACCGTGTGCTACTATGCAACCACGCGTATTACTGTACTTTTACTACCGAGTAGTTCAACAGTATTAACGGTTTAAACTTCAGCCGTTATTTTCAATAAAAATATTTTTGTCATTTTCTCAATCCGACAATAATTCTGTTGTGGGGTCCACCAATGATTGCGCCGTCATACGAATATTCCCTGTTAAAATGAATATTCCCCGACTAATTGAATATTATATAACAACTTGCATACTTTGCAAAATTTATAAATACTACCCACAACTATAACATTATATCAAATCCACACCATAATATTAAAAAAAATTTATTTCGAGAAAATTAAATCTTATTCGTAAAATTTGGAATTTTACAATCTCCCCTCCTTATGAAATTTTGCCCTCAAAATTTACGTACGTACCTAGTATGCCGAACATGTGAGGATTCCTTGACTTTATTTCAGATTCTAACTCTTGACGTATAACCTTTGAGTGTCGAATATAATCCTTCTTATCCAAGATTTTAATACGTATCTCCTCACACGTTAAATCATCCGCTATCTCGTCCTGTTCTAAATTAATAATGTGGTTCGGGTCGTCCACATATTTACGTAACGTCGATACGTTAAAAATGTTATGAACACGCGACATACTTAGCGGTAAAACGAGTCTATAAGCCACAGTTCCTACTCGATCGAGGATTTCAAATGGGTCAATTAAATCGAGGGTTGAGATTTCCTCTCTTCATTGATTCTTGCTTCTAGAATAACGCCCTCTTGAACCTTCTTTTTTACATTCATCAGCTCTGAGTATGTAGCTTGAGCGACTTTAACTTTATCGATTAAAGTCGATTCTAATCATATATTCGTTATCTTCACGTGGGTCTCTAGAGTCTTTAACTCTATCTTCATCATTTACAAGTTATACGAAATGAGTTTTTGTGTTAACAACATTGCACTCGTAAATGCATACGATCTTCTACTCAATGCGTCAGCTACCACGTTCGTTCCTCTTCCCCGATGATATTGAATGGTATTATCGTAATCTTCAACAGCTCGAGCCAATGTCTTTGGCACATTATACGTTCGTTTTAGTT
>CM029022.1:179165615-179186307 GCA_016801055.1 Panax notoginseng
CTAAGGAATCATTTCACTTGCATCCTATTAAATCGACGAAATACATTTTGTTTCATATTTTAAACTACGTTAATCTTAGTTTAAACCAGTGAAAGTACAATTTTGTAGAATACCCCACCATAAACTTCTCTTTTAACAAAAGACAGACAAAAATCAAGCTTTGTTTCATATTTTAAACCACAATAATATTAATTTAAATCATTTCAGATAACAACATTAAACAAAGATTTCAAACATAAATGATTTGTAGAAGATCCAAATCAAGCTTTTGCAAACAAACCCTCACCGTTTTCTGTCGCCTGACCATCACCTTCTTTGTCGTTTTCTTCTCAGACAAAAGTACACTTTTGAGCCCTAATCCACTCGATATGTCTCTTTCTTCCTCGCATGTCTATTATTATTTATTTCTCGCCCAATCCACGTTGGAAGCCAATTAGACATATCAACTGTGACGCCCGCAAAACAGGTATAAACACCTATTCTGAGTCGTCAATAAACATGGTACGAAACAACTACAACTTTATTAATACAACATAAAAACTGTGAGTGTAAATACAAATATTATCATCTAGACAATTCCACACTCAAATAAGTCCTCATTACAATTATGGAACAATATTTTACTTAAAAATGGTGAGGACTACTAAAACAACTTCCTAGAACCTTCATTCCATACCCCGACTAGTACCTGCTACATTCTCGCCTCCTGAGAAGAAAAATAGAACAACAAGGAAAAGGGTGAGCTCAACTAGCCAGTAAAGAATATTATGACTAAGATAATATACAACAAATTATCGTTAGTTTCAACAGGGAAAAATTTAATAGAATACAATGACAACAAGTTTTAATTATATTCGCAGCGGAAAATAATAATTCATAGAGAAGTTACGTAGAGAATGAAATCTACGATTATCTATGAATTTTAAAAGCCATCATCACATTTTATCCCTGTAACAACAATCAATAAAATATCTTGAATCAAATAGTCATTTTGCACTACAGACAAAGATATCCATCAGTTGGTCATGTTCACCTCAACACATGTTCATTTTGCACTACGGGCCAAAGATATTCATCAAAAATTATTCATCTTTGCACTACAGGCCAAAGATATTCAGTTATATCATCATTTAAGACTGAGGATGATGAAAAATATTTTAAAGAAAACGAATCCAGTGAAGCAAAATAACAAATATTAAGGATTCATATTTCGATTTATCCATGTCCAAAAATACCTTATCATAGTGAAGTAAAATTCAAGAATAATCAAAACATGGATACAATCAAAGCTAGTATCCAGAATAGATATTTGGACGAAAAGAAGGAAATTTCATTTTTCGGTGAATAGTAACTCGTGAATAGTAACTCATGAATAGTAACCCCGACATGAAAAGTTTAAATTTGATAAAAATTCAGATCAATACTTCGGCATAATGATATTGAAGAAAATAATATCATTTAAGAAGAAATAACATCCCTTACCTCGGAAAGACGGTACTTCTGACTGGAATACTAGATATAGTGATGAAGGAACTTGCACCGTTAAAGCAACACTCAAAGTATCAAATACTCACAAGAATACGCTCGATATAGAGAGAGAAATAGAGAGAAACTTGTGTTTCTGGTGTGATTTTCAATTCTAACCTAAGCACCCTATTTATAGGAAAATGTTTAGAACACCAAAGCAGAAAATTTAATTATAATAATAATATATTTATCAAATTTTCCTTAGCCACTCTTAGATCTGATCTCAGCCCATTTATATCACATGTTAGCCCACTTAAATGCAAAAAAAAAGTTTTTCTTCAAAATAATAAATAAAACTTTCAAAAATCAATTATTTGGAACTTCAGAACTTCAATAATTCATAATAAATAGCCCTTTATTCAGAAAATTCAAATCTCGCGAGTTTTTAGGAAATTCAATTCTCTAGAACTTTGCAGAAGAAGTTTTTCCAAATTCCAAATAGAAATTGACCGAAATCACAAACGGACGATTTTACAGTCAATAATAAATTTTTGGTCAAGAATTGTGTCCAACACACAAAACATGTGTTAATCATTTAATGCCACAAAATTACTCTTCCTCCTCATATACTCATATATCCCATATTTATTGTAAAATATATCATCAATATATTATTAAAATAATATATTTAAATGAATTATTTTATCAGAAAAAGATAAAAATTAATTTTCAACAATTGTCACATTAAAAATTTTCTCCATCTATATCCACATAAAATCAATATTTTCCTCATCATATAAATCAATAATTAATTATACACAAATAATATTACAGAACCACAGTACTAGACCAGGCCGTTCCCAGGAAAGAGGGGGCTTTCCAATAAGGATTTCTCCTTACTGGCGCGCAATTAGATGACCAAACCTCTCATTAGACAGAATTTTCTAGACTTTGCCAATAATGTTATCTAATAATATTATTCAGATAATATGAATTATTGCTCCGATAATAAAAAATACTGCGTAGTGACAATTATTGAAACAACAGTAATATAAAATTAACGCAGCAATTATTGAATCAATAAAATACAATATTGAACAGTAATTACTGTAACAATTATTGAGTAGTGCCTTCTTACGTAAGAATCAATAATTGGTGCAAATAACGTGTGCTACTGTGCAAAAACGGTATTACTGTGTTTTAACACACCGGGTATTCCAACAGTATTAACGGTAACAACTATGCCGTTATTATAAACAACTTATTTTTGTCGTTTTCTTCATCCAATCGCTTTCCGTTATGGGGCCCACACAAGGCTGCGCCGTCGTACGAATATTCCGACAACAAGAATATTCACACGACCAAACAAATATTTCCAGACAATAATGAATATTTTAGGACCACTTGCTTATTTAAAATATTTGCGCATTTTACCCATAACTAACCACATTAATCAAATCAACCCTTACTATTTCAAAATAATAAATAGAGGAATTAAATTTCATTTTATTAATAATTTGGGGTCTTACAACCTCCCCTCCTTATGAATTTTCGTCCTCGAAATTGACATACGTACTGGTGTTTCGAAAAGATGAGGATACCTCGCTTTCATTTCCGTTTCCAACTCCCAGGTCATTTCCCTCAATAGCATGGTTTTCCACAAAACTTTAACTTGTGGTATGACCTTCGTGCGTAGGACATGCTCCTTCTTATCCATGATCTTGACAGGTACCTTCGTACGTTAAGTCTTCGGTTATCTCGTCTGGTTCTAACACTAATAATGGTTCGGGTCTTTCACATATTTACGAAGCATAGATATGTGAAAACGTTATGAACACGAGACATACTGGAGGTAACGCAAGTCTATAGGCCACATTTCCTACTCGGTCAAGAATTGAAATGGACCAATAAATCGTGGATTGAGCTTTCCTCTCTTCCAAATCTTGTAACTCCTTTTCATGGAGCTACACGTAATAATACATGATCCCCAATGTCAAACTCCACGTCCTTTCGATGAAGATCCACATAACTCTTTTGTCGATCCTGTGCCGTTTGTATACGTTGTCGAATCGTTTGGATCTTCTCTGTAGTCATTCGTACCAACTCTGGTCCCAACAACGTTGCTTCTCCCACCTCATCCCAACATACTGGAGAGCGACACTTTCGTCCATACAATGCTTCAAAGGGAGCCACACCTATACTTGCTTGATAATGTTGTTGTAGGAGAATTCCACCAATGGTAGGTACTTATCCCAACTTCCTTGAAATCGAGGACACAAAGTCTTAATAGATCTTCAAGAGTTTGAATAGTCCTCTCTGATTGTCCGTCCGTTTGAGGATGGTATGTGAACTGAACCGTAAATCCGTGCCCATAGCTTCTGCAAGCTAAGCCAAAATCTTGAAGTGAATCTTGGGTCACGATCCGAAACTATGGATACTGGCCATGCAACTTACAATCTCATTCACGTACATACTAGCAAGACGTTCAAGGGAATAAGTCTCTCGTATCGGCAAGAAATGAGCAGGACTTGGTTAATCTATCAACTATAACCCAAATAGCATTTATGCTTGAGAAACCGTAGGAAGACCCGTAACGAAATCCATGGTAATGTGTTACCACTTCCATTTGAATCTCAAGTGGTTGCAATAGACCTTTGGTACTTGATGCTCCGCCTTTAACGTTGACAAGTTTAAACACTCGAGATAAACTTTTGCAATCTCTCTCTTTATATTGTTCCACGAAAATGTATGTCGAAGATCACGATACATTTTTGTACTTCCAGGATGGATCACAAATGGTGTATTGTGTGCCTCCATCATAATCTTGTACTTCAAATCAGAATCGTTAGAAATACAAAGTCTGGAGTGGACTCGAAGTATTCCTTCTTCATCGATTCTTGCTTCCGGAATAGCACCTTCTTGTACTTTCTTTTAATACGCATAAGCTCCGGTCTGTGGCTTAAGCAACTTTAACTTTATCGATTAAAGTTGATTATACGCGTATACTTGACATCATCGCACTCTTTCTGCATATGATCTTCTACTCAATGCGTCAGCTACGCGTTCGTTTTTTTTTTCAGGATAGTATGATCGAAATCTTTCAACAGCTCGAGCCAACGTCGGTGTCGCATGTTGAATTCTTGGAAGCTCTTCTCGCATTCCTCGGTCCATTCAAAGTTCGTATCTTTTCGAGTCAGCTGAGTTAATGGAGTATCGATTCGAGAAATCCTTTCACGAATCTCCGATAGTAAACTCAAGCCTAGAAAGCTACGTATTTCGATTACTGACTTAGGTTTGCTCTCAACTGTGACTCATATCCCAATCTTGGATAGCACGTCACAATGACACCTATCAGTTTACTACCGCACGAATATGGTGTCCCCTACAGGAGAGTCTGGCTTCAGTACATTCCACAAAGGAAGCACCAGATAGAGGCTCGGGTACAAAACTTCTACAGTTAGGTTTTTAAAACTCCTGAAGTTCAATAGGAGCCATTCGATATGAGATTTTAGAAGTGAGTTTTGTACCAGATTCAAAGATGATACAAAATTCAATATCACGCGAGGCCAAGATTCTTCTGGAAATACGTCAGGGATTTTACTAACAATAGAAATATCATTCAATTCTGACGTATATTTGTTTCAAGTCCATTCAATGGTTGGTTGCTTAAATTGGAATAACAGGTTGCTTAGGAATATGAAAACTAACAACCTTACAAAATCAATCAATTTGGCATAATGAGTAGTTAACCAATCAATTCTAAAATCACGTCAAATGCAAGTATCTTTAAAGAGATAAGGTCAACAGGTAAGGTGATGGTACCAACTTGGATCAATACAAGATTTATAAACAGTGGATGTAACGAAAGTTTCTCCTAACGGAGTTTTCACAGATAGGTCAAAGTCTAATTTCTTCGGAGTCAAGTTTAAACGTTGAACGCAAGCAAGGAGATAAAAGAATGGGTTAGAACCGGTATCTAATAAGGTATAAACTTCGCAAGAATTTATAATTAATAACCGTGCTAACTTCGTTCGGGTTCCTCGCATTCTGACCAGTCATGAAAAACGCTCTTCCAGGAACCGTTGACTTTGACTTTTAGGGGACAGCCTTTTGAGTCACCATCCCCTGGACTTGGTTTCGCTACAGTGCATGCAATCTCGAGCGATATGTCCTTCCTTTCCACAATTATAGCATACCTTGAAATGTTGTGGGCAGTTTGGGCTGATATGTCCTTCTTTTCTGCATTATAGCATAAACCAGTGGTCGTTCTCCTCCCTTGGAACCAGTTGCTGCTGGTGCTGACGTCTTCGTATTGTCATTGTTGAATTTCCTCTTTTAAAATCTCCTCGACTCGCTTCTTCTATTTTCATGGCCACGATTACCACTCAGGTGGTTGCCGCTCTTGTCCGTTTTTTTCTTTCTCCACTGGTTATCGTTGTTCTGATGACTGTTGTCACGGTATGATCCTGGTTGTGGTCCCTCGATTGACCGTACTCGTTATCTCGCTCTAATAATTGAGCCCTGTTGACAACATCTGAATAGAGAAAAAATTTATGAGAAATGAGATATTGACGTATGCCGGGTTTCAAACCTCTCAGAAACATCCGCGCCATACGTTCCTCATTCTCCACCAAATGAGGTGCAAACCTGGACAACTCCAAACTTCGCCTCGTACTGGGACACCGTCATGTTATTCTGCTCCAGTCTAATAAACTCTACCTCCTTCATATGACGAATACTTTCAGGAAAGTACTTGTCATTGAATAGTTTCTAAAATGTCTCCCAAGACATGCTGAGTGCGACTGGATGGGTACGCTTCACAGATTCCCACCAGTAGTCTGCCTCGCCACGGAACATAAAGGTAGCGAATGGAACCTTCTGTTCCTTCGTGCATCCCAAGACATCAAATATCTTGGTAATTTGCTTAACCCATGTCTCCGCCTTAATCGGATCCGGCTTTCCCAGAATTCTGTGGTCCCAACTCTTTGAACTGCTTGGCTGTGACCAGCTGTGCGTTGCCATTGTTTCTTCCTATATTTTGAACAGGAATCTCCTTCGTCTGGTTTTTGCATGAATCGCAAAAAGCTTCTAAACATTCATCGTTCACGTCTGCTCAGTGGTGTTGTTCACAGGAGGAACATTGCCAGCCTGTTGCACGTTCTCCTCGTTGGTGGAGTACAGGTGTCTCCACGGTTTCATTTACTCCACTGTTAACATTCTCAGTCACATTCTCAAATACTGCCATAAAAAAAGGGTTAATTTAACAAATTAACAAATCACATAATATCCCTATATTATGACCGACAACAAATAAGCTTAGGTAGGACACACTTAGCGAAGGATTTACTCGTCTCTCCCTCCTAGTTCCTATCCCCGATCTCCGCCAGAGATCATATCCTAAGCTCTGATACCAACTGTGACGCCCGCAAAACAGGTATACAACACCTATTCTGAGTCGTCAATAACATGGTACAGAAACAACTATAACTTTATTAATACAACATAAAAACTGTGAGTGTAAATACAAATATTGTCATCTAGACAATATCCACACTCAAATAAGTCCTCATTACAATTATTGGAATAATATTTTAAAAAAAAAATGTGTGAGGACTACTAAAACAACTTCCTAGAACCTTATTGCATACCCCGACTAGTACCTGCTACATTCTCGCCTCCTGAGAAGAAAATAGAACAACAAGGAAAAGGGTGAGCTCAACTAGCCCAGTAAAGAATATTATGACTAAGATAATATACAACAAATTATCGTTAGTCTTCAACAGGGAAAAATTTAATAGAATACAATAGACAACAAGTTTTAATTCAATATTCGCAGCGGAAATAATAATTCATAGAGAAGTTACGTAGAGAATGAAATCTACGATTATCTATGAATTTAAAAGCCCATCATCAACATTTATATCCTGTAACAACAATCAATAAATATCTTGAATCAAATAGTCATCTTTGCACTACAGGCCAAAGATATCCATCAGTTGGTCATATTCACCTCAACACTGTTCATCTTTGCACTACGGGCCAAAGATATTCATCAGAAATTATTCATCTTTGCACTACAGGCCAAAGATATTCAGTTTTATATCATCATTTAAGAATGAGGATGATGAAAAATATTTTAAAGAAACGAATCCAGTGAAGCAAAATAACAAATATTAAGGATTCGTATTTCGATTTATCCATGTCCAAAAATACCTTATCATAGTGAAGTAAATTCAAGAATAATCAAAACATGGATACAATCAAAGCTAGTATCCAGAATAGATATTTGGACGAAAAGAAGGAAATTTCATTTTTCGGTGAATAGTAACTCGTTGAATAGTAACTCTGAATAGTAACTTATGAATAGTAACCCCGACATGAAAAGTTTTAAATTTGATAAAAATTTATATCAATACTTCGGCATAATGATATTGAAGAAAATAATATCATTTAAGAAGAAATAACATCTTTACCTCGGAAAAAGACGGTACTTCTGACTGGAATACTAGATATAGTGCTGAAGGAAACTTGCACCGTAAAGCAACACTCAAAGTATCAAATACTCACAAGAATACGCTCGATATAGAGAGAGAAATAGAGAGAAACTTGTGTTTCTGGTATGATTTTCAATTCTAACCTAAGCACCCTATTTATAAGAAAATGCTTAGAACACCAAAGCAGAAAATTTAATATAATAATAATATATTTATCAAATTTTTTGCCCACCTCTAGACATCTGATCTCAGCCATTTATATCACATGTTAGCCCACTTATAGGAAATTCAATTCTCTAAAATTTGCAGAAGAAAGTTTTTTTTCAAATTCCAAACAGAAATTGACCGAAATCCACAAAGGGCAATTTTACAGTCAATAATAAATTTTTGGTCAAGAATTGTGTCCACCAACACACAAAACATGTGTTAAATCATTTAATGCCACAAAAATACTCTTCCTCCTCATATACTCATATATCCCACATTCATTGTAAAAATATCATCATCAATATATTATTAAAATAATATATTTAAATGAATTATTTTATCAAAAAAAGATAAAATATTAATTTTCAACAATTGTCACATTAAAAATTTTCTCCATCTATATCCACATAAAATCAATATTTTCTCATCATATAAATCAATAATTAATTATACAAAATAATATTACAGAACCACAGTACTGGCAACCAGGCCGTTCCCAGGAAAGAGGGGGCTTTCCAATAAGGATTTCTCCTTACTGGCGCGCAATTAGATGACCAAACCTCTCCTTAGACAGAAACTTTCTAAACTTTGCCAATAATGTTATCTAATAATATTATTCAGATAATATGAATTATTGCTCCGATAATAAAAAAATTACTGCGTAGTGACAATTATTGAAACAACAGTAATATAAAATATCAACGCAGCAATTATTGAATCAATAAAATATAATATTGAACAGTAATTACTGTAACAATTATTGAGTAGTGTCTTCTTACGTAAGAATCAATAATTGGTGCAATACCGTGTGCTACTGTGCAACAACGCGTATTACTGTGTTTTAACCACCGGGTATTCCAACGTATTAACGGTAACAATTTATGTCGTTATTTATAAACAACTTATTTTTTTGTCGTTTTCTTCATCCAATCGCTTTCCGTTATGGGGCCCACACAAGGCTGCGCCGTCGTACGAATATTCCCGACAACAAGAATATTCCACGACCAAACAAATATTTCCCGACAATAATGAATATTTTAGGACCACTTGCTTATTTAAAATATTTGCGCATTTTACCCATAACTAACCACATTAATCAAATAAACTTACTATTTCAAAATAATAAATAGAGGAATTAAATTTCATTTATTAATAATTTGGGGTCTTACATCAACATTTAATTGCCTTTTCTTTTGTTAAAATTTGAACCAAATTTAAAGTGAGTTTCATTGATAATTTAAAATAAATTCACATATCAATGTGTTCTACTCCATGAGTAAATTAAAATTAAGTATTTGTAAGCTCAAATATATAGATTAATGAATGATAAATTAACTCCAAAAAATCACCATTGAAAAAGATAGTAAATATTTGTGGGAAGTTAAGTCCACAACAGCTAAGAACTAAAGTTGAATAATTTTATATACAATAAAGTTGCTATTTGATTTAGGGCCCAAGGGACACCCCACTTTTGTGAAAGGAAAAGGATAGCAAGCCTTGGTTTGAATTCACACGCGCCGCCAACCATCGTTTGGTCGTACCGAGCTCGAGACTCGAGGCTCTGGGTTATTATGTATATATTTTTGGGCAAAATTTTATTTAATTTTTTGTTTTATTTAGTTAATTATCAAAAGTGTGTCGTTTTGACAACGTTATTTATTACCTACTATGTTGTTTTAGGAAACGTCATTTGCCCGAACAGAAACTCTAACACATGTTATTTTTGTGACGCCCCAAAATAGGTATACAACACCCTTCTGAGTCGCCAAATACATGGTACAGAAACAACTACAACTTTTTAATACAATTGTCGTACAAAATATTGTCATCTAGACAATATCCACACTCAAATAAGTTTCTCATTACAATTATTGATACATTTTTATAAAATAGTGAGGACTACTAAAAAAACTTCTAGAACCTCATTCCACACCCCGACTAGTACTCGCTACATTCTCGCCTCCTGAGAAGAAAATTGAACAAAAAGGAAAAGGGTGAGCTCAACTAGCCCAGTAAAGATATTATGACTAAGATAATTAGAGCAAATTATCGTTAGTTTTCAAAGAGAAAAAAATCTAATAGAATATAATCGACAACAAATTTTAGATTAACAACTGCAGCGGAAACAACAATCCATTAGAAGAGTTAGTAGAGAATGAATTATACTATCTTCTTAGATTTAAAGTTCATCATCAATATTTTATCCCTTGTAACATCAATCAATATTCATCTTGAATCAAATATTTATCTTTGCACTACAGGCTAAGATATTCATTTGTATCACCAGTTGGTCATGTTCATCTAAACACCTTGTTCATCTTTGCACTACGGACTAAAGATATTCATCAGTTAATCATTCATCTTTGCACTACAGGCCAAAGATATTAAGTTTATCATCATTTAGGACTGTGGATGATGAAAAATATTTTTAAAAAAATGAATCCGTGAAACAAAAGAACAAATATTAAGGATTCGTACGTTAAACAATCAAAGATCAAATATATTTCATAAATAACCAGTGGAGTAAAATTCAAGAATGAAGATCAAAATATGGATACAATCAAAGCTAGTATCCATACTAGATATCTTGCTCTTTTGGACAAAAAATAAATTTTAATTTTTTGTGAATAGTGTCGTATTCGTTGAATAGTGCCATATACGTGAATGTAATCGACACTAAAAGATAAGAATTTCATAAGAAAAATCTTACCAATATTTGGCATAATGATATTGAAAGAATAATATAATTTATAAAAGAAATAATATCCCTTACTCAAAAGAATAGTACTTATGACTAGAATACTGATTATATATGAAGGAACTTGCACCGTATAGCAACACTCAAAGTATCAAAATATCCCAAAATAGCTCGATAATATAGACAGAGGAAAACTTTAGTTTCTGGTTGATTTCAATTCTAACCTAAGCACCTTATTTATAGGAAAATGCTTAGAAAACCAAAGCAGAAAAAAAATTTAATAAAATATAAAATATATTAAAAAAAAATCACGCCACCTCTTGACATCTGAAATTAGATGTTTACATTATTTATGGGGCCCACCAAACAATAAAAATGTTTTTCTTAACAAAAAATAACTTCACTTTAAAAAATTAATTATTCTAGAACTTCAATTAATTCATAATAAATAGCCCTTTTATCAGAAAAAATTCGAATCTTATGTCCATTCCATTAGGAAAATTCCAATTCTCTACATTTGATAGTTTAAGGTTATTTCCAAATTACAAGAGAATTAACGAAAATCATATACGGACGATATTTTACAAGATTATTCAAATTTCAGTCAAGAAAGAAATGGGGTCCACAAATATGAAAAACATGTTGTAACGACCCCAAAATAGGTCCATTCCACCCAACCCATTCTGAGTCGTCAAATACATGGTACAGAAAACAACTACAACTTTATTACAACAATTGTCGTGCAAAATACAACAACACATATGCTGTGAGTTTGGATAAAAATATATACCAAATGTGACTCATGTTCCAACCGTGGACATCACCTCACAATAACACCTTACATAAAGGTATAGTCAAAAACTGTTTTAGAAATTAGAATCTTTGGGAAGTGCTCAAGGAAACCTTCGTACATGGGAGGCCACGCGTCTAGGTTATGATAGATATCATATGGCCACAGAATTATCCTTGGTTGACCCAATAGACCCCAAAGAAAAACGAGAAGATTACTATCATATTCTTCCCAATGGTGAGTCTTCTCTTGACATATCATTATCTCACTGTCTCTAATTGAGAATTATACTTTAAACAAACACCAAGATTATATAGGTAGTGCTCGTATATATACTCAGCAAGTGGATGAGCACATCCCTGTCTTATGATGACACGAGGTTGTATGTCGTTAGACATCTTGTATGATAGTGGCAAACCACCCTTCCAACGTTGGGTACACCTTACCCTATTGGATTCACCAAATATAACTACTAAATGAACTTTTCTATACTGCTTCGGGAGAACATCCACAGCTAGAGACCACTGTTCTATTTCCCGTTACCCTCGCTCGACCCAGCTACACTCTTATTACCTGAAAGGAATTGTGAAGCAAAAGGGTGAGCACAACTAGCTCAGTAAAGAATATCATGACTAAAGATAATTAAATTATCAGTAGCCTTCATCAATAATAAATCAGAGATTTAGAACATATGGTAAATGATAAAAATTTCAACCATAGTTGCAGCGGAACGAGCAATCCATTAGAAGAGTCAAATAGACTATAAAGTCTATTATTTCTCCATGTTAAAAATCCACCAACAATGTTTTATCCTGTAACATCAATCAACAGTTCCTTTCCACAATCATATGAATAACTCATAATCATAATTGTGATTCTAAATTTTTCTTCGCACCCAGGACGAAGAATATTTTCATCACATGTCTTTACCTGAAACATCAAAGATCATGGTTATACCAAATCACAGTTCCTGTTCATAATCATACTAATAAATCCATCTTTGCACTACGACCAAAGATATTCAACAAAAGTTTATCTTTGCACTACGGGCCAAAGATATTCATCAACAGACCATCTTTGCACTAGGCCAAAGATATTCATCAAATTCATCTTTGCACTACAGGCCAAAGATATTCATCAACCGTTCATCTTTGCATTACTGGCCAAAGATATTCAACAACAGGTCATCTTTGCACTACGGGCCAAAGATATTCATCTCAATTCATCTTTGCACTACAGGCCAAAGATATTCCTCAACAATTCATATTTGCACTACATGCCAAATATATTAATATCTCAAAGAAATATATAATCATTTCAGAATTATATAAACAATAATTATAACCATGTTGATCATTTCACCTTTGCACTTAAGCTAAAGATATTCAATTATAAATTCAATGGTCATGATCATACCAGTCAACAATTCAACTTTGCACTACTGGCCAAGAGAACCCTAGTCATGATCATACCAATAATTACCCATCTTTACACTCAAGCGAAAGAGAATTTCAACATCAAGGTTATAAAAATGTTATATATGATTATAAAATAATATGGTCAAAACATGGATTTAATCTCAAGAGCAATATTCATAAATCAATAATTTGGTTAGAAAAAGAAACCAATTTTGTCGTGAATAGTAACTCATGAATAGTAACCTCGACTCAAAAAGAGTAGAAATTCCACAATAAAATTCTATACCAATATTTCGGTATAATGATATTGAAAGAATAACATTTCTTAAGCTTATAAACAATTTATTTAAATTGTTTACACTTTACTAATTAATGCATTTAATCATCATAAAATGTCAACTCTTAAGATTTCATCATCAATAACCAAAACCCTCATCAAAAATCTGCATATACCTCATATAGGATTCTCAAGCCATAAAATCCTATTTTCCAATTTTCTTTCTTCACAAAACATATTTAATTCATTTACTCATAACTAGACCATTTTCATAAAAAATACCAAATCAGTTCCAAAAATATTTCTTTTCTGGGATTTAGCATAATATAGTCCCATAGTGAACATATATTTTTCTCAGAATTTTTAAAAGTCATTTACTATTTTTCATATGGCCAAAATAGCCGAATATTTAGACATTTATCAAAAATTGTACTTTTGTCTAAAAATTCTGAAATTTACAGAGTATACTTCTATCATATACATGTACTCCCAATAAAAATTTCATCAATTTTGGAGTTAACCACAAGGAATTATAAGCTGTTACTTTTAAAATAGTCTTTTCTCATAAAATTCATAACTCTCAATCTATACATCCAAAAATCACCATTTTTGGACACAATCAAGAAAACTCATCAAAATATCATTTCAAATTTTTCCAGAATTTTTGAAGATCAGAAAAATTACGAAACTGAAAATCATAACAACCTTAAAATCCTTAAATCCCTTACTATCCCTTACTATCCCAATCCCTTACCAATCCCAATAACACCTACTATCTTCTGAGCAGTATCTGATCGGTATAAGGCTGAAGGAAACTTGCACTGATGAATAGCAACTCACCAAGTATCTAAATACTCACAAAATACACTCAATAATCTAGAGAGAGAAAGAGAGAAAGCTTATGTTTCTGGTGTGATTTTCAATTCTAACTTAGCCCTCTATTTATAGGAAAATTTTGGTAGGTTTGACCTGCAACCTGATGGCTTTACCTGCTACTATTCCCACCCACCACATTTGAAATATAATTCAGCACATTTCTTCACCAACCACAAGTGGGGCCCACCAATTCTAGAATTTTCCACCAAAATGATAAACTCCGAAAATTCAACAATTTCTGAACCAGTCATCTCGTAAAATTCATAACAAATCATACGTTCATTTTTAACGGTTCAAAATTTGTGGACATATACTCAACTTATATATGTATAACATATCCAAAAATTACCACGATCCAACGGTCGGATTAAAAATTATAAACCCCGCAAAATATCTCAAAAACCCTGATTTTTAATACCTCCATTCCGACAAAAATACTGATAAAAACCTCAACATTAACTCCTTCATTTTTAACCACAAAAATATATCCCTCATTTATATCCACATAAAATAAATATTTTCTTATCATATGAATCAATAATTAATTATTCACAAATAATATTACAGAATCACATTTATGACAACCAGGCCGTTCCCAGGAAAGAGGGGGCTTTCCAATAAGGATTTCTCCTTACTGGCGCGCAATTAGATGACCAAACCTCTCCTTAGACAGAACTTTCTAGACATTGCCAATAATGCTATCTAATAATACTATTCAAATAATATGAATTATTGATCTGATAATGGAAATACTGTGCAGCAACAATTATTGAACAACAATAATATAAAATTTCAACGTAGCAATTATTGAATCAATAAAATAAAATATTGAACAGTAATTACTGTAACAATTATTGAGTAGTGCCTTCTTACGTAAGAATCAATAATTTCAAAAATACTGTGCAATACCGTGTGCTACTGTGCAATAACGCGTATTACTGTATTTTAACCACCGGGTATTTCAACAGTGTTAACGGTAACAACTACGCCGTTATTTGTAAAAACTCAAATTTGTCGTTTTCTTCACCCGACAGTTATTCGTTATGGGGCCCACAAATAGCTGCGCCGTCGTACGAATATTCCCGACAGAAAGAATATTCCACGACCAAACGAATATTCCCCGACAACAATGATTATTTTATAACCACTTGCTTATTTTGAAAAAAAAATTCATATTTCACCCATAACTTTAAACTTTTATCAATTTAACCATTTACTGAATAGTAATTATAAGAAAAATTGAATACTTTTATTTCATAAAATTCGGGGTCTTACAATCTCCCCTCCTTATGAAATTTCGTCCCGAAATTTACGTACCTGGTATTTCGAAGAGTTGAGAATACCTTGCTTCCATTTCAGATTCTATCTCTCAGATCATCATGATTTCTCCATTGCTCATCTCCCATGATAACTTCATTTGGGTTTTCATTTGTTGGGAGTCATGAACAAGCCATCCCTCGAACTACTCGGCTTTGACTTGTCTGGAGCAGCATTTGGCGTCATCATTACCGTTGGAATATACCTTTCTATAGGACATATTCTCCCTCAACTGCCTCTTCGTACTCCTCATTCATGATCTGAATCATCAATCTTCGATCCATATCGGATTCAGGTTGACCGCTATGTACAGGGTAATTCAAAACTCGATGTTGGGTTCTCCCAATTGCTTTCCAAAAAGAGAAATTCATATCATCTATTTTAGCCTTCTTAGATCGAACATCTTTTCCACAATATCCACGTGTCGTGCGGCTTTTGCCATGCATCACTTATTCTCTCTCGTTCAATTTTTCTTCTTTCAGCTCAGATTCATTTTTATCATCTTATACTCTGCCAAAGAATGCTTCTGTTCAAGCATCACATATCGGGTAACACAAGCTTGAATTGTTGCATCCTTTTGTTCCACGACGCCTGTCGTTCTTCTGCCTGCTCTTCTAACTCATGAATACGATTTTGAAATTCTACATTTTGATCATATAATACCTCTAATAAACTCTCCTCTGGTACTTCTTCTTCCTCAGTCTCAGCTGTTACCTCTGCGACTATCTCGGGTGCAACTATCAATTCTTCACTCACCACATAGATATCTCTAATTCTTCTTCGTCTGACATCACATTATCATGGTTAGTGATTAGAGGTATCCCCACAGTCTCATTCACTCCATTGTTAGCATTCTCAGCTGCCATTCTCAAATACTGCCATAAAATAAGGGTTAATTAAACAAATTAACATATCACATAATATCCCAATATTATGACTAACCAACAAATAAGCTTAGGTAGGACACACTAGCGAAGGATTTACGCATCTCTCCCCTCCTAGTTATATTCCCGATCTCCACCAGAGATCATATCCTAAGCTCTGATACCAACTGTAACGACCCCAAAATAGGTTCATTCCACCAACCATTCTGAGTCGCCAAATACATGGTACAGAAAAAACTACAACTTTATTACAACAATTGTCGTGCAAAATACAACAACACATATGCTGTGAGTTTGGATACAAATATATACCAAATGTGACTCATGTTCCAACCGTGGACATCACCTCACAATAACACCTTACATAAAGGTATAGTCAAAAACTGTTTTAGAAATTAGAATCTTTGGGAAGTGCTCAAGGAAACCTTCGTACATGGGAGGCCACGCGTCTAGGTTATGATAGATATCATATGGCCACAGAATTATCCTTGGTTGACCCAATAGACCCCAAAGAAAAACGAGAAGATTACTATCATATTCTTCCCAATGGTGAGTCTTCTCTTGACATATCATTATCTCACTGTCTCTAATTGAGAATTATACTTTAAACAAACACCAAGATTATATAGGTAGTGCTCGTATATATACTCAGCAAGTGGATGAGCACATCCCTGTCTTATGATGACACGAGGTTGTATGTCGTTAGACATCTTGTATGATAGTGGCAAACCACCCTTCCAACGTTGGGTACACCTTACCCTATTGGATTCACCAAATATAACTACTAAATGAACTTTTCTATACTGCTTCGGGAGAACATCCACAGCTAGAGACCACTGTTCTATTTCCCGTTACCCTCGCTCGACCCAGCTACACTCTTATTACCTGAAAGGAATTGTGAAGCAAAAGGGTGAGCACAACTAGCTCAGTAAAGAATATCATGACTAAAGATAATTAAATTATCAATAGCCTTCATCAATAATAAATCAGAGATTTAGAACATATGGTAAATGATAAAAATTTCAACCATAGTTGCAGCGGAACGAGCAATCCATTAGAAGAGTCAAATAGACTATAAAGTCTATTATCTTCTCCATGTTAAAAATCCACAACAATGTTTTATCCCTGTAACATCAATCAACAGTTCCTTTCCACAATCATATGAATAACTCATAATCATAATTGTGATTCTAAATTTTTCTTCGCACCCAGGACGAAGAATATTTTCATCACATGTCTTTACCTGAAACATCAAAGATCATGGTTATACCAAATCACAGTTCCTGTTCATAATCATACTAATAAATCCATCTTTGCACTACGACAAAGATATTCAAAAAGTTTATCTTTGCACTACGGGCCAAAGATATTCATCAACAGACATCTTTGCACTACAGGCCAAAGATATTCATCTACAATTCATCTTTGCACTACAGGCCAAAGATATTCTCAACGTTCATCTTTGCATTACTGGCCAAAGATATTCAAAAGGTCATCTTTGCACTACGGCCAAAGATATTCATTACAATTCATCTTTGCACTACAGGCCAAAGATATTCCTCAACAATTCATATTTGCACTACATGCCAAATATATTAATATCTCAAAGAATATATAATCATTTAAGAATTTATATAAACAATAATTATAACCATGTTGATCAATTCACCTTTGCACTTAAGCTAAAGATATTCAATTAAAATTCAATGGTCATGATCATACCAGTCAACAATTCAACTTTGCACTACTGCCAAAGAGAACCCATAGTCATGATCATACCAATAATTTACCCATCTTTACACTCAAGTGAAAGAGAATTTCAACATCAAGGTTATAAAAATGTTATATATGATTATAAAAATAATATGATCAAAACATAGATTTAATTTCAAGAGCAATATTCATTAATCAACTATAATTTGGTTAGAAAAAGAAACCAATTTTGTCGTGAATATAGTAACTCATGAATAGTAACCTCGACTCAAAAAAGGTAGAAATTCCACAATAAAATCTATACCAATATTTCGGTATAATGATATTGAAAGAATAACATTTCTTAAGCTTATAAACAATTTATTTTAAATTGTTTACACTTTACTAATTAATGCATTTAATCATCATAAAATGTAACTCTTAAGATTTCATCATCAATAACCAAAACCCTCATCAAAAATCTGCATATACCTCATATAGGATTCTCAAGCCATAAAATCCTATTTTCCAATTTTCTTTCTTCACAAACATATTTAATTCATTTACTCATAACTAGACCATTTTCATAAAAAATACCAAATCAGTTCCAAAAATATTTCTTTTCTGGGATTTAGCATAATATAGTCCCATAGTGAACATATATTTTTCTCAGAATTTTTAAAAGTCATTTACTATTTTTCATATGGCCAAAATAGCCGAATATTTAGACATTTATCAAAAATTGTACTTTTGTCTAAAAATTCTGAAATTTACAGAGTATACTTCTATCATATACATGTACTCCCAATAAAAATTTCATCAATTTTGGAGTTAACCACAAGGAATTATAAGCTGTTACTTTTAAAATAGTCTTTTCTCATAAAATTCATAACTCTCAATCTATACATCCAAAAATCACCATTTTTGGACACAATCAAGAAAACTCATCAAAATATCATTTCAAATTTTTCCAGAATTTTTGAAGATCAGAAAAATTAAATGAAAACATAACAACTTAAAATCATAACAACACCTTATAAATCCCTTCCTATCCCTTACTATCCCTTACCTCAAAAGAGCAGTACTTCTGATCGGTATAAGGCTGAAGGAAACTTGCTGATGAATAGCAACTCACCAAGTATCTAAATACTCACAAAATACACTCAATAATCTAGAGAGAGAAAGAGAGAAAGCTTATGTTTCTGGTGTGATTTTCAATTCTAACTTAGCCCTCTATTTATAGGAAAATTTTGGTAGGTTTGACCTGCAACCTGATGGCTTTACCTGCTACTATTCCCACCCACCACATTTGAAATATAATTCAGCACATTTCTTCACCAACCACAAGTGGGGCCCACCAATTCTAGAATTTTCCACCAAAATGATAAACTCCGAAAATTCAACAATTTCTGAACCAGTCATCTCGTAAAATTCATAACAAATCATACGTTCATTTTTAACGGTTCAAAATTTGTGGACATATACTCAACTTATATATGTATAACATATCCAAAAATTACCACGATCCAACGGTCGGATTAAAAATTATAACCCCCGCAAAATATCTCAAAAACCCTGATTTTTAATACCTCCATTCCGACAAAAATACTGATATAAAAACCTCAACATTAACTCCTTCATTTTAACCACAAAAATATATCCCTCATTTATATCCACATAAAATAAATATTTTCTTATCATATAAATCAATAATTAATTATTCACAAATAATATTACAGAATCACATTTATGACAACCAGGCCGTTCCCAGGAAAGAGGGGGCTTTCCAATAAGGATTTCTCCTTACTAGCGCGCAATTAGATGACCAAACCTCTCCTTAGACAGAACTTTCTAGACATTGCCAATAATGCTATCTAATAATACTATTCAAATAATATGAATTATTGATCTGATAATGGAAAATACTGTGCAACAATTATTGAACAACAATAATATAAAATTTCAATAGCAATTATTGAATCAATAAAATAAAATATTGAACAGTAATTACTGTAACAATTATTGAGTAGTGCCTTCTTACGTAAGAATCAATAATTTCAAAAATACTGTGCAATACCGTGTGCTACTGTGCAATAACGCGTATTACTGTATTTTAACCACCGGGTATTCAACAGTATTAACGGTAACAACTACGCCGTTATTTGTAAAAACTCAAATTTGTCGTTTTTCTTCACCCGACAGTTATTCGTTATGGGGCCCACAAATAGCTGCGCCGTCGTACGAATATTCCCGACAGAAAGAATATTCCACGACCAAACGAATATTCCCCGACAACAATGATTATTTTATAACCACTTGCTTATTTTGAAAAAAAATTCATATTTCACCATAACTTTAAACTTTTATCAATTTAACCATTTACTGAATAGTAATTATAAGAAAAATTGAATACTTTTATTTCATAAAATTCGGGGTCTTACACATGTTATAAATATTTTTTAGTTAACAAAAATACTCTTCCTCTCTTGTATTCATATATCCCAATTAATATAAAAATATCACCATTTCTTATATATTATAATATAATGACATATTTAATTGAATTATTTTA
>CM029022.1:179186407-179274170 GCA_016801055.1 Panax notoginseng
CATCAAATCATCATTCTAAATTTTTTTAAATTTCTAAATTCCAGAAAATGATGAAACTGTCCCTAGTATTGATGTCCAAAAATAGTTTTATTTTTCTTTCTAAAGACAAAACTATTTTGCTAAAACAGTCGCTACAACTTGTGTACTCAACATTTTTGAGTGCTACCACTTGGGTTTCATAGTTAACTTACATATCTAGCACCCCTCTTTGACGGATCACAAAAGAAGGTGTAGATCAAAAACGGTAGTCGATCAAAGGAAGTGAAAAAAACTAGAGTTTTCTAACAAAATAAAACTAGTTTCTCTTATATCCTTTTGATTCACTTTTAAACACTCAAATATGTTAGATCCATACATGAAACCATATAAAACATGTAGATAGAGGGTTTTAGACCTCAAGATCATAAACTTTAAATTTCCAAAATCAAACAAAATAAAAAGAATAAGCTAGTTTAGTTTTCACCTTAATTTTTGGGCACACTTTCTTTCTCTTTCAAGTAGGAGATAAACTTGGGGTGCATCAATGGTGTAACACTTTCCCTCCCCTCTCTCCTCCTCTCTACCGAATTCTTTCCCTCTCTCTCTCTCTAATGTTTTTGCTTTGCTAGCTTAAGTGAAAGTAAATAAATGAAGTAAAGTAAAGGAAGGAAGAAAAAGAGATTAGATTTTTGTTGAATAATATTGTATAGATATAAGATATGTATGTAGATATTTTTACCCAACCTCTTCTTATCTCTTTCTCTCACTTTAATCATTACTTAGATATATGGAAGATTAGCCATGTAGGTGGCTCCTTAATAACTTTGACACATAGCTAAGCTTTTGAAATATCTTTGAAAATTGTGGATATGTAATCATAAGGTGCACTCCCCTTTTTCTCTTCCTCATGTGGCCGGCCATGTGGCCACTCTTTGCATCAAATTTGTTTTCTTTTAATTCTTTATTTAGTACATTAAAAGTCCAACATGTCCTCCTTAATCAGGCTACAAGTTGGGCCATTATATTAGATGTTTTGGGCTTGAAATTAACTAGTCTGGCTTACTAATTAACATGAACTTGGGGCCTCACAATTAAATAATTGTGCTACTAGCATACTTGCCCATTAAATTTAATATTTGGCTAGCTTAACAATCAAATTATCTACAAGTCCAATGCTTGAATACATTATTAGGCTTGTTTAAATTACTTGCCATCCTTCTTACTTAGTAATATTAACCCTATTATCACATGAACTATTACTCATTATTATTGATATTTACACATTCACATAATCACTTAATCATCCATAATATATTATAGATTATCTAATATATTTATTTACAGTGTACCACAGAAATTCTTGGTTATTACATTGACTAATTGTTAATGATTATTATTATTATTAGTAATATGTCTATAAATATAATAAGAATGTTATAGATAATTAATTGTTATAAAGATCCATAATTACATTAATCAATGAGGAACGAATTAATTAATGTTGGTATTAATTAATCGAGAAAGTGAATAAATTATTTGGAATAAAATAAGTAAGTTATTAATACGATAAAATTAGATTAACGGTTATGTGCATGAGAGCAATAATACGACTATACTATATAGGGTAGTGTGACTTTTATGTGACTATATAGTAACTTTTATGAAACTATATTGTATGAAGAAATGTGATTATGCATATTAAAACTATATGGTATGAATACATTATGAAGGTGTATGTGACAATATATATGTGGGTATATATTAAAATAATATACCATGAGCATATTATAAGTATATCGGTGTGATAAAAATTATACATGTACTATATGTTGTTACATTCCATATTACATCTACTACCATGAAATATTAAATTATATTGGGGCATTAGGATATAGCCATGTATGAAGAATGTGTATATTAAATATAACATAAGAGTAGGAAATATATAAGTGTTACAATACAAGAGTGCTGAGTTAATTTGTTTATCCCAAAATTAGAGTCCCATTTGCTCTTCATTTCTCCTTCACGTGAATCACATAGAGGCTAAGGCCTATTTTCCTTTTCTTTCTTCCAAGCTTTCTAGCTTGATTATGGGGGGAGTGGCTATGATGATGATCTTCAACTACCATTTACCAACTCTCTCTTAACTTTCATGTAATCCTTTCATCCATGAGTTTAATTTGGTATATATATGCATTGTCTGTGTTCTTGTTTCTCTATAAATACAACCCATTTCCTTCTAATATCCATTGCTGAGAATTGCTAAGTTGAGAATTGATAGCATATATAGAGTGAGTAATTGCATACATATCAGTAGAAGGAGTGTGAATTAGCAAGCAAATTGCAAGGTATAAGATTCTTCTTGTTCTTCATTTCTAGTTTCTGTCAAAATCCTATTCTTGAATTACCAATTTCTTGATTACGCCAAGTTGAATTATAATTGGGTTGTTTAACACTTATGTAGTTGTTTTATAGGCTTATTAACATGTTTAGTATGCAATGCGGCTTGGTTATAGTTGAATTAGTGAAGAAAATTTGGTAGTTGGCTTGTTATCTGCCGAGGTTGGGAAGTCTCTAGACTGGAATGGAAGTCGCGCGTCTCCTTAGTACAAATGGCGTGCGCCCGCGCCCCTCTACAGTTTTGGTTGGTTGTTTTGTTATAATAACTGGTTTATGGAGCATGCTAATACAACTTAGTTGAGCTTATTTCAGTCCTTGACATACTAGTTATGTTGCCTTTCATATAATCACTCATCTAGCTTGATTTCAAAAGGAAATTTGAGTTTTCAATGTGTAAACTCAATAGACCTTGTGTACCTTAACGTTCTAACTTGAAAATATGTTAGTGTGGTCTGATTTCATTTGTACGTAAGCATGCCAGTAGGATGTATAGTAAGTGAAGTAGTTTAATATGCTAAATGACATTGATAACATGCTAATGGAAACTTAGAGTTTCAAAATGGACATTGACTTATTATATTCAGTTTGATATTCTGATCTTGCAAGCATAGTAGTATGGTTTTGAAATACATGTCAGATATACTAACTTACGTATATGGATTTCGTAATGAAACATGATCATATTGGACTTATTAGTAAGCTTTACTAATGAAAATACAAACTTTGAATGTGAATATACTACTTTGAGAGTTAGAATATGATATTTGTGAACATGTTTGATGATACTCTTAGACTCACTAATGTATCCTAATTATATATATCATTATGCTTAGGTATTATAATTCATATAAAGAATAAACGAAGCATATTTCAAAACAAAACGATACTAACTGCACATATGTGATATGAATAATCACAATCATATCTAATATGAGTTATATAACTACCTTATATGTTTAAGAATCAAGCATGTTAGACTTTGTGGTTCCATAATCTTGAATGGCCTTAACTTGTTGATATGTCCAACCTAGAACGATATTATGCAAACAAGGGACCTAGATTGAACTTGAAAGATACGAATGAACTCCTGACCTGTTAATATTTGTTATGTGTGTAAGGATAGGCAAGCTAGGCCAAGCAAGTGATTGCTCAGCCATGGTTTGAACTTGGAGCTGCGCAGCCGCGCGTCTCCTTAGTACAAATCAGGCGCGGCCGCGCCACCCTGCAGTAGGATCAGATTTCTATAGTTGTTATATGGTTTCATAAATGCCTAAGTTGTTACTCTAATCTGTAATTCATGTCCATTGTAGTATTCACGTGTTAATAAGTATGTTGTTGATAGGATCCTATGATGAATAAGTGTTTACCACTTTAAAGTCAAATTGTGATTTTAGCTATGACATGGTATATTATAAACTAATTTTCATATGATGGCATACGTATAAGATTATGCGACTAGAAGACTAGCACTATATGTTAGCATTGATAAATTTCGCTTGTGTATGTTAGTAAATTAAGATAATAGGTGTGCATGTTGAACTTGTATAACTAATGTGGTAAAATAAGTATAATGTATATGTAAGGAGTATACAACCAACTTAGACGTTTATGTATGCATTTACACTTATATATCATGTATGAGAATATGTCACTATTGAATGTCCTATACGCGTATTATATTATGTTAGGATTTGAAAGAGTATTGATAAGCGATATCTTGGTAAACTACGCTTAAGGCAAGTTCCTTGAACTCTACTTTTATTATGCTAGTATCCTATCTTTGCATTTTCTTTATGCAATGGGCAGAAGTAAGAAAGTTTTATAATTATATTATTATTGTACCAGATTATTAACCCTGTTGTTATATATAATATATCTGATCATTGATTATCAACATGTTATTATATTGTATTTTAGATATATATTTTGTTCGTTAATTTCTATATATATGGTTATACAAGTGTCCCCACTTGGATAATCATTGTATTTAATCACATGTTGATATATATATATATATATATATATATATATATATATGTATGTATGTATATATATATAAATATACAGTATGTATACAGTAAGTAAAAGTTGTCTAAGCTATTTGACCAGCTAGACACAGATTTATAAATATCGTTGAATATGATAAAACCTTTTTGTATCCAATCAAATTGTTTTGATTCGGATTCCCGACTAAGTATGAACATCCCAAACATGGGAAAACTTTTGTGCGCCTGAGGCGGATATGATGAACTAGAATATCGTTCTGGTATGTAATATTGATCAATACAGGGCATAACGAGCTGATCACCCCGTGCCCGTAAGTTATGACAGTTTGCGGATGAAGTTCTTCTAAACCTATTCGAAAATTGAAAAAAAGGTTCATAGTATGTCACCTTAACCCTATTTATAGTCAGTACGTAGTTTCAAAATTTTGATAGAGAGTTGTTATGTTATTATTATCGATTCATATTACTTCAAAATTATTGATTCGTTGTAGAAGGGTAGTACAAAGAAAATATTTAATCCTTTCAGCTAATATTTATAATTGTTGTTACTTGCTGGGCACTCAAATGCTCATCCTTACTTAATTTAAATGTTTTCAGTTAAGTATGATCAACCAGAGGGCTCTGCCAAGAACAAAGGGAAAGGAAAGCTGTTAGAATAAGATTGTGTTATCATATGTAATAGCTAGACTTAAATAAGATGATAATATTTATTAAGTATTATGTAATGAATGTTTTAAGGTCACGTACCTGGGATTTAGACAACTCTGATATGTAAATTAAGTTTGATATTTATAACAATATTTTTATTATTTCGCTCAAAGAAATGGTATTGTGAAGCACTGAATTCGGGTTTCAAGTACCTGAATTTGGGGGCGTCACAGGTTGTTATCAGAGCTTTAGGGTTAGAAACCATAGGTGGGGGTAGACCTTAGGCTATAACCCTAGAGCAGAGGAAAACGTTGAAAGTACAAATAACTCATAGAGGGTTTAAAAGGAGATGAATTGAATAAATTCATCGTCAAATCAAATAAAAGATAACTTATATAAAATTATTATTTGTTGTGTGTATATGTTATATACTAATCTAGATAATTTTGTGTAGCTGTCAGGAGGAAAAAGATTAGGATACCTTCGGATCGTAAAGGAGGAGCCAATCACCATAACCAAGCCAATATTAAAGCCAATAGCTGAAATTGAGGCTCGCGTTGAAGATAACCTTGACGAGGTGATCATTTTAGAGAATATAGTACCAGACCCAGAAATGGTGTCACTAATAGATAGTGATTCAGACACCGAAGTTGGAGCTGATCAAGCATCAACTGAAGTGCAGAATCTGAGGAACAAGGTTTCTTCTCTGGAGAAGTTGTGGGAGATAGAAAAGTTACTAAATAGTCAATTGCGAAAGGCATTAATCGAAACGATGGAAGAACAAGGTAAGCTTAAAATCTGAATTGATCAGATGGGAGCCAAAAGTAACATATCGTGTGCAGTTCTGAGCAAGAAGGGGAAAAGAAATATAGAAAATCACGACTTAGGAAAATATGATATGAAGAAATGGAAAAAGATATGTTACATTTGCGGACATGAGGGACATATCTCTCATCATTGTCTCGACTTTAAGCTAGGTGCATGTTTTATTTGTGGGATGGAAGGTCATCGAGCGAAAGGTTGTCCAGGATCAGAAAAAGGCGTAGTATAAGTACTATTTGGATATGTGTGTTCTACGATAAGTATTTCTGTGTAATATTATATTTCCAGCCTTTGTATAAGTTGTAGCAGCGATTCCCGACTTTTGTTATCACAAAGGGATATCGGATGTTTAAAGCAGTATGTGCTATTGTAACATTCCATATTTTTTAAAATGTAAATTATAAATATTATTGATTTATATAAATATTTATTGGATGTGTTTATTATTAGATAAATAATTGTTCAATTTGATTGATTTGATTTAGTTAATTATTTATTTGTTAAATAATTAATGTGTTATGTGGATTGAGTTATGTGATTAAGTGAATTATTTAATAAATTGTTATTAAATAAAGTGTGACAAATAACTATGTTATAAAGAGTTATTAAAATAAATTAAAGTAATTTTAATTTAGTTTTTGCCAAACAAGGTTTAAGTATATTAATCCTTTAATTTTTAAATGGTTTACCAAACAAAACCTTATGGCTTTTGGATTCCTTTTGAATTTAAATTATTAACTAAATAAATAAAATACTATATATATATATATATATATGGAAACCGATAACTTATTAACGTTATTTTTATAGTTTCAGTTTTTTTTACGTTTCAAAGGTAAGCGTTGGTTTAGTTTAATATTACGTATATTGTATATGGCTTAAGTCTAAGAACAAGTTCAGAAAAAGGTTTTTAGAGAGAAAAGTTTCAGAGTTTTGAGAGCGTTTGAGAGAAAACGTGATTTTCAAAGCGAGTTCTGTTAACAAAGATTCTTAAGCAACAAAAAGGTATGTCTATGACCTTAATATTAGATACCCATATATGTCTATATGTTCTCTGTTTCATAAGAAACACTGTTTATAAGTTTTACAAAATTCTTTTAAACCATGTTCTAGAATATTGGTTATGATAATATGTGTGATTGTAATTTTTATACCTAGCATGTATATATATATATATATATGTGTGTGTGTGTGTGTGTGTGTGTGTGTGTGTGTGTGTGTGTGTGTGTGTGTGTGTTGTATGCTAAATTACCATTGAGAAAGAGTACTTGGTTTTTACAGTGAAAAATATATATACGAATATATGTTTTGCATGATAACAAAAATTCGTGCATGCTAATTGTGAAATTTAATGTCATGTTTGTTACTTGGGTATAAGTGTAAGATAACATACTACAAAGAAATCAATTTGGGTTGTAACAGTGGAATTTCAGTTCACTGTATTTTATATATCAACAATGGAGTTTTGAGTTTTAAAAATATGGTTGCAAGGATTAAGTTTTCTAAAATCGTTGTTAAAATTGTTAATAATTGGTATATGAATGATTGTTAACATTTATGTGTAAATTACGTGAAGTTATACATGTTAATTGGTGTTAATTGTTGTTAAGAACTAAGACAGTAGCTTTGCTCTATTCTTGGTTTGGTTTCTGTGAGTTTCGGCGTCCCAGCGCCAAAATCCACGCTCCAGCGTCAAGTCTCGCGCCTCAGCGCCAAAAATAGGTCAAAAGTTCGCGCCCCAGAGCTAGAATTCGGGCCCTGGCGCTAGAATTCGCACCCCAGCGCCACTGTCTCGCGCCCCAGCGCTGGAAAAGTGGTCTGGGTCGGACAGTTTGGACCTCCTGTAGTAAAATGGCCATAACTTTTTCATACGAAATCCGATTGAGGTGATTCAAGATGATTCGGAAAGAGGACGAATAGGCCTATAACTTATATTCTTTAAGGTTTTCAATTTGAAATCGTTATGAAGGGTCAAAATGGGCATCTTTAAGACTATTGTGTATTTGGAGCCAATCTGAGGGCGTCGGGATGCGCGAATGCAAGTGCAATCCTTTGAGTATTAGTATAACCTAATGATAACATGTTGGACATGTAATATGATGTTGTATCAATTTTTTAATGTGTATGTGGTTCAATGACATGATCACTTAAGTAATTGTAATATGTTGAACGAACATGGTGTTAGTACCTAACGAGTTCATTATCGTTTAGGAATATAATTTGATTACATGGTTAGACATTTAAACCATACGTGATGTAGTGATGATTATGACTAATCATTTCATGTTAACATATGTATATAGGATATTGTGATTTGGATATTAACGGTTTAATCTACGCGCAAGGCAAGTTCTTTAACTCTACTTTGTTAATAGTTGAGCAAGCTTTTCTAATCATAAATAGTTGTTATGTAAATTTTATAATTCTATACTTTATTGAGTAAAGTATTTTCATTAAGCAACTTAATTGTATCTAGTTATTCATGATAATACAAGTTTCCCATCTCCACACTTTCGTCGAGATAGTTATTATGATTAGGCTTAAATATGAATTAGTACCCTAAACTATAGGTCATATTCCACTTCGGTGATCCACCTTTTAATTTTGTCAATTAGATGATTAAACTATTAATTTTTTTCAATTATAACAAATTGAACATACCACGTCAGAAATTGCTGACGTGGCAATTTGTGTAGGGCCTTAGAAAGCTGGTGTGGCAAAAAAAATAATTTTTTAATCATGAAATAAACAAATCTTATTTTATATTGGGTAAAATAGTCAAATAACAAATTAACATAACAAACCCTCCATAGCTTCACTCTCTCTCCTTGACCTTCTCTCTCTAAAAATGGCAGTCAACAGTTTCCTCTCCCTCTCTCCCTTCAATCATCCGCCTCCACTTTCTCTCCTCCCACAAAATCTCTCTAAAACCTCCATTTCATCCCCCTCTCAAATCCCCCAAATCACTTTTCTCTCTCCTCCGCCTAAAACCTATTCTTAATCTTACCCCCTTCGCAATCGGCCCGAACGGAAAATTCTACCCAAATCCAGCAGACAATGACCCACCTGAAGCCCCAGAAGACTCTATTGAAGACTCTTCAATATGCAACCGTGAACTGGAGCCCAAGTTTCCGGCGAGAACGTCGGATCAAGATGGCCACAGTACAACTAAAACATCCAAATCTGAACACTAATAAAATAATTAATAAATCAAGAGGCTAGATCGGAAGCACATACAGACTATACCGGAATCAGCCCACGGGCAAGATCAGATCCAACATCCAAACCGCCAAATCAAGACAGAAAACCCAACATCAAGGTCAGACACTTTTAGGAAACCGACCAAACCCAAGCCAGCCTCTATCAGGAACTCCCAAACATGATCAAAACGGCATGCCAAAACACCCAAAACTCCCCTACTAGGCAGATCGTAGAAGACCACAACCATCAAACCCTCGGACTTGTTAAAAGATCGGTTGGAAAGGAAGCTGTTCGTAATGTTCCAACTGGTAGTCGGTAAAACCACAAAGAAGTTCTTGATCTTCAATATTTGGCTGAAATAAGTTTTTGATAATTTTAGATTTTGTTGTTTTAGATTTTTTTTTTGTTTTTGATCTGAGATGGTATAGATTTTAAATAGTTTTGTTGTTTTTATTTAGTTTAAATGATTAATATAAGTGATTTGACAAATTTGCCCTTAATATATAATAAATGTGTAAATAGATATTAAAATAATTTTTTTTTATTTACACATCAGCTGGTGATGGCTCCACTTCTCGGGCCACGTCAGCAATTTTTGTCGTGGCGGCTCAATTTGTTACAATTGAAAAAAATTGATAGTTCAATCACCTAATTGAAAAAATTGAAACTTTAATCCCCGAAGTGGAATATGGTCTATAGTTTAGGGTAGTAATTCATATTTAAGCCTTATGATTATGCAAGTTTTTCCTAACTCTAAACTTGTTATATTAGCATGCAAGTACCTTTATTCTGTTGAATCAGTTTATCGTTCAAATTATTGTTTGTTATGCATGCTTGATATTAAATTCTAAGATGTAACCTTAGCTTAATGTTGTTCAAAGCAAGGTATGATAGATTATTCAATTGTTATGCTATTAGATTATTCCTAAAGCATGAACTTAGAACGAAATGTTTATTCAGTTATGATCATTCAATAACATAGTGTTATTATCTTTTATTCAACTAATCATTAGTTGATATCCGTTGAACTGCAAATTACCTTGATGTGTATCCAAACCAAATGAACTTTGGTGCGGACTTGTACTCTAAATACTGAGATTAACAACCCTATTTTTAGGGGTTGCACTTAGTTTTATACTTTGTACTGAAATGTTTGTATACAATACATGTACGAAGGATTGATCCCCCTAAGTACCTTTGAGTCCTTGCAGCCGTATGACTGTTATAGTTAAAGTTGAAAGATTACTTATAACTATGGATAGGTTTCGTGGTCATTAGACCCTTAGTGAATGTCATGATTTGTGGAATGATAATAGAACATATTGTTCAGTTCTATTAAGCCTAGTATTTGGCAAATGATGTAAAGGTTAAAGTTTTATTTATTATTATTCCAAATGAGCCTTGTTTGCTTACTCTTGCCTGTAAAATTCTTACAGCTATAGCTGAAAAGGGTGACGTACCTAGCACCAGTAAGGGAAAGGGAAAGATGAACAAGTACTGAAGACTTGTAATAGTTTTGATAGTTTTATTATCAGACTTTGGTTTAAAGATTGTAATGAAGTTTATTTTAATTTTTCCGCATGAATGATTTTTTTGTAAAGGTTAGATAACCTTGGAGATTTTATTTAATGTATTCCTGTATGGGCAGGTTTATTATTCAATTTTATTATGATTGGGTAGTTATAAATGAATATTTTGATTACGTGAACACCAAATCTTGAGGAAATGAAGTACCAGGATTTGGGGGTGTCACAAGTTGGTATCAAAGCTTTAGGTTATGAACCTTAGGTGAGGGAAAAGCCTTAGGAAATAACCTTTGAAAAGATAGTGGTGATACCTCTTATCGAGTTTTAAGGAAGAAGTAACAAAACACTTATGTGCTTATGTGTTTATAACTTATGTGCTCGTGAGTGTCGAGTAGAATGATTAATAATTAAAATTTTAAAACTTTGTTATCATGATGACTAATGTCGGAGAATCCAGTCAGGCTAGAGAGGAAGGACCTCAGATGCCTATAGAGGAGGAGCCTCGCGATATTCAGGTTGTTTGGGAACAACTACTGCCACGGGAGTCAGCCCCCGTTGGTCACAGTGGTTGAAGATGAGCATGATGATGTGGAGACGGATGAGGAGGATCCTATGGAGTTGCCACAGGAGGATGAGGATAACGAGGATGAGGAGGAAGAGACTCCACTTGTGACGCCCCAAAAATTAGGTATACATCACCCATCTTGGGTTGTCAGATACATGGTACAAAATACAAATACAACTGTCGTGTACAATACGACAAAACATAACTGTGAGTTTGAATACAATTATTGTCTACTAGAGACTATAAAAACTCAAAAGGAGTCCTCATTACAATTATTATCACACTATTTAACAGAATAGTGAGGACTACTAATACTATCATCTGGTCCATCACTCCATTCTCCGACTCGTCCCAGCTATATTTTCATTTCCTGAAGAGAACAGTGAAAGAAAGGGTGAGCTCAACTAGCCCAATAAGAAATATTATGACTAAGATAATGCAGAATAAATTATCATTAGCTTTCAACAGTGTTAAACTAATAAAATATAACGAACATCAAGTTTAACTGTAGCGGAACAAGCAATCCATTAAAAGAGTCAAGTAGAGAATAAAATCTACTATCTTCTATGATTTAAAAGGTTTTTCAACACTGTTATTGCTGGGACTTAGCTTAACAAAATAATCCATATCATCGAATCACCCCTGCACTACGGCCAAGGATATTCTTTAGTATCAAGACCACAATTATCCATGCACTACGTGCCAAGAATATTTGTGTATTCATTAATGGTCATGATCATGCCAAAAACTGTCCATCAATGCACTACGGGCCAATGAAGACTTTTACCATATCATTTGTAACATTACGGTCATGATTATACCGAATAATCCCTGGTCATAATCATACCAAGTCCATCTATGCACTACAGACCACAGATGACTTTCAACATTTTATAGACATGAGGATGATGACAATGATATAAGAATTCAATAAAACAAGTTCAAGAATTAATTTATCCAAGAATTAACAACGTCCAAATTGTCAACATGATACTGCTTTGTGGAGTAAAATTCAAGAATGCTTAGAATAATATTTTCATGAAAAGATACTGGATGAAACGCAATTATCAAGGATATTCCACTAATTTCATGGAGTATAGAAGTTAAAACTTAACCAACTGAGTATAATAAAGAATGGAATAACAAAATAAATCACCCAGCATGCGATAGACAGCACAGACAAGTTATTCTAACAGAATAATAAATAATGGAACTAGGTCCAGCGTAAACGCACTGACAGGATATTCCGACAGAATAATAAATAATGGAACCAGGTCCGGCATAAACACACAGACAGGATATTCCGACAGAATAATAAATAATGGAACCAGGTCCGGTGTAAAATACACAGACAGGATGTTCCAACAGAATAATAATAAGACGAAACCAGGTCCGGTGTAAAACACACAGACAGGATGTTCCAACAGAATAATAATAAAAACGGAACCAGGTCCGATGTAAAATACACAGACAGGATGTTCCAACAGAATAATAAAAGAATGTCACCAAGTATAGGGTAGACCGCGTATACTGGTTATTCCAACAGAATAATAAGAAATGGAATAACAAAAGTTCTCTTCATGAATAAGAAAGAATAACATCCCTTACCGTTTTAAAGAAGAACTGAAATAAGGAAGTAGTTAAGTAGCAGAATACTTTTCTTCTCTCTCTCTATAGTTTCTCTCTATAGTTTCTCTCTCTAGAGTTCAGTGAATTCGTAAGAAATAATGAAGGAATGAGCTGCTATTTATAGAAAAATGGAATACATAATAACTAATCCGTGAACGATCCAGATTGATTACTTTAATCTGACGGTCCATATTTAAAGAAAAATCTTTTAAATAAAATATAATATATTCTATTTATAGAATAACTTTAATAAAGTATTCTGTTTTATATAAAAAGATGTTTCTGTTTTATTACGTTAATAATACGAATAAAACAAAACTTCATTATCGCTAAATAATTCATATTATTAACTGACAATAATTGAATCAAACTGAGTGACTTCTCATATAAGTATTAATAATTAATATAGTGTGCTACTATGCAACCACACGTGTTACTGTACTTTTACTACCGAGTAGTTCAACAGTATCAATGGTAAAACTTCGCCGTTATTTTTAATAAAATATTTTGTCGTTTTCTCAATCCGACAATAATTTCGTTGTGGGGTCCACCAATGATTGTGTCGTTGTACGAATATTCCCTGTTAAAACGAATATTCCCCGACCAACCGAATATTATATAACAACTTGCGTACTTTGTAAAATTTATAAATATTACCCACAACTATAACATTATATCAAATTAACTCCATAATATTCAAAAATGATATTTATAGAAAATTCATCTTTATTTATAAAAGTTGGGGTCTTACAACCTCATCTTCTTATGAAATTTCGCCCTTGAAATTAGGGTACGTACCTGGTATGTCGAAGAGGTAAGGATACCTTGACTTCATTTTAGATTCTAACTCCCAAGTCATTTCCTCAGCATCGTGATTTCTCCACAAAACTTTGACTTGAGGTATAACCTTGGAGCGTAGAATATGTTCCTTCTTATCCAAGATTTGAACTGGAACTTCTTCATACGTCAAATCCTCCGCTATTTTGTCCGGTTCTAACTCAATAATGTGGTTCGGGTCTTCCACATATTTACGTAACATAGATATATGAAAAACGTTATGAACACGAGACATACTTGGCGGTAAAGCGAGTCTATAAGCCACAATTCCTACTCGATCGAGGATTAAAAATGGACCGATGAATCGAGGATTGAGCTTTCCTCTCTTTCCAAATCTCGTAACTCCTTTCCATGGAGCAACACGTAAAAACACATGATCTCCTATATCAAATTCCATATCCTTTCGATGAAGATCAGCATAACTCTTTTATCGATCCTGTAAGGTTTTTATACATTGTCGGATCGCTTGAATCTTTTCTATAGTCATACGTACCAACTCCGGTCCCAATAACATTGCTTCACCCACCTCATCCCAACATACTGGAGAACGACATTTTCTTCCATACAATGCTTCGAATGGAGCCATGCCAATACTTGTTTGATAACTATTATTGTAGGAAAACTCCACCAATGGTAAGAACTTGTCCCAACTTTCCTTGAAGTCAAGGACACAGAGTCTTAATAAATCTTCTAGAGTTTGAATAGTCCTCTCTGATTGTCCGTCCGTCTGAGGATGATATGTCGAACTAAATCGTAAATCCGTGCCTATAACTTTTTGTAAACTAACCCAAAATCGTGAAGTGAATCTTGGGTCTCGATCAGAAACAATGGATACTGGCTTACCATGCAGTCTTACAATCTCATTTATGTACATACGAGCAAGACGTTCAAGTGTATAAGTTTCTCGTATCGGTAAGAAATGAGCAGACTTGGTCAATCTATCAACAATGACCCAAATTGCATCTATACCTTGACAAACCTTAGGAAGACCGGTAACGAAATCCATGGTAATGTGCTCCCACTTCCATTTTGGAATTTCAAGTGGTTGCAATGGACCTTTTGGTACTTGATGCTCCGCTTTGACTCGTTGACAAGTTAGACACCTTGAGATAAACAGCGCTATCTCTCGCTTCATATTGCTCCACCAAAATGTATGACGAAGATTATGATACGTTTTGGTACTCCCAGGATGGATTGCAAACGGTGTGTTATGCGCCTCCATCATGATTTCATACTTTAAATCAGGGTTGTTAGGAACACAAAGTCTGGAGTTGACTCGAAGTATTCCTTCTTCATCGATTCTTGCTTCCAGCATAGCACCTTCTTGCACTTTCTTTCTCATACGCATCAGCTCCAGGTCTGTAGCTTGAGCAGCTTTAACTTTATCGATTAAAGTTGGTTCTACTCGTATATTCGCCATCATCACATGGGTCCCTGGAGTCTTTAAATCTATCTCCGTCCTTTGCAAGTCACACAAAATGGGCCTTTGTGTTGACAATATCGCACTTGTACTTGCATATGATCTTCTACTCAATGCGTCAGCTACCACGTTCGCTTTTCCAGGATGGTATTGAATGGTATGATCATAATCTTTCAACAGTTCAAGCCAACGTCGTTGTCTCATGTTGAGTTCCTTTTGAGTGAAGAAATATTTGAGGCTTTTATGATCCGTAAAGATCTCCACCTTCTCCCCATACAAGTAATTCCTCCAAATTTTAAGTGCAAAGACAATAACTGCCAACTCTAGATCATGAGTAGGATAATTCCTCTAATATTCCTTGAGTTGTCTTGATACATAGGCTATGACTTTTCCATGTTGCATGAGAACGCATCCCAACCCTTTGCTCGAAGCATCACTGTAGATGATAAATCCCTCCGAGCCAGATGGTATTGTTAGAACAGGTGCTAAAATCATTCTTCGCTCCAACCGAACTTTGTATCTTTCCGAGTCAGCTGAGTTAATGGAATAGAGATTCGAGAAAATCCTTCCACGAATCTCCGATAATAACCAGCTAAACCAAGAAAACTACGTACTTCGGTCACTGATTTAGGTTGCTCCCAGCTTTGAATAACTTCAATCTTTGCCGGGTTAACAGATATTCCACGACTTGATACTACGTGCCCAAGGAATGCTACCTCCTCCAGCCAGAACTCGCATTTCTTTAACTTGGCATAAAGCTTGTATTCACGAAGCTTTTGGAGTACCAGCTTCAAGTGTTGCTCATGATCTTCACGGCTTTTGGAATAAATAAGGATGTCGCCAATAAAGACGACCACAAAGTGATCCAAATATTCCTTGAATATCCGGTTCATCATATCCATGAAGGCAGCAGGAGCATTAGTCAATCCAAAGGACATGACTAGGAATTCATAATGCCCATACTGAGTTCTAAAAGTCATCTTTGGAATATCCACAGTTCTAACCTTCAGCTGATGATATCCAGAACGAAGATCGATCTTTAAAAAGAATTATGCTCCTTGCAATTGGTCAAACAGGTCATCAATACGTGGCAATGGGTACCTGTTTTTGATGGTGACATGATTCAACTCTCGATAATCAATACAAAGTCGCATACTTCCATCTTTCTTCTTCACGAATAGAATAGGAGCACCCCAAGGAGAAGTACTAGGACGAATAAAGCCAATGTCTAACAATTCCTGCAGTTGGATCTTTAACTCCTGAAGTTCAATAGGAGCCATTCGATATGGGGCTTTGGAAATGGATTTTGTACCGGGTTCAAGGTCGATACAAAATTCAATTTCACGCTCTGGGGGTAGGCCAGGAAGTTCTTCAAGGAATATGTCAGGAAATTTTTTAACAATAGAAATATCATTCAAAACTGACGTATTTTTGTTTAGATCCGTGACATGAGCTAAGAAAGCTTGACATCCATTTTTTAATAAACGAATAGCTTTATGGTTTGAGATGACAACGATTGATTTTAATGGTTTGGTTGCTTGAATTCGCATAATAGGTCGATTAGGAATATGAAAGCTAACAACCTTACGAAAACAATCAATTTTTACATGATGAGTAGTTAACCAATCAATCCCTAGAATCACGTCAAATGCAAGTATTTTTAATGAAATAAGATTGACAGGTAATGTGTGGGTACCAACTTGAACCAAACAAGACTTATAAACCGTGAATGTAATGAAGGTTTCTCCCAATGGAGTTTCAACAGATAAGTCAAAGTCTAATTTCTCCGGAGTCAAATTTAATCGATGAGCGCAAGTAGGAGAAATAAAAGAATGGGTAGAACCGGTATCAAATAAAGTATAGACTTGGTTAGAGTTTATGATAAGCTTACCCGTGATGACCTCATTCAGGTTCCTTGCTTTTTGGGAGGTCACAACAAACGGTCTCCCTTGCACTACCGGTTTGACTTTTCTGGGACGGCCTTTGGTGTCTCCATCATGGCTGAACTTGTTTTTGGTAAACGACAAAATCGAGCTAAATGACCTTCTCTTCCACAATCATAACATGCTTTAGATGGCATCGCGCAGTTTGGACTGATGTGCCCCTCCCCTCCGCATTTGAAACATATGATAGGTGGTCGTTCTCCTTCCTTAACAACGGGTGCTGATGCTGACGTCTTTCCATCATTGTTGAATCTCCTCTTCTTGAAATGACCATTCTTATTATTTTGGCCCTGATTACCACCGAAGTGGTTACCATTTCTGGCCTGTTGATTTCCTCCACGCTTGTTGTCACCGCTTCGATGACTGCTCTCACTGGTATTATCATTTTGCCGACTGCTCTCTTTTGGTTGCGTTGACTCATTATCGCGCTCCACTAACTGAGCCCTATTCACAATATCTGAATACAAACACAGTTTATGAGAAATAAGATGTTGACGTATCTCAGGTTTCAAACCTCGTAAAAACATTCGCGTCATTCGCTCTTCATTATCCACCAAGTGGGACGCAAACCAGGACAACTCAGCAAATTTAGCCTCATACTGCGACACGGTCATATTATTCTGCTCTAATTTGATGAACTCCACCTCCTTCATGTGACGAACACTTTCGGGAAAGTATTTGTCATTGAACAGCTTTTGGAACTTCTCCCAAGACATCTTCAGTGCGGCAGGTTGAGTACGCTTAATCGATTCCCACCAGTAATCTGCCTCTCCTCGCAACATAAAGGCGGCAAAGGGAACCTTTTGCTCCTCAGAGCATCCCAAGACATCAAATATCTTGGTGATCTGCTTTATCCATGTTTTCGCTATAAGTGGTTTTGGCTCTCCCTTAAACTCTGGTGGTCCCAGCTCCTTGAACTGTTTAGCGGTGACCGTCCGAGAGTTTTCAGTGTTTTCACCTATATTTTGAACAGGAGCCGCTCTCGCCTACTGTTGCATGAACTGCATAAAGCTTCTGAACATTTCATCATTCATCATTTGGTCAGTATTGTTGTTTGCATGAGGATTGTTGCCTTCCTGATGCACATTATCCCGATTATTGATATGTGGTGAATCAACAGTCGCTTGTGCTCCATTGCTATTCTCAACATTCTCGGATGCCATTTTCATATACTGCCACAAAACAAAAGTTAATTGATATGTCATATATTATCCTTATATTCTGACCGACCAATTAAATATCATGCAAATAAACTTAGGTAGGTCATACTGGCGAAGGAATTCCCCGTCTCTCCCCTCCTAGTTCTATTCTCACATCTTATCCAGGGATCATATCCCTAAGCCTTGATACCAACTGTGACGCCCCCAAAATTAGGTATACATCACCCATCTTGGGTCGTCAGATACATGGTACAGAATACAAATGCAACTCACTAATACAACTATCGTGTACGATACGAAAAAACATAACTATGAGTTTGAATACAATTATTGTCTACTAGAGACTATACAAACTCAAAAGGAGTCCTCATTACAATTATTATCACACTATTTAACAGAATAGTGAGGACTACTAATACTATCATCTAGTCCATCACTCCGTTCCCCGACTCGTTCCAGCTATATTCTCATTTTCTGAAGAGAACGGTGAAAGAAAGGGTGAGCTCAACTAGCCCAGTAAGAAATATTATGACTAAGATAATGCAGAATAAATTATCATTAGCCTTCAACAGTGTTAAACTGATAAAATATAACGAACATCCAGTTTAACAGCAGCAGAACAAGCAATCCATTGAAAGAGTCAAGTAGAGAATAAAATCTACTATCTTCTATTATTTAAAAGGTTTTTCAACACTGTTATCGTTGGGACTCAGCTTAACAAAATAATCCACATAATCGAATCTCCCCTGCACTACGACCAAGGATATTCTTTAGTATCACGACCATAATTATCCATGCACTACGGGCCAAGAATATTTATGTATTCATTAATGGTCATGATCATGCCAACAACTGTCCATCAATGCACTACGGTCCAATGAGGACTTTTACCACATCATTTGTAACATTACGGTCATGATTATACCGAATAATCCCTGGTCATAATCATACCAACTCCATCTATGCACTACAGGCCACAGATGACTTTTAACATTTTATAAACATGAGGATGATGACAATGATATAAGAATTCAATAAAACAAGTTCAAGAATTAATTTATCCAAGAATTAACAATGTCCAAATTGTCAACATGATACTGCTTTGTGGAGTAAAATTTAAGAATGCTTAGAATAATATTTTCATGAAAAGATACTGGATGAAACGTAATTATCAAGAATATTCCACTAATTTCATGGAGTATAGAAGTTAAAACTTAATCAACTGAGTATAATAAAGAATGGAATAACAAAAGAAATCACCCGGCATGTGATAGACCGCACAGACAGGTTATTCTAACAGAATAATAAATAATGGAACCAGGTCCGACGTAAACGCACAGACAGGATATTCCGATAGAATAATAAATAATGAAACCAGGTCCGGCGTAAACGCACAGACAGGATATTCCGACAGAATAATAAATAATGGAACCAGGTCTGGTGTAAAACACACAGACAGGATGTTCCAACAGAATAATAGAAGAATGTCACCAAGTATAGGGTAGACCACGTATATTGGTTATTCCAACAGAATAATAAGAAATGGAATAACAAAAGTTCTCTTCATGAATAAGAAAGAATAACACCCCTTACCGTTTTAAAGAAAAACTGAAATAAGGAAGTAGTTAAGTAGCAGAATACTTTTCTTCTCTCTCTCTATAGTTTCTCTCTATAGTTTCTCTCTCTAGAGTTCAGTGAATTCGTAAGAAATAATGAAGGAATGAGCTGCTATTTATAGAAAAATGGAATGCATAGTAACTAATCCATGAACGGTCCAGATTGATTACTTTAATCTGACGGTCCATATTTAAAGAAAAATCTTTTAAATAAAATATAATATATTCTATTTATATAATAACTTTAATAAAGTATTCTGTTTTATATAAAAAGATGTTTCTGTTTTATTACGTTAATAATACGAATAAAACAAAACTTCATTATCGCTAAATAATTCATATTATTAACTGACAATAATTGAATCAAACTGAGTGACTTCTCATATAAGTATTAATAATCAATATAGTGTGCTACTATGCAACCACACGTGTTACTGTACTTTTACTACCGAGTAGTTCAACAGTATCAATGGTAAAACTTCCGCCGTTATTTTTAATAAAATATTTTGTCGTTTTCTCAATCCGACAATAATTTCATTGTGGGGTCCACCAATGATTGTGTCGTTGTACGAATATTCCCTGTTAAAACGAATATTCCCCGACCAACCGAATATTATATAACAACTTGCGTACTTTGTAAAATTTATAAATATTACCCACAACTATAACATTATATCAAATTAACTCCATAATATTCAAAAATGATATTTATAGAAAATTCATCTTTATTTATAAAAGTTGGGGTCTTACACCACTAACCTCGATGGCTGCTCGTATGTAAGATGAAGTCTATGACCGTAACGTGGAACTTCAGGACATAGTTGAGGAGTTGCAGGAGATAGTAGCTGAACAACAGACTGCAATGACACAGAAGGACGACGATATCCAGGATCGAGATGAACGTCTAACTAATGTTGAAGAGAAGCTGATGCAGACTGAAGGAGAGAAGGAACAGCTGATTGAGATGGTCGTGGAACTGAAGAACAAGCTGAAGGAAGAAGCTACCAAGAGGGCGAGAGCTGAAGACGTATACGAGGAAGCTTATCAACGAACTTGAAGAGCAGTAAGGGACGCACAAGCAAAGAGGATGAAGATGGAAGAGATGGATAAAGTATTTAATACCGTGATCAATCGAGCTCAAGATCGGGTTATGGGTTATCCAATTCAGTTCGAGACTCTACCATCATACGTGTTAGATCGTCGAATAATGTTCCGAGTTATGGAAGAAGAGCATCAAAAGGCTACAGAGTATCTTAATAGATTATCGTAGGAAATGTGCCTGTTATGCACGTAATAAGTGTTAAATAATGTGTAAATCCCTAGTGTTAAGTAACCATGGATATGAGAATGATGATGTTGTCCTGTAACTTTTGTAGTTCAGGGAAGGAATGTAAATAGCAGTGATGCTATTATTATTATGTTTTTCAAAGTAATGTTGAATAAATAAAAGTTATTATTTTATTCAAAGTGTTATGTGTTATATGGTTATTTCTTTTATGGAGGCAAGTAATTAGCAAATACTTAAAGAAGTTGAGTAATAGTCTAATAGATATTTTTTTATCATAAAATGCCTCCCAGACGTGAACCACCCCGATAGAGAACCAATGAGAGAACTAACAATAACGATGTTGAAGATAATCTCGTCCAACAACTAGTGACATTACTAATAGGAGCGTTGCAGAATCAACCTCAGAACCAAGGCACAACGTTTAAGGAGTTTAAGCCAGTTGGACCACCTGAATTACGTGGGTCCATGAATCCAGTCGAGGCACAGACCTAGATTATGGAAATAGAGAAGGTGTTTGAAGTCGCTAGGGTAGGGGATGAACAGAAGACTGCTTTTACAACGTTTATGTTGAAAGCAGAAGCTAGTTATTGGTGGCAGGCCAATAAAACCCAGGAAAGACCAGGAGTGATGACCTGGGATAGGTTCAAGGAGTTATTCTTCGAGACCTATTTCCCAGTGAGTTCGAAGAGTCAGTTAGAGGTTTAGTTTTTGGAACTGAAGCAGGGAACGATGACGGTATCTGAGTATGCCGCGAAATTTAACGAATTGGCGAAGTTTGCGCCATATCAGGTCAGCACAGACGAGCGTAAGGCGAAGATATTTGAATAGGGACTGAAGCCCTGGCTGTACAGTAGGGTTTCCCTGTTCTAGTTAAAGACGTTTGCAGCAGTGATGGAGAAGGCAGTACTCGCTGAAGGTGGAGGCAAGGCAGTGACAAAATTCAATCAAGAACAGATGAAGAAGAAGAAGAATGAGGTGGAAGTGAAGAATGGTAGCGGAGGTAATGGAAATGGCAACAACAACAACAACAACTTGAAGAGGAAGTGGAACGAAAACGGGGGTAGTGGAAACCAACAGGGTAACCAGCAATTTAGGAAGTTTGAAGCATGTGTTACATGCGGGAGGTTTCATAAGGGGGTGTGCTTGATGGGGAAACATGCATGTTTCAACTGTGGCCAGGAAGGTCACATGGCCCCAAATTGCACCCAACCCAAGAAGAATGTCTGTTTCACGTGCGGATCCAAGGATCACTTTGCTCGTGAATGCCCTCAGAAGAAGGTTGGAGAAACAACAAGAAGCAAGGGAGGTAGCAGTGGAGGAACATGGGCCATTGCTGGACCTATAGCATCAAACAAACCCACAGCCAGAACATTCAACATGACTGTGCAGGATGTTGTGCAATCAAAAGATGTGATGTCAGGTATTATCCCAATCATCGATATTAATGCTTATGTATTATTTGATTCGGGTGCTACTTGGTCGTTTATATCTGATGAATTTGCTAAGAGGTTAGAATTGCCTAGAGAAGAACTGAATTTCCCTTTGAACATAGAAATTGCAAATAGGAAAGTGATTCCTGTTAGGTTCGTATACAAGAAATGTAGGGTGAACATTAAAGGGAATATCCTGATGGTAGATTTAATCCCAATTAGACTTAGAGAATTTGATGTTATTTTGGGAATGGATTGGCTGTTCAAATATGGAGCATTAATTGATAGCCATAAGAAGTGTGCAAACCTTATGACTCCGTCAAAGGTAGTGTTCTATGGTAGCAAGTCGCCTAGACAAATGAAATGTCTGACGATTATGCAAGCTAAAAAGTTGTTAAGTAAAGGCTGTGTGGGTTATTTAGCTTACATAGTCGATACTCAGAAGAAGGGTGTGAAACTAGAGGAGATACCAGTGGTTAGGGAATTCGTAGATATATTTTCGGATGATTTGCCAGGACTTCCTCTTGACAGAGAGATTGAGTTCGTGATCGACTTAGCGCCAAGAGCCACACTGATATCGAAGGCCCCGTACAGAATGGCTCTGGTAGAAATGAAGGAATTGATGGTGCAACTGCAGGAACTGCTGGACAAGAACTATATTCAACCAAGTGTATCACTGTGGGGAGCGCCGGTATTATTCATGAAGAAGGATGGATCAATGCATCTTTGCATTGATTATAGGGAGTTAAACAAGGTCACTATTAAGAATAGGTATCTGTTGCCTAGAATAGATGACTTGTTTGATCAGTTGAAGGGTGCTAAATACTTCTCGAAAATGGATTTGAGAAGTGGGTATCACCAATTGAAGGTAAGGAAGGAGGATATACCTAGAACGACATTCAGAACTCGGTATGGACATTACAAGTTTCTGGTGATGTCTTTTGGTTTAACAAATGCCCCTGCTACGTTCATGAATTTGATGAACAGGGTGTTTAAACCATTCTTAGACAAGTTCGTAGTGGTATTTATCGACGACATTCTGGTGTATTCCAAAACTCAAGAAGAACACGTGGAACATTTACGTTTGACATTGGAGACACTAAGAAAGGAAAAGCTGTACGCGAAATTCTCTAAGTGCGAATTTTGGCTCGATCGTGTACGATTTTTGTGTCATGTGATTGACAAAGATGGGATTTCAGTGGATCCATTGAAAATGGAAGTTGTAATAAATTGGGAACAACCAAGGACACCTTCGAAGGTGAGGAGTTTCTTGGGACTGGCTAGTTATTATAGAAGATTCATTCAAGATTTTTCCAAGATAGCCACACCGTTAACAAATTTGACACGGAAAGCTGTGAAATTCGTTTGGACGGAGAAATATGAGGAAAGCTTCCAAGATTTGAAGAAGAAGCTAAGTGTGGCACCTGTGTTAACCCTGTCGAATAATACAGGAAATTTTGTGGTGTATAGTGATGCCTCACACAAAGGATTGGGTTGTGTTCTTATGCAGAACGACAAAGTTATTGCCTATGTATCAAGACAACTGAAGGATTATGAGAAAGGTTATCCGACTCATGATTTGGAATTGGCTGCAGTAGTATTTGCTCTCAAGATATGGAGACACTATCTTTATAGAGAGAAATGTGAGATCTACACAGGCCACAAAAGTCTGAATTATATTTTCACTCAGAAGGATCTGAACATACGTCAGAGAAGGTGGATGAAATTGATAAAAGATTATGATTGTGAGATCTTTTATCATCCAGACAAAGCGAATATGGTTGCAGATGCTTTAAGCATGAAAGGTCGAAGTTGATACTGATAACAACTCAGGAGGAGCTCATTTCAGCAATGACAAAGCTAGAGCCGGAAATCAAATTTCCACAGGAATCCGACGAACGACTATTCCAGTTAGAAGTCGGTCCAACTTTACTGTACAAGGTGAAGAACGCTCAGTTACAAGATAAAGAATATGAGAAGATATAAGAGAATATGGTTGACGGTAGCGATACTAAATACAAGATTGATACCAAAGGATTACTACGGTACGAGGGAAGAATCTGGGTCCCAGCAACACTAGAGCTGAAAGATGAAATATTAACCGAAGCTCATAGCTCAAGATATTCTATTCATCTAGGAAGTATGAAGATGCATCAAGATCTACGCCGATATTTTTGGTGGCCAAATATGAAAAGGGATGTTGCAGAATGCGTGGCGAAATGTTTGACATGTCAAAGAGTAAAAGTCGAACATCAAAGACCCATCGGATTACTTCAACCGTTGGAAATATCGGAATGGAAGTGGGAGCACATCACGATGGATTTTATGGTGGGTCTTCCAACTACTCAGAGAGGATGCGATGCGATTTGGGAGATAGTGGACAGACTGACGAAATCAGCACACTTTTTACCAATAAAGATTAGGTTCAATCTTGATTAGTTGGCAAGATTGTACATTAAGGAGATCGTTTCGAGATATGGAGTGCCAGTATCATTTATGTCCGATAGAGACCCGCGATTCACGTCAAACTTCTGGAAGAGACTACAAGAAAGCATGGGAACTCAGTTGCGAATGAGTACGGCTTATCATCCACAAACAGATGGCCAAAGCGAACAAACGATCCAGACATTGGAAGATATGTTGAGAGCATGCGTCATGGATTTCAAAGGAAGCTGGGAAGAATAATTATTGTTGGTGGAATTCGCCTACAATAATAGTTATCACGCGAGCATTGGCATGCCGCCTTACAAAGAATTATACGGCAGAAAGTGCAGAACTCCACTGTGCTGGAATGAAGTTGGTGAACGTCAACTGCTAGGACCAGAACTAGTGCAACAAACTGTTGAGGTTATCAAACTCATCAGGACAAGATTGGTAGTAGCTCAAGATCGACAGAAGAAGTATATTGATCAACACAGGCAAGATCGTGCATTTGACATAGGAAGCTACGTATTCCTAAAAGTTTCTCCTTGGAAGGGGAAAATTCATTTCGGTAAGAAGGGAAAATTAAGCCCGAGGTTTATTGGACCCTTTGAAGTGATGCGAAGAGTTGGCGAAGTAGCTTATGAGGTAGCTCTACCTCCAGAGTTGGAAAACATTCACAATCTTTTTCATATTTCGGTGTTACGACCATATAAACCCGATTACAAACACGTGATCGAGTACGAACCGTTGCAGTTCGAGAAAGATTTGTCTCATGAAGAGATTCCTATCCAAATAGTTGATAGGAAAGAACAAGTGCTCAGGAATAAAGTAATACCTTTTGTGAATGTGATATGGAGGAACCACAATGCAAAATAAGCTACGTGGGAACTCGATGAGAAAATGTTGAGAGAGTACCATGAGTTATTTGTTTAATCTGTGTCTTTAATTTTGGGGACAGAATCTTTGTAAGTAGAGAAGAATGTAACGAATGTGTTGTTTGAGTTGTGATTCTGGGGACAGAATCCTTATAAGAGAGGAATGATGTAACATTCCAGATTTTTTTTAAATGTAAATTATAAATATTATTGATTTATATAAATATTTATTGGATGTGTTTATTATTGGATAAATAATTGTTCAATTTGATTGATTTGATTTAGTTAATTATTTATTTATTAAATAATTAATGTGTTATGTGGATTGAGTTATGTGATTAAGTGAATTATTTAATAAATTGTTATTAAATAAAGTGTGACAAATAACTATGTTATAAAGAGTTATTAAAATGAATTAAAGTAATTTTAATTTAATTTTTGCCAAACAAGGTTTAAGTATATTAATCCTTTAATTTTTAAATGGTTTACAAACAAAACCTTATGGCTTTTGGATTCCTTTTGAATTTAAATTATTAACTAAATAAATAAAATAATATATATATATATATATATATATATATATATATATATATATATATATATATATATATATATGGAAACCGATAACTTATTAGCGTTATTTATTATAGTTTCAGTTTTTTTTACGTTTCAAAGGTAAGCGTTGGTTTAGTTTAATATTACGTATATTGTATATGGCTTAAGTCTAAGAACAAGTTCAGAAAAAGGTTTTCAAAGAGAAAAGTTTTAGAGTTTTTAGAGAGTTTGAGAGAAAACGTGATTTTCAAAGCGAGTTCTGTTAACAAAGATTCTTAAGCAACAAAAAGGTATGTCTATAACCTTAATATTAGATACCCATATATGTCTCTGTGTTCTCTGTTTCTTAAGAATCACTGTGTATAAGTTTTACAAAAATTTTGTAAACCATGTTCTAGAATTGGTTATGATAATATGTGTGATTGTAATTATTATAGCTAGCACGTGTGTGTGTGTGTGTGTGTGTGTGTGTGTGTATGCTAAATTACCATTGAGAAAGAGAACTTGGTTTTTACAGTGAAAAATATATATACGAATATATGTTTTGCATGATAACAAAAATTCGTGCATGCTAATTGTGAAATTTAATGTCATGTTTGTTACTTGGGTATGAGTGCAAGATAACACACTACAAAGAAATCAATTTGGGTGGTAACAGTGGAATTTCAGTTCGCTGTATTTTATATATCAACAATGGAGTTTTGAGTTTTAAAAATATGGTTGCAAGGATTAAGTTTTCTAAAATCGTTGTTAAATTTGTTAATAATTGGTATATGAATGATTGTTAACATTTATGTGTAAATTACGTGAAGTTATACATGTTAATTGGTGTTAATTGTTGTTAAGAACTAAGACAGTAGCTTTGCTCTATTCTGGGTTTGGTTTCTGTGAGTTTCGGCGTCTCAGCGCCAAAATCCACGCTCCAGCGTCAAGTCTCGGGCCTCAGCACCAAAAATAGGCCAAAAGTTCGTGCCCCAGCGCTAGAATTCATGCCCCAGCGCTGGAATTTACGCCCCAGCGCCATTGTCTTGCGCCCTAGCACTGGAAAAGTGGTATGGGTCGGACAGTTTTGACCTCCTGTATTAAAATGGCCATAACTTTTTCATACAAACTCCGATTTAGGTGATTCAAGATGATTCGAAAAGAGGATGAATAGGCCTATAAATTATTTTCTTTAAGGTTTTCAATTTGAAATCGTTATAAAGGGTCAAAATGGTCATCTTTAGGATTATTGTGTATTTGGAGCCAATCGGAGGGAGTCGGGATGCGCGAATGTAAGTGCAATCCTTTGAGTATTAGTATAACCTAATGATAACATGTTGGACATGTAATATGATGTTGTATCAAGTTGTTAATGTGTATGTGGTGCAATGACATGATCACTTAAGTAGTTGTAATATGTTGAACGAACATGGTGTTAGTACCTAACGAGTTCATTATCGTTTAGGAATATAATTTGATTACATGGTTAGACATTTAAACCATATGTGATGTAGTGTTGATTATGAATAATCATTTCATGTTAACATATGTATATAGGATATTATGATTTAGATATTAACGGTTTAATCTACGCGCAAGGCAAGTTCTTTAACTCTACTTTGTTAATAGTTGAGCAAGCTTTTCTAATCCTAAATAGTCGTTATGCAAATTTTATAATTCTATACTTTATTGAGTAAAGTATTTTCATTAAGCAACTTGATTGTATCTAGTTATTCATGATGATACAAGCTTCCCATCTCCACACTTTCGTCTAGATAGTTATTATGATTATGCAAGTTTTTCCTAACTCTAAACTTGTTATATTAGAATGCAAGTACCTTTATTCTGTTGAATCAGTTTATCGTTCAAATTATTATTTGTTATGTATGCTTGATATTAAATTTTAAAATGTAACCTTAGCTTAATGTTGTTCAAAGCAAGGTATGATAGATTATTCAATTGTTATGCTATTAGATTATTCCTAAAGCATGCACTTAGAACGAAATAATTATTCAGTAATGATCATTCAATAACATAGTGTTATTATCTTTTATTCAATTAATCCTTAGTTGATGTCCATTGAACTCCAAATTATCTTGAAGTGTATCCAAACCAAACGGATTTTGGTGCGGACTTGTACTCTAAATACTGAGATGAACAACCCTATTTTTAGGGGTTGCACTTAGTTTTATACTTTGTGCTGAAATGTTTGTATACAATACATGTACGAAGGATTGATCCCCCTAAGTATCTTTGAGTCCTTGCAGTTGTATGACTGTTATAGTTAAAGTTGAAGGATTACTTATAAATGTGGACAGGGTTCGTGGTCATTAGACCCTCAGTGAATGTTATGATTTGTGGAATGATAATAGAACATATTGTTTAGTTCTATTAAGCCTAGTATTTGGCAAATGATGTAAAGGTTAAAGTTTTATTTATTGTTATTCCAAGTGAGCCTTGTTTGCTCACTCTTGCCTATAAAATTCTTACAGGTAAAGCTGAAAAGGGTGACGTACCTAGCACCAGTAAGGGAAAGGGAAAGATGAACAAGTACTGAAGACTTGTAATAGTTTTGATAGTTTTATTATCAGACTTTGGTTTAAAGATTGTAATGAAGTTTATTTTAATTTTTCCGCATGAATGATTTTTTTGTAAAGGTTAGATAACCTGGGAGATTTTATTTAATGTATTCTTGTATGGACAGGTTTATTATTCAATTTTATTATGATTGGGTAGTTATAAATGAATGTTTTGATTACGTGAACACCAAATCTTGAGAAAATAAAGTACCAGGATTTGGGGGTGTCACAGCTATGATATGTACTATGAATTAGTTGAATGAATATGAATATATGTTTGATTAAGGGAATAAGTTTGAATTATTAAACTTATACGATAAGGTATAGAATGTAAGTTAGTAAAATATAGATTTTATTTTATTTAACCAGAAAATGCCGCCAAGACATCAAACTCGCAACCAAAGGGCAAAAGAATATGTCAATAATGCTGGAGGACAACAACCAGACCTGATGCAAAATTTTGCGAACATGGTAGCTCAGGCCATGCAGAATGGAATGCCAGCGGTGAGAAATCAGCTAGACAATCGATTTGCGAACTTCAAGGATTTTAAGGCTGTAGGACCGCCCAAATTTAGAGGTACCACTGATCCGATTGAAGCCCAAACTTGGGTTAAGGAAATAGAAAAGGTGTTTGTAGTCGCTAGGGTAGATGAGGGGCAAAAGATAGCTTTTGCTACCTTTATGATGAAAGGAGATGCGAATTTCTGGTGGGAGGCAAATCAAGTTAGGACAGGAGAAGGAGTGATAGCATGGACTAGGTTTAAGACGCTATTCTTTGAGAACTATTTCTCGGCTAGTGTATAGGCTAGGATGGAGGTAAAGTTTTTGGAATTGAAGCAGGAGAACTTGACAGTTGCAGAGTATGCCGCAAAGTTCATGAATTAGATAGGTTCGCTCCACACCAAGTGGATATGGAGGCTAGAAAGGCAAGGAGGTTTGAGCTGGGCTTAAAACCCTAGCTCTGTAATAAGGTGGCGGTGTTGCAAATAAATACTTTTGCAGTACTTTTGGATAAGGCTATCATAGCCAAGGAGGGAAGTGAGGCCATGAGCCACTACAATAAGGAGAAAAAGAGCAAGGGTAAGGTTGAAGGGGCAGTAAAGGTAGAAGCATGTAGTGGTAGTGGGAATGGAAAAAGAAAGTGGAATAATTTTGGAAATGTCCAAGTCAAACAAGAAGGTGTGAAAAAGCAGGCTGTACAGTGTAAGAATTTTGGGAAGAATCATTCAGGAGAGTGTCTTAGTGGTAAGTTCGTGTGCTATAAGTGTGGGTAGGAGGCACATATCTCTCCTAACTGCCCCAATCCTAGGATGAGCGGTGGGTGTTTTCTGTGTGGATCAACGGATCATAAGGTAAAGGACTATCGAAAAAAGAGAATGGATGTAGGAAGCGTGAATGCGGGGAAATGTAGCGGAACATTGGTGATAACGGGATCAACTTCAACAAAATCAACTGCAAGAGTCTTCAATATGACCGTTTAGGATACCGTAGCTGTGACGCCCCCAAATCCAGGAACTTGAAACCCGAACTCGGTGCTTCACAATACCATTTCTATAAACGGAATAATACTAATAATAATAACAATAATATAAATATCAAACTTAATTTACATATATCAAAGTTTAAATCCCAGGTACGAGACCTTTAAACATTCATTACATCATAGATAATAAATAACATTGTCTTAATAACTTTAACTATCACATAGAATATTATAAAATTCATTCAAACATCTTTCCTTTTCCCTTGTTCTTGCCTGATCCTTCGGGTTGATCATACTTAGCTGAAAACATTTAAATTTAAAGCAAGAATGAGCATTTAATTGCCCAACAAGTAATAGCAACAATAAATATTAATTGAAAGAATTAAATATTTTCTTTGAATGACACTTCTACAACGAATCAATGGCTGTGAAGTAATCTGAACCGATAATAATAACATAACAACTCTCTATCAAATTTTTGAAACTACGTAATGACTATAAATAGGGTTAAGGTGACATACTATGAACATTGTTTTCTATTTTCGAAAAGGTTAAACAGAAATTCATCTGCAAACCGTCATAACTTACGGGCACGGGGGGGTGATCAGCCCGTTATGCCCTGTATTGATCAATACTTAATGCAAGAACGATGTTATCATTCACTCTGTCCACCTTGGGTGCATAAAAAGTTTTCACGTGTACGGGATGTTCATACTTATCGGGGTTCCAAACCAAAGGTTTTATCTTGTTCAACAATAATCTATAATTCAACATATATATATATATATATATATATATATATATATATATATATATATATATATATATACGAGTAATTAACAAAGATGTATCAACATGTGATTAAATACAATGAATATCCAAGTGGGGGCACTTGTATAACCATTTATAGAAATTAACGAACATAATATATATTTGAATTACCATATACTAACATGTTGATAATCAATGAGCGTATATAATATATATAACAATAGGGTTAATAACCTGTACAGTAATAATATAATTCTGAAACATTCTTACTCATGTCCATTGCATAAAGAAAATACAAAGGTAAGATACTTATCTGGCCTGCTGCTTACAATACGCAACTTAGATCTTATCTTTTGTATAACAACCTATCAGTAATAAGATCATTTTACTGATTAGAATAACATATCGTAACACATAACACTGCCTATTGCAGTTAGCACATAACCTATTCACATTGTTACTTAAGTTTAACAGTCATTAAGCCACAAACATACACATATCTAGTCAAATTACCTAAGTTTAGATCAATTTCTAAAATATTTCTGTGTACCGACGACTTTATCGGGTATTTATCGAGTCTAAGACTCTGTCCTGTAGTTCAATAACTAAAAATATCAGTCATATTATTTTTAATTGACTTATAATAATTTTTTAAATAATTATTATAATTTATCATGATTTTTCAAATATCGGTATCATTATTAAATAATTTTATTATCATTAATATTTAATTAATACTAAACTATTAATGAAACTGTTGCCAAAATATTAAACTTATTTATAATAACTCAAAATATTTTTAAAATGCTAATATTACCCTTAAACTATTTTTAAAGTATTTAAAATCATTTTTAAATAATTACTATTTATATTTAAATATTTATGTATTATTCATCAAAATATTAAAAGTCATTTATTATAACTTAAAATATTTTTACTTCATTTATATCCTTTTTAAAAGATATTTAAATCAATAAAATCATTTTTAATTTATTTATTCAATATAATTATTAAATAAATCAAATATCATTAATATAAAATTATTAATGAAATTTACCTTTAAATATCAAAAGTTATATTTTATAACTTCAAATATTTTTAAACTATTTATTTTCATTTAAAAATGATTTTTATGATATTTAAATCATTTTTAATTAATTTATATAATAGAATTTCCAAATAAATCTAATATCATTAATATTAAATTATTAATGAAACTTATCTTAAAATATTAAAAGTTATGTTTTATAACTTAAAATAATATTAAATGCATTATTATTATTTAAAATAATTTTTAATATAACAAAATCATTTTTAATTAATTTATTTAATGCATTTATTATATAACTTAAATATAAATAATATTCAAATAAATATTACTATTTATGAAAAATATGCCAAATTATTAAAAGTTAATTTCTATAACTTAAAATAATTTTTAAAATTATTTTAGTAATTTTCAGAATTTATTTACTATTTTTAATTGATTTTTAGAATTTAAATTAATTAATTTAAATATGTATGTCGCTAAAGCCCTTTGGTGACAGAATCTGTCGCCTTAGGTGTTCTTGAGAAACCCAGGCATTCAAAGTCAGTGTTCGAGTGAGCTACTTTGACCTTCAATCATTCCTTGTGTAATGTGTTTCTGGTCTAGTAAATGGTTAGATATTATAGTACTGATGTAATATTACACAATCTAACAACAAACATGGTCAAAACATACATCATCAACAAGATCTAAGCTCAAGAACAAGTTGTCAGAGCTGTTCTTAACGTTTCTGGGCTATCCAGAAAATAAAGTCGTGGCCGGTCAACGGTATTGATGGCCTTATATCTATTAATCGATTCATGTTATAGTTGTGCTAGACGTCGGGCCTTGTAGACTAACTAACAAGGTATCAAATTTGATCATTTTTCAAGCATAAATATCAATAATAAGCAAGATCTAAGCCATCAAAGTGGTTGTCAGAGGTTGTTCTTCATTTATGGGTTACCCAGAAATTAAGAATAGATCGTGGGCCTTAATTTGGGCTTCCATAACTTGCAACACATTTACTATTTTTGTGATCTAAAAGTTCCAGGTTGTAGACCATATGTAATACTACAAGTCTATCACAAAACATCATCATAAAAACAACAAATCAAGCAAACAAGATCCGGTCAAACCATGTCAGGCAACACATTCAAATGTTTTCTGGGTAACCCAGAAAACAGAAAATGTGTTCGACCTGGCTCGTTTGATCGGCTGCTAAATCCCATATGTTTATCATTTAGGTGATATCAAGGCATAAGGTTGAAGTCCATCTATCATAATATACCCCTAGTATAACAACAGTTACAAAACATGAATAACCTGCAATATCAAAGCCCATAAATAAGCTGTCAGATCGACCTGGGAACATCTGGGTTACCCAGAAACTTTGCAAATCATGGTCGGTCAATGCAGTTTGACCTTCCATAACTTGAAATAAACATATGATCTAATCCTGATTTCAAGCCCAGATCAAAGAGAACATATCAGACTATAACTACCAGCTTTCAAAACACAAAACTCATTACAGATCACAGGGATATAAGGTCTGACATTCGGTTGTCAGACACAAAAATAAAGTTTTCCAGATTTTTAAAAACTTCTAATCTGAGCCTCTAGATGTTATGGACCTAACATCTAGCAACCCAGATCATCATTATACACTATATGTAACATGTTTTAACATAGAAATCTAACATCTAACATTGCCTTCAAGATCAGATTATAAATTAGGATTTTGTACCTTTTTATGAACAAATCTGATTTCTAGCTTCTGATCTGTTTGTGGTAATCGTGGGGCTTGCTTAGGGAACTGATATGCTATACAATTTCGTGGGTTTGAAGAGAGAGAACTGAAGTTAAGTGTTTGGAGAGAAATGAGGCAAAATAATGACTTTCCTCTCTCTCTTTAATCTATATGTAAAACTTGTATGCATGCATTTGATGATCACATGGCTGAGATCAGGAGTGCTATGGCTCATAGCTAGGTTAGGGTGGTGGCTAGAAAGACTTGATAAGATTTCCTAGCAATTATTAACCAAATGGGACAAAAAGGGTATTATGGTAATTTGCATTTTAATTTTAAGGGTATTTTTGTCCAAGGTACTTAAATCTAGGGTTTAATCACTAGATTTTAAATTTTAAACTTTCCCAAATAATTTCTAGGATTTGAAAAATTAAAATTAAAGTGAAATAAAATATTAATTAAAACACACTAATTTAAAATTAGGGGTTTTAATAGAAAAATATGGTTTAAATATTAGGGTTCCTTAATATTATTAGGGCTCCCAAATTAACAATTAGGGTTTCCAAATTAACATTATATTTTACTAGAATAATAATTAGGGTTTCTAATTTTTAGCAATTTAGGATTTTCAAATAATAATTAGGGTTTCTCCTAATTACAGAAATTTTATAATACACAGTATAATACATATAACACAATTACTACCCAGTCTTGAACTCATAACTGAGTTTAACAATTAGGGTTTAACAACATGATCAAAAACCCAAATTTAGGGTTTGAATTCCATATCTGATTTATCTATCAAATATAACATTATTAATCAAGTTAAAAATAATTAACTTAAATAATCTGAACTAAAATTCGTATAATAAAATAGTAATTATAATAATTCCAATAATCATTTCATACCTTATTTAAATTATATAAAATCATGTTTTCATGCAAAATAATTAATAAAAATATTTCTGCTACAAAATTAATTATTATAAGAATATACTTTATAATGATCAATAATTCTAAAATAAAATTATTTGAAATTATTCTTGAAATAAATAAATTTTATTTATCAATTATTTACATACACATTACCTGACACATATTCTCATCTTTAAAAAAAATTATGCAAAATTCATCATTTATTTATATAGAAAAATATCGGGTTATTACAGTAGCGGCCGGGGATGGAACTCCAAGTATTATTTGAATCAATTTTATTTTCTTATATATGATTTTCATAAATATAGTAAATTATTTTATAAAGAAATTTTGAAGGAAAAATTTGAGTTCTGCTAGAAATCAAATTTCCGTATGATCAGATAGACAAGCTTTAGGTTGAATAGTTAAAGATCAGTACGATCGAATCTGATCGGGATCTACTTGAAGTTATTGTGTATGCTATTTGCCCTAGTGTTTATAAGTTTTGAAGCGGTGATTCCGGGGACAGAATCCTTATAAGGGAGGGTGGATGTAATAACCCAATATTTTTAATAAGAAATTTTTGCGAATAATTTTTATATATATATATAAAGGTAGGAATATGTGCAAAGTAAAGTATATGTATATATGCGATAAATAAAATGATTTAAATGAATAATTATAAATAAATTCTTTTTAAGAATTATTGATCGTTATAGATTATATTCCTATAATAAATTAATAATAATAGTATTAGTTATTTTTCGTAAATATATGATTATAGTATATAGGATATAATTGTTAGGATTATTATGATAAGTGGTGTAATACCCGAGAAATTTCATGTCCTAGGAATACACTAATGAAATAAATATTTATTTGGATATAAATGATTTCATGCTATGTGACGAGTTAACTCAATTATATTAAAGTGATTAATGTGGAGTTGTAACAAACTTGTAGAAAGCCTTGTGTGGTGCGGTGGTGGGAAATATTAATAAAAATATTAATCGACGAAGGAATTATTAAGTGAGCAATTAATTAATATTAATTGTTAATTATTATTGTAGAAAATTGACTAATTGTTAATGATTATTATTGTTAGTAATATGTCTATAAATATAATAAGAATGTTATAGATAATTAATTGTTATAATGATCCATAATTACATTAATCAATGAGGAACGGATTAATTAATGTTGGTGTTAATTAATCGAGAAAGTGAATAAATTATTTGGCATAAAATAAGTAAGTTATTAATATGATAAAATTAGATTAACGGTTATGTGCATGAGAGCAATAATACAACTATACTATATAGGGTAGTGTGACTTTTATGTGACTATATAGTAAGTTTTATGAAACTATATTGTATGAAGCAATGTGATTATGCATATTAAAACTATATGGTTAGAATACATCATGAAGGTGTATGTGACAATATGTATGTGGGTATATATTAAAATAATATACCATGAGCATATTGTAAGTATATCGGTGTGATAAAAATTATACATGTACTATATGTATGTTACATTTTCATATTACATCTACTACCTTGAAATATTAAATTATATTGGGACATTAGGATATAGCCATGTATAAAGAATGTGAATATTAAATATAACATAAGAGTAGGAAATTATATAAGTGTTACAAGAGTGTTGAGTTAATTTGTTTGTCCCAAAATTAGAGTCCCATTTGCTCTTCATTTCTCCTTCACGTGAATCACATAGAGGCTAAGGCATATTTCCTTTTCTTTCTTGCAAGCTTTTCTAGCTCATGATTATGGAGGGAATGGCTACGATGATGCTCTTCAACTACCATTTACCAACTCTCTCTTAACTTTCATGTAACCTTTTATCCATGAGTTTAATTTGGTGTATATATGCATTGTCTGTGTTCTTGTTTCTCTATAAATACAACTCATTTCCTTCTAATATCCATTGCTGAGAATTGCTAAGTTGAGGAATTGATAGCATATATAGAGTGAGTAATTGCATACATATCAGTAGAAGGAGTGTGAATTAGCAAGCAAATTGCAAGGTATAAGATTCTTCTTGTTCTTCATTTCCAGTTTCTGTCAAAATCCTATTCTTGAATTACCAATTTCTTGATTATGCCAAGTTGAATTGTAATTAGGTTGTTGAACACTTATGTATTTGTTTTATAGGCTTATTAACATGTTTAGTATGCAATGCGGCTTGGTTTCAGTCGAATTAGTGAAGTAACTTATATGTTTAAGAATCAAGCATGTTAGACTTTGTGGTTCTATAACCTTGAATGGCCTTAACTTGTTGATATGTCCAACCTAGAACGATATTATGCAAACAAGGGACCTAGATTGAACTTGAAAGATATGAATGGACCCCTGACCTGTTAATATTTGTATTGTGTGTAAGGATGGGCAAGCTAGGCCAATCAAGTGATTGCTCAGCCCTGGTTTGAACTGGGAGCCGCGCGGTCGCGCGACTCCTTAGTACAAATCAGACGTGACCGCACCACCCTGGTAGGATCAGATTTCTGTAGTTGTTATGTGGTTTCATAAATGCCTAATTTGTTACTCTAATCTGTAGTTCATGTCCATTGTAGTATTCATGTGTTAATAAGCATGTTGTTGATAGGATCCTATGATGAATAAGTGTTTACCACTTTAAAGTCAAATTGTGATTTCAATTATGACATGGTGTGATGCCCCCAAAATTAGGTATACATCACCCATCTTGGGTCGTCAGATACAAAGTACAGAATACAAATACAACTGATTAATACATCTGTCGTGTACAATACGACAAAACATAAACTGTGAGTTTGAATACAAATATTATCTTCTAGAGAGTATTCATACTCAAAAGGAGTCCTCATTACATTTATTAACACACCATTACATAGAATAGTGAGGACTACTAACTAATACTATCATTCGGACCATCACTCCGTACCCCGACTTGTCCCAGCTACGTTCTCATTTCCTGAAGAGAACAGTGAAAGAAAGGGTGAGCTCAACTAGCCCAGTAAGAAATATTATGACTAAGATAATGCAGAATAAATTATCATTAGCCTTCAACAATGTTAAACTGATAAAATATAATAGACATCAAGTTTAACTGCAGTGGAACAAGCAATCCATTAAAAGAGTCAAGTAGAAAATAAACTCTACTATCTTTTATGATTTAAAAGGTTTTTCAACACTGCGATCGCTGAGACTCAGCTTAATAAAATAATCCACATCATCGAATCACCCCTGCACTACGGCCAAGGATATTCGTGTATTCATTAATGGTCATGATCATGCCAACAACTGTCCATCAATGCACTACGGGCCAATGAGGACTTTTACCACATCATTTGTAACATTACGGTCATGATTATACCGAATAATCCCTGGTCATAATCATACCAAGTCCATCTATGCACTACATGCCACAGATGACTTTCAATATTTTATAAACATGAGGATGATGACAATGATATAAGAATTCAATAAAACAAGTTCAAGAATTAATTTATCCAGGAATTAACAACGTCCAAATTGTCAACATGATACTGCATTGTGGAGTAAAATTTAAGAACGCTTAGAAGAATATTTTCTTGAAAAGATACTGGATGAAACGCAACTATCAAGGATATTCCACAAATTTCATGGAGTATAGAAGTCAAAACTTAACCAACTGAGTACAATAAAGAATGGAATAACAAAAGAAATCACCATGCATGCGATAGACCGCACAGACAGGTTATTCCAATAGAATAATAAATAATGGAACCAGGTCCGGCGTAAACGCACAGACAGGATATTCCGATAGAATAATAAATAATGGAACTAGGTCCGGTGTAAAACACACAGACAGGATATTCCAACAGAATAATAATAAAACGGAACCAGGTCCGGTGTAAAACACACAGACAGGATGTTCCAACAGAATAATAAACGGAACCAGGTCGGTGTAAAACACACAGACAGGATGTTCCAACAGAATAATAAACGGAACCAGGTCCAGTGTAAAACACACAGACAGGATGTTCCAACAGAATAATAGAAGAATGTCACCAAGTATAGGGTAGACCGCGTATACTGGTTATTCCAACAGAATAATAACAAATGGAATAACAGAAGTTCTCTTCATGAATATAAAAGAAATAATATTCCTACCGTTTTAAAGAAGAGCTGAAGTAAGGAAGTAGTTAAGTAGCAGAATACTCTTCTTCTCTCTCTCTATAGTTTCTCTCTATAGTTTCTCTCTCTAGAGTTCAGTGAATTCGTAAGAAATAATGAAGGAATGAGCTGCTATTTATAGAAAAATAGAATGCATAGTAACTAATCCATGAACGGTCCAGATTGATTACTTTAATCTGACGGTCCATATTTAAAGAAAATCTTTTAAATAAATAAAATATATTCTATTTATAGAATAACTTTAATAAAGTATTTTGTTTTATATAAAAAGATGTTTCTGTTTTATTACGTTAATAATACGAATAAAACAAAACGTCATTATCGCTAAATAATTCATATTATTAACTGACAATAATAAAATCAAACTGAGTGACTTCTCACATAAGCATTAATAATCAATACCGTGTGCTACTATGCAACCACACGTATTACTGTACTTTTACTACCGAGTAGTTCAACAGCAACAATGGTAAAATTTCCGCCGTTATTTTTAATAAAATATTTTTGTCGTTTTCTCAATCCGACAATAATTCCGTTGTGGGGTCCACCAATGATTGTGTCGTTGTACGAATATTCCCTGTTAAAACGAATATTCCCCGACCAATCGAATATTATATAACAACTTGCGTACTTTGCAAAATTTATAAATATTACCCACAACTATAACATTATATCAAATTAACTCCATAATATTCAAAAATGATATTTATAAAAAAAATTATCTTTATTTATAAAAGTTGGGGTCTTACAACCTCCCCTTCTTATGAAATTTCGCCCTCGAAATTAGGGTACGTACCTGGTATGTCGAAGAGGTAAGGATACCTTGATTTCATTTCTGATTCTAACTCCCAAGTCATTTCCTCAACATCGTGGTTTCTCCACAAAACTTTGACTTGAGGTATAACCTTGGAGCGTAGAATATGTTCCTTCTTATCCAAGATTTGAATAGGAACTTCTTCATACGTCAAATCCTCCGCTATTTCGTCCGGTTCTAACTCAATAATGTGGTTCGGGTCTTCCACATATTTGCGTAACATGGATATGTGGAAAACGTTATGAACACGAGACATACTTGGCGGTAAAGCGAGTCTATAAGCCACAGTTCCTACTCGATCGAGGATTAAAAATGGACCGATGAATCGAGGATTTAGCTTTCCTCTCTTTCCAAATCTCGTAACACCTTTCCATGGAGCAACACGTAAGAACACATGATCTCCTACATCAAATTCCACGTCCTTTCGATGAAGATCAGCATAACTCTTTTGTCGATCTTGTGAGGTTTTTATACGTTGTCGGATCGTTTGAATCTTTTCTGTAGTCATACGTACCAACTCCGGTCCCAACAACGTTGCTTCGCCCACCTCATCCCAGCATACTGGAGAACGACATTTTCTTCCATACAATGCTTCGAATGGAGCCATGCCAATACTTGCTTGATAACTGTTGTTGTAGGAAAACTCCACCAATGGTAAGAACTTGTCCCAACTTCCTTTGAAGTCAAAGACACAGAGTCTTAATAGATCTTCAAGAGTTTGAATAGTCCTCTCTGATTGTCCGTCCGTCTGAGGATGATATGCTGAACTAAATCGTAACTCCGTGCCCATAGCTTTTTGTAAACTAACCCAAAATCGTGAAGTGAATCTTGGGTCTCGATCAGAAACTATGGATACTGGCATACCATGCAGTCTTACAATCTCGTTTATGTACATACGAGCAAGACGTTCAAGTGTATAAGTTTCTCGTATCGGTAAGAAATGAGCAGACTTGGTCAATCTATCAACAATGACCCAAATCGCATCAATACCTTGAGAAACCCTAGGAAGACCGGTAACGAAATCCATGGTAATGTGCTCCCACTTCCATTCTGGAATTTCAAGTGGTTGCAATGGACCTTTTGGTACTTGATGCTCCGCTTTGACTCGTTGACAAGTTAGACACCTTGAGATAAACAACGCTATCTCTCTCTTCATATTGCTCCACCAAAATGTATGACGAAGATCATGATACATTTTGGTACTTCCAGGATGGATTGCAAATGGTGTGTTGTGTGCGCCTCCATCATGATTTCATACTTTAAATCAGGGTTGTTAGGAACACAGATCTGGAGTTGACTCGAAGTATTCCTTCTTCATCGATTCTTGCTTCCGGCATAGAACCTTCTTGCACTTTCTTCCTCATACGCATCAGCTCCAGGTCTGTAGCTTGAGCAGCTTTAACTTTATCGATTAAAGTCGGTTCTACTCGTATATTCGCCATCATCACATGGGTCCCTGGAGTCTTCAACTCTATCTCCATCCTTTGCAAGTCACACAAAATGGGCCTTTGCGTTGTTAATATTGCACTTGTACCCGCATATGATCTTCTACTCAATGCGTCAGCTACCACGTTCGCTTTTCCAGGATGGTATTGAATGGTATGATCATAATCTTTCAACAGTTCAAGCCAACGTCGTTGTCGCATGTTGAGTTCCTTTTGAGTGAAGAAATATTTGAGGCTTTTATGATCCGTAAAGATCTCCACTTTCTCCCCATACAAGTAATGCCTCCAAATTTTAAGTGCAAAGACAACAGCTGCCAACTCTAGATCATGAGTAGGATAATTCCTCTCATATTCCTTGAGTTGTCTTGATGCATAGGCTATGACTTTTCCATGTTGCATGAGAACGCATCCCAACCCTTTGCTCGAAGCATCACTGTAGATGACAAATCCCTCCGAGCCAGATGGTATTGTTAGAACAGGTGCTGAAATGAGTCTCCTCTTGAGTTCTTGAAAACTCTGCTCACATTCTTCGCTCCAACCAAACTTTGTATCTTTCCGAGTCAGCTGAGTTAATGGAGTAGCGATTCGAGAAAATCCTTCCACGAATCTCCGATAATAACCAGCTAAACCAAGAAAAGCTACGTACCTCGGTCACTGATTTAGGTTGCTCCCAGCTTTGAATAGCTTCAATCTTTGCCGGGTCAACAGATATTCCACGACTTGATACTACGTGCCCAAGGAATGCTACCTCTTCCAGCCAGAACTCGCATTTCTTCAACTTGGCATAAAGCTTGTATTCACGAAGCTTTTGGAGTACCAGCCTCAAGTGTTGCTCATGATCTTCACGGCTTTTGGAATAAATAAGGATGTCATCAATAAAGACGACCACAAAGTGATCCAAATATTCCTTGAATACCCGGTTCATCATATCCATGAAGGCAGCAGGAGCATTAGTCAATCAAAAGGACATGACTAAGAATTCATAATGCCCGTACCGAGTTCTAAAAGCCGTCTTTGGAATATCCTCAGTTCTAACCTTCAGCTGATGATATCCAGAACGAAGATCGATCTTTGAAAAGAATTGTGCTCCTTGCAACTGGTCAAACAGGTCATCAATACGTGGCAATGGGTACCTATTTTTGATGGTGACATGATTCAACTCCCGATAATCAATACAAAGTCGCATACTCCCATCTTTCTTCTTCACGAACAGAACAGGAGCACCCCAAGGAGAAGTACTAGGACGAATAAAACCAATGTCTAACAATTCCTGCAGTTGGATCTTTAACTCCTGAAGTTCAATAGGAGCCATTCGATATGGGGCTTTGGAAATGGGTTTTGTACCGGGTTCAAGATCGATACAAAATTCAATTTCACGCTCTGGGGGTAGGCCAGGAAGTTCTTCAGGGAATACGTCAGGGAATTTATTAACAATAGAAATATCATTCAAAACTGACGTATTTTTGTTTAGATCTGTGACATGAGCTAAGAAAGCTTGACATCCGTTTTTCAATAAACGAATAGCTTTATGCTTGAGATGACAACGATTGATTTTAATGGTTTGGTTGCTTGAATTCGCATAATAGGTCGATTAGGAAATATGAAAGCTAACAACCTTACGAAAACAATCAATTTTTGCATAATGAGTAGTTAACCAATCAATCCCTAGAATCACGTCAAATGCAAGTATTTTTAATGAAATAAGATCGACAGGTAATGTGTGGGTACCAACTTGAACCAAACAAGACTTATAAAGTGGATGTAATGAAGGTTTCTCCCAATGGAGTTTCAACTGCTAAGTCAAAGTCTAATTTCTCCGGAATCAAATTTAATCGATGAGCGCAAGTAAGGAGAAATAAAAGAATGGGTTGAACGGTATCAAATAAAGTATAGACTTCGTTAGAGTTTATGATAAGCTTACCCGTGATGACCTCATTCGGGTTCCTTGCGTTCTGGGAGGTCACAACAAACGCTCTCCCTTGCACAACCGGTTTTGACTTTTCTGGGACGGCTTTGGTGCCTCCATCCTAGCTGAATTTGTCTTCGGTAAACGACAAAATCGGCTAAATGACCTTCTCTTCCACAATTATAACATGCTTTGGACGGCATCGCGCAGTTTGGACTGATGTGCCCCTCCCCTCCGCATTTGAAACATATGATAGGTGGTCGTTCTCCTTCCTTAACGACAGGTGCTGGTGCTGACGTCTTTCCATCATTGTTGAATTCCTCTTCTTAAAATGTCATTCTTATTGTTTTGGCCCTGATTACCACCGAAGTGGTTACCATTTCTGGCCTGTTGATTCCCTCCACGCTTGTTGTCACCGCTTCGATGACTGCTCTCACTGGTATTATCATTTTGCCGGCTGCTCTCTTTTGGTTGCGTTGTCTCGTTATCGCGCTCCACCAACTGAGCCCTATTTACAACATCTGAATACAAACACAGTTTATGAGAAACAAGATGTTGACGTATCTCCGGCTTCAAACCTCTTAAAAACATCCGCGTCATTCTTTCTTCATTATCCACCAGGTGGGACGCAAACCGGGATAACTCCGCAAATTTTGCCTCGTACTGCGACACGGTCATATTATTCTGCTCCAATTTGATGAACTCCACCTCCTTCATGTGACGAATACTCTCGGGAAAGTATTTGTCGTTAAACAGCTCTTGGAACTTCTCCAAGACATCTTCAGTGCGGCAGGTTGAGTACGCTTTATCGATTCCCACCAGTAATCTGCCTCTCCTCGCAACATAAAGGCGGCAAAGGGAACCTTTTGCTCCTCGGAGCAACCCAAGACATCAAATATCTTGGTGATCTGCTTTATCCATGTTTCAGCTACAAGTGGTTTGGGTTCTCCCTTAAACTCCGGTGGTCCCAGCTCCTTAAACTGTTTAGCGGTGACCGCCTGAGAGTTTTCAGTATTTCCACCTACGTTGTGGACAGGAGCCGCTTTCACCTGTTGTTGCATGAATTGCATAAAGCCTCTGAACATTTGATCATTCATCATTTGGTCAGTGTTGTTGTTTGCATGAGGATTGACACCTTCCTGATGCACATTATCCTGATTATTGATATGTGGTGAATCAACAGTCGTCTGTGCTCCATTGCTATTCTCAACATTCTCGGATGCCATTTTCAGATACTGCCACAAAAATAAAAATTAATTGATATGTCATATATTATCCTTATGTTATGACCGACCAATTAAATACCATGCAAATAAACTTAGGTAGGTCATACTAGCGAAGGAATTCCCCGTCTCTCCCCTCCTAGTTCTATTCTCACATCCTAGCCAGGGATCATATCCCTAAGCTTTGATACCAACTGTGACGCCCCCAAAATTAGGTATACATCACCCATCTTGGGTCGTCAGATACAAAGTACAGAATACAAATACAACTGATAATACATCTGTCGTGTACAATACGACAAAACATAAACTGTGAGTTTGAATACAAATATTATCTTCTAGAGAGTATTCATACTCAAAAGGAGTCCTCATTACATTTATTAACACACCATTACATAGAATAGTGAGGACTACTAACTAATACTATCATTCGGACCATCACTCCGTACCCCGACTTGTCCCAGCTACGTTCTCATTTCCCGAAGAGAACAGTGAAAGAAAGGGTGAGCTCAACTAGCCCAGTAAGAAATATTATGACTAAGATAATGCAGAATAAATTATCATTAGCCTTCAACAATGTTAAACTGATAAAATATAATAGACATCAAGTTTAACTGCAGCGGAACAAGCAATCCATTAAAAGAGTCAAGTAGAAAATAAACTCTACTATCTTTTATGATTTAAAAGGTTTTTCAACACTGCGATCGCTGAGACTCAGCTTAATAAAATAATCCACATCATCGAATCACCCCTGCACTACGGCCAAGGATATTCGTGTATTCATTAATGGTCATGATCATGCCAATAACTGTCCATCAATGCACTACGGGCCAATGAGGACTTTTACCACATCATTTGTAACATTACGGTCATGATTATACCGAATAATCCCTGGTCATAATCATACCAAGTCCATCTATGTACTACATGCCACAGATGACTTTCAACATTTTATAAACATGAGGATGATGACAATGATATAAGAATTCAATAAAACAAGTTCAAGAATTAATTTATCCAGGAATTAACAACGTCCAAATTGTCAACATGATACTGCATTGTGGTGTAAAATTCAAGAATGCTTAGAAGAATATTTTCTTGAAAAGATACTGGATGAAACGCAACTATCAAGGATATTCCATAAATTTCATGGAGTATAGAAGTCAAAACTTAACCAACTGAGTACAATAAAGAATGGAATAACAAAAGAAATCACCATGCATGCGATAGACCGCACAGACAGGTTATTCCAATAGAATAATAAATAATGGAACCAGGTCCGGCGTAAACGCACAGACAGGATATTCCGACAGAATAATAAATAATGGAACCAGGTCCGGTGTAAAACACACAGACAGGATATTCCAACAGAATAATAATAAAACGGAACCAGGTCCGGTGTAAAACACACAGACAGGATGTTCCAACAGAATAATAAACGGAACCAGGTCCGGTGTAAAACACACAGACAGGATGTTCCAACAGAATAATAAACGGAACCAGGTCCAGTGTAAAACACACAGACAGGATGTTCCAACAGAATAATAGAAGAATGTCACCAAGTATAGGGTAGACCGCGTATACTGGTTATTCCAACAGAATAATAACGAATGGAATAACAGAAGTTCTCTTCATGAATATAAAAGAAATAATATTCCTACCGTTTTAAAGAAGAGCTGAAGTAAGGAAGTAGTTAAGTAGCAGAATACTCTTCTTCTCTCTCTCTATAGTTTCTCTCTATAGTTTCTCTCTCTAGAGTTCAGTGAATTCGTAAGAAATAATGAAGGAATGAGCTGCTATTTATAGAAAAATAGAATGCATAGTAACTAATCCATGAACGGTCCAGATTGATTACTTTAATCTGACGGTCCATATTTAAAGAAAAATCTTTTAAATAAAATAAAATATATTCTATTTATAGAATAACTTTAATAAAGTATTTTGTTTTATATAAAAAGATGTTTCTGTTTTATTACGTTAATAATACGAATAAAACAAAACGTCATTATCGCTAAATAATTCATATTATTAACTGACAATAATAAAATCAAACTGAGTGACTTCTCACATAAGCATTAATAATCAATACCGTGTGCTACTATGCAACCACACGTATTACTGTACTTTTACTACCGAGTAGTTCAACAGCAACAATGGTAAAATTTCCGCCGTTATTTTTAATAAAATATTTTTGTCGTTTTCTCAATCCGACAATAATTCCGTTGTGGGGTCCACCAATGATTGTGTCGTTGTACGAATATTCCCTGTTAAAACGAATATTCCCCGACCAATCGAATATTATATAACAACTTGCGTACTTTGCAAAATTTATAAATATTACCCACAACTATAACATTATATCAAATTAACTCCATAATATTCAAAAATGATATTTATAAAAAATTTATCTTTATTTATAAAAGTTGGGGTCTTACAACCTATATAAACACTTATCAGGTCTAACTAGTTCAGGCTGGTTGGACCTCGGTCTCAATTCTAGGTCTTGATTACCCTATCCGACAATTAACAAATTTATTGTCAATCAAACTCTGCCTCAAAGCTTCAATATTATTTTAGATAATTCAAATATCATTCATAATATTTTTCGGAAGTTTATAATAATTTTCAAGTAATTATTATATTTTATAATAATTTTTCAAGCACTGAAATCATTTTTAAATGATTTAAATACTAAATAATCCCATCATCATTAATATTTAAATAATATTAAAATATTAATGACATACTTGTCAAAATATTAAAGTTATTTATAATAACTCAAAATATTTTTAAATCACCAATATTTCCCTTAAATAATTTTTAAAATATTTAAAATTATTTTTTAAATAATTACCATTAATATTTAAATATTAATGTATTTCTCATCAAAATATTAAAAGTCATTAATTATAACTGCATATATTTTTAAATCACTTATTTTATTTTTAAAATTTTTTTAAATCAATAAAATTATTTTTAACTCATTTATTTAATATAATAATTAAATAAATATAATATCATTAATATCAAATTATTAATAAAATTTACCTCAAAATATTAAAAGTCACATTTTATAACTTAAAATATTTTTAAACACTTTATTCTCATTTAAAATAATTTTTATAATATTAAAATTATTTTTCACTAATTTATTTAATACACTTATTAAATAAATTAATTATCATTAATATTCAAATAAATATAAATATTAATAAAAAATATGTCAAATTATCAAAAGTTAATTTTCTTAACTTAAAATAATTTTTAAAACTCATTTTGTAATTTTTAGAAATTATTTTCTATTTTTAATGATTTTCCTGAAATTAGTAAAATTAATTTAATTAAAATCGTCGCTAAAGCCTTTAGCGACACTTACTGTCGTTGTTGGTGTTCTTGAGCCTCAAGAACACTGACAAACAACCTCAAGGTGCTTGGTTTGACCACCTTTAATTCTCAGTCCAAAGTGTTTCTAGGCTTGTTAATGTACAGATCTTGTAGTATTGATGTAATACTACATGATCCAACAATCATCAAAGTCATTCCACTTCATAGATGCAAGATCTAAGGCTTCCAAATCGTTGTCAGACCTGTTTAGGGTTTACTGGGTTACCCAGAAACCCAGACAATTTCATGTGGCCACTTTGTAGCTCAATTAACTTGGGGTTCTAGTCATTAGTTTAGTGTTTTAATGGTTCCAGATTGTAGTCCTCATGTCAAGGAACAATAATACAATACTAGTTTAGTCCAACTACATCACAATCACAAGATTTGAGCCGTTCAAACCTTGTCAGAAAACTTATTCATACGTTTTCTGGAATTTCCAGAAAACTCAAACCGTGCTCAGATAGCCTACTTTGACCATCCACTACTTTGATCTTGTTTGTTATTTAAGGGATCTAAGGCCATGAATCTATAGTTCATATAACAGAGTATAACTTGGATACACTAACATAAGCAAATCACATATCATCTGACAGATAAAGGCTCAAGAAAATCTTGTCAGACACTGATGAAGAATTTCTGGGTTACCCAGAAACTCTTGGTCATGCTCAGTCAACTCACTTTGACCATCAATAACTTACAATCTGGACATGGTATGACCATGATTCCACTTCCAGATTACAGCCCACATAGCATACTACAAGTCTAATACAAATAACAGGCCAAATCATAAACATGTATGAATCTATGGCCCCTAACATTTGCTTGTCAGACCATATTTTAGGGTTCTTGGAAGTTTTTCAAAACTTGATTTTGAAGCACTTTGATGTTATGGATCTATGATATAACATCATAGATCACCAAATAACATCTTAAAACATGTATTTAAACACATAAACACATAATCTATCATAACATACAAGATTAAACTCAAGTTAGGGTTTATACCTCTCTTGAACAATCGTTGATCCTAGGCTTCCTCAACTGATCTTGGTGTTTTAGGGACCTATATAGTGACTGAATCACTTGATATTTTTGGTGCTTTGGAGAGAAAGAGTTTTGGTTAAGTGTTAGAACACAAATGAACTAAGTTTGTGAACTTTCTCTCTCTTTAATCACTTATATTTGATACAATGTATCTAAGCATGCAAGGTGGCACTTTAGAGATCAGATTTGGTGAGATTTTCTAGCACATGGTCTTATCCAACATGGTGAGTCACAATATTTGCAAATCTCTTTACTTAAAACTTAAGTAAAGGGGTATTTTGGTCATTTCGCCTCCAAAAGGGTACTTTTGGTAATTTCCCTCATGAGTTTAAGGGTATTCTAGTCATTTGACATAACTCCTTTTAATTCTAACCCTTAGGGTTTAATAATCTTAATTAGGGTTTGCTAATTAGGATGTAGGGTTCCCGAATATAAAATTAGGGTTTCTCGGAATACAAGTAGGGTTCCTAATTGTTCGTTAAGGTTTCTTAATCATAGATTAGGCTAGGGTTTACTAAGGTTATACCTTATCTGATCAATCATTGATCATTAAGCACATACAGTATAGACACATACTCATCAATACAATTATTATAACTGTATTATCTATCGAATCCCTATCCGGAATTAGGGTTAGGGTTTTCAATATCTGTTAAACATATCTCCACTCATATTTCTCAGTTGATAGGTATATTTTTATTTTAGATTTTGATGATAACAATTATGCTTTAAATAATTATATAAATATTTATTTAGTTTATTATTTTCTGTTTTTACTTGAATTAATTTTTATTGACCTTGATATATTAAATGTCAAGCGTTAAATAAATTAATTCATATAATATTCAAGGTAAGGAAACCCTATTTCTTTTTCTAAACTAAAGTTGGGCAAAATATTTTTTATATACTAAACATATATTAGTATATATATAACCGGATATATATAATGTTTAATAATGCATGCATGTGTTGGATCTAAGAAACTGTAAGACCCCAATTTTTTAATAAAGATGTTTTTTCTATAAATATCATTTTTAAATATTATGGAATGAATTTGATATAATATTATAGTTGTGGGTAATATATATAAATTTTACAAAAGTACGCAAGTTGTTGTATAATATTCGATTGGTCGGAGAATATTCGTTTTACCAGGGAATATTCGTACGACGGCACAATCATTGGTGGACCTCACAACGAAATTATTGTCGGATTGAGAAAACGACAAAAATACTTTATGAAAATAACGACGGAAGTTTTACCGTTAACTGTTGAAACACCCGGTGTTAAAAGTACAGTAATACGTGTGGTTGCATAGTAGCACACGATATTGATTATTGATGCTTACGTGAGAAGTCACTCAGTTTTGTTCAATTATTGTTACTATAATTGCTGCATAGTATCTCACGTTATTTGATTCAATTATTGTCAATATTTTATAATTAATAATTGAGACGACAAAGTTATTAATATTATTATTTGCAATATTAACGATGTCTAGAAGTTCTGTCAAGGAGAGGTTTGGTTACCTAATTGCGCGCCAATAGGGAGAAATTCTTATTGGAAAGCCTCCTCTTTCCTGGAAACGACCTTGTCGATTAATATTGTGGATTATAATAATGATGATAAATGTTGTTAATTATATTGATGTGTCTTTTTATGAAGTCACGAAAGTTTATATATATATATATATATATATATATATAAATTTTGTTTTATTAGTATTATTAATGTAATAAAATAGAAAAGCTTTTTATATAAAACAGAATACTTTTATAAAGTTATCTGTTTTATTAGACTATAAATAGAATAAATTATATTCTATTATGCATAGTAAAATCTTTTTATATAAAACAGAATACTTTTATAAAGTTATTTGTTTTACTAGATTTTAAATAGAATATATTATATTTTATTATGCATAGTGTTTGCATAGTGGCTGCATAGTATTTGCATAGTAAAAACTTTTTATATAAAACAGAATACTTTTTATAAAGTTTTGTTTTATTTGATTATAAATAGAATATATTATATTTTATTGCATAGTGCAGCATAGTATCCTTTCCATTCTCCTATAAATAGGATGCTTAGTTAGAATTGAAATCACACCAGAAATTCAGAGAATTCTCTTCAATAATCTTGAGCGTATTTCTTTAGAGTTTTCAGAAGCTTTGAGCGTAGAAAAAATAGTATACGTTTTCTTCAAGAATATTCCCGTCCTACTAGTCGGAATACTCTTCTTTTACGGTAAGGGGTATTATTCTTTCATATTCATGAAGATAATTATTTTCTTTCCAATACTCGTAAGAGCTGTTATTCCATTCTTTATTATTATGTTGGAAAAACCTGTCTATGCGAAGTACCGCATACATGGTGAAATTTTGTTGTTATTCTATTATTTATCATTCCGTTGAAACATCATGTTTGTGCGTTTACGCATGACCTGATTCCATTATTTATTATTCTGTTGGAACATCCTGTCTGTGCGTTTACGCATAACCTGGTTCCATTATTTATTATTCTGTTGGAATATCCTGTCTGTACGTTTACGCATGACCTGATTCCATTATTTATTATTCTGTTGGAATAACCTGTCTGTGCGGTCTATCGCATGCATGGTGAATTCTGTTGTTATTCCATTCTTTATTATTCTGTTGGAATATCCTGTCTGTGCGTTTACGCATGACCTGGTTCCATTATTTATTATTCTGTTGGAATAACTTGTTTGTGCGGTCTATCGCATGCCTGGTGATTTTTTTTGTTATTTCATTCTTTATTGTACTTAGTTGGTTAAAGTTTTGGCTTTTATACTCCATGAAATTAGTGAAATATCCTTGATATTTGCACTTCATCCAGTATCTTTTCATAAAAATATTCTTCCGAGCATTCTTGAGTTTTACCCCACAAAGCAGTATCGTATTGACAATTTGGACGTTATTGGTTCCTGGATAAATTAATTCTTGAACTTGTTTTATTGAATTCTTATATCATTCTCATCATCCTTATGTTTATATTTTGTTGAAAGTCATCTGTGACCTGTAGTGCATAGATGGACTTGGTATGATTATGACCAGGGATTATTCGGTATAATCATGACCGTAATGTTACAAATGATGTGGTAAAAGTCCTCATTGGCCCGTAGTGCATTAATGTACAGTTGTTGGCATGATCATGATCATTGATGAATACACGAATATCCTTGGCCCATAGTGCATGGATAATTTATGATTGTGATACTAATGAATATCCTTGGCCGTAGTGCAGGGATGATGTGGATTATTTATTAAGCTAAGTCTAAGCGATAAAAGTGATGAAAAACCTTTTTAAATCATAAAAGATAGTATATTTTATTCTCTACTTGACTCTTTTAATGGATAGCTTGTTCCGCTGCAGTTAAACTTGATATTTGTTATATTTTATCAGTTTAACACTGTTGAAGACTAATGATAAATTATTCTACATTATCTTAGTCATAATATCTCTTATTGGGCTAGTTGAGCTCACCCTTTTGGTTTCATTGTTCTCTTCAGGAAATGAGAACGTAGCGGGGACTAGTCGGGGAACGAAGTGATGGTTCAGATGATAGCATTAGTAGTCCTCACTATTCTATGAAATAGTGTAAAAATAAATGTATTGATGACTTATTTTGAGTTTGAATACTGTTTAGAAGAAAATGTTGTATTAAAACTCACAGCTTATGTTTTGTCGTATTTTACACGACAGTTGTATAATTAAGTTTTATTTGTATTTTGTACCATGTATTTGACGACTCAAAATAGACGATATATACCTATTTTGGGGGCATCACAAAAATCGTGTGTGTAAATAATATCAGTGTGTGCATGTGCGTGTAATTCATATGTGTACATAAATAATATACATATATTAAGTGTTAGCATACATGAGCTGGCAACCTTTTAGACCAAAACCAAGACATTCTTTTTGGGACAAACGCGTGAGTTGCTGGTATTAACATTTGTGTCTGTAAAACAGAGTAGTCAAAATGTAATAAATACAATGGTGATGATGTGTAGCCTAGGCGGAAATTAATCTACTACCGCGTAATGAATTGTTTTAATCTGGACCGTTCAATTCAAAAATGTTGGATCAAAACCGTGCATTCAAAAATTATTTTCCTAAATTACATTTTTGCCCCAACTTCAGAAATTCTATAAATAAGGAGTATTTCATTCATTTGGTTTTTACCAATTCAGTGAAAAGAAAATCATACTCTCCTTGCCTACATTCTCTCTAAGCTTCATATCTCTTCTTACAAAAAGTTCTGATTATTTTTGAAGAGAAAAATTGGTCCAAGTATTGAGATAAGTTTAAATTTTGTTGAATTATTTCTTACTTGCATTATATCAATAGATATATAAATACACATTGTTCTACACAATTTTATATATCCATATTTCATCTATTTGTCAAATTAAAGGATACTTGGGCGCCGCAAAGCTACGGAGATACATCTTTACGGAGAGGAATTTGAACCGTACGATTCCTTATAGTCTCCAGTAACCTTTTATCGATGTTATTTATATAAATATCCTAAAGTAGACACGACACTTGATAGTTCAAAACAACACTGAGATACTGCTCCAAAAAGAGTAGTCATCCGAACCAGATTTGAGAATCGTAGTGGTCTATTGAAAATATTTATACAAATATCAATTGTGAAAATTATAAATTTTGTCATACTTAGACGCCGCAAGGCTACGAAGATACACCTCTACCAAGAGGAATTCAAACCGTACGATTCCTTATAGTACTAAGTGACATTATCTATAAAAGTTCACATAATAGATAAAATATTCTTATATATTATTTGAGTTAAACAAGTAATATTTGTTATATCAGTTTATGCTTAACTGAGATTATACTTGATAAATATTGTTTAAATTGATTTATTCTTTTCTTCAAGTATTAATAATTTATAAAAACTAACTAAGGAATAATTCTATATTATCCATAGAAAAACACTTTTTATTTTATAGAATTATTAATTCTTTATAAAGTGCCTTAAAATCTTATATTTGCTTAATCAGAAGCATCAGTGGATCTAAACAAAAGTTATATCTACCTTAAAAAGGCTTATTGTTGAATAAAAAAGTCCTTAAACCTTTATACTGATATATTTGCTCTTAATTTTCTATCTGCTTATTTGAAAAACATTAATCTGTACTTAACTCTTATCAGCTTATTGAAGAAGCACATTGTTATAAACTCATTTGTAAACAAAGAAAGAATTAGAGTTAGTTTATTTTATGTACCTGTGAGAAAGACAAGTAATTCTTCGACCAAGACCAGAGTCTTAGAGATGTCAGCAGGAAGTTGGGTCTCTAGTGTACTTGTGAGGTGAGGAAGAGACTGTTGTTTCAAGACCAGATCATAGAATAGAATTGAACTCAAAAAGTGGTACAACTAGACTTGAGGAAGGAGCTCTTGCTATCCAAGATAGAATAGTTGAATAGTTGGAAGTTTGTCTATAAAACTTTGTAAAGGCTTCTCCACCTGTTGAAGGAGTTTTTATTACTGATAGTAATAGGATCTCAAGTTCCAAGTAAGAACTTGAGACTGGATGTAGCAACATATCAAGGGGTGTATGTTGTGAACCAGATAAATCTCTGTGCATTATGATTGAATTTTTATTATCTTGCATGCTAATTGCTTAAATTGCTAATTAATAACTAAAAATTCAAAAAGGCTTAAATATAATTTTTTAACTGGTAATAATCTATTCAACCCCCCTTCTAGATTATTATTGACCTTCAATTGGTATCAAAGTAGTGCTCTTTAACTTGTTTGTTGAGTATATACAAGCATACTTAAGAGTAGATCCATGGCCTACAATGCTACTGGTTGCGGGGAAGGACTATCTATGTCCAGACCTCCACTATTTGATTGTACCAACTTTTCCCCCTGGAAAAATAGATTCAAAATCTATGCCAAATCCCAAGGAATCAAAATCTGGTGTGCCATTGAACAAGGTGTGCAAATTCCAACCAAAATTGAAGGAGAAAAGACTGTTGAGAAAGACATATATGAATTCACCACTGAAGAAGAAGAGATCATGAATATTGCATCCCGAGCAGAACAAGTGCTAACCAGTGTTTTGATCGAAAAAGAATATAAAAGAGTTAGTAACTGTAAAAATACAAAAGAAATTTGGAAAAAATTGATTGTAACCTATGAAGGTACCAATCACATCAAAGAAACCAGAAAAGATGCTCTAATTCAAGAGTATGAAAGTTTTAAACTTGAAGAAGGAGAAAAAATCATTGATATGGAAACTCGATTTTCCAGAATCATTGATGAGCTAGAGCAATTGGGAAAAGCATACACTACAAATGAGAAAAACAGAAGAATTCTCAAAGCTCTTCCATCCATCTGGAAAATGAAAGTCACTGCAATAAAAGAAATGCAAGATCTAACTACATATCCTATGGATAATCTCATCAGGAATCTTCGTGCCCACGAAGTTGATATGTTCGTTGAAAAAGCTGGATCAGATACAGATTTCAAAAAGAAAGGAATCACCTTCAAAGCTCTTTTGGTGGATCAAGAAAGTGACGATGAAGAATTAAATGAAGAACTTCTCAGTCTAGACAACAATGAAGTTGCTCTACTGTCCAAATAACTCAGAAGAGTAATTCAAAGCAAAGTAAGAAAATATGGCAAAGGCTTCATGAAAGCAAACAACAACTTCAACAACTTCAAAGGCAAACAATTTTTCAAACCAAAGACGTAAGGAGGAAATTTCAAAGCAAGTAATAACAACTTCAGAAGCACCAATCCAAATGAAAATTCAAACACATGTTTCGAATGTAAGCAGCCTGGACACTTCAAGAAGGACTGTCCAAAACTAGTCAACAACAAAATTCTTGTAGCTGAAGAAGGATGGGATCTAAGTGACGAGGAAGAAACTACTGAGCAAATCGAAGAAATTACAAATCTCTGCTTAATGGCAGATAATGACTCATCACCAAGATCTGAGGTAAATTCTGAATACCAATTGCCTAGCACTTCATTTTTTTCATACACACTAGAAAATATAAATGAAGAACACTATGAATTACAAGAAGCTTATAGTCATTTATATGAAAGTAATGAACTGTTAAAAGAAGAATTAGAAAGATTAAGAAAAATAAATACAAGTCTTGAAATTGAAAATGCTAATTTAATTATCACTAACAAAAGTTTAAATGAAATAAACTTAGAAAATAAAGAAGAATTAGAATAACTTAAGAAAATTAATAAAAATCTTGAAATAGAAAATTCTTCACTTATTATCTTAATTGAAAATCTTGAAATTAAAAATTCAACATTTGCTGTAATCAATGAAGATAATCAAGTACAAGATCAAGCTGTAATTGAAGAAATTAAAAATGAAAATTCAAGTTTAAAGTCAGAAATAGAAAACCATAATTGCATAATTGAAAATTTAACCAAAGAACGTGAAGATTTAAATAATATAATTTATAAATTTACAAAAGAAAAGGAAAATCTTGATGTCATGTTAAATCAACAAAAATGTAGCTTTAATAAAGAAGGCTTAGGATATACAGGTGAAACAAGTGAATCAAAAGATAAAGGATTGTATCACATTAAAATTAAAGAAAATGAAAGTCATATATCTCCCTTCACAAAAATGTTCCTATTGTAACAGAAATGATCATTCTTTTTATATGTGCAATGCTAGAAATGGAAACTATAAAGGAAAAATGATTTGGATTCCCAAAGGAACATATACTGCACCAACCATCACAAGAAGAGAATTTCACAAACAGCATTATCATACTTCTCACAATCCAGTTACTCATAGAATGCTTTTCTCAACTAAAATTGATTATCCTATGCCGAGTTTTGTAAAGGAAACTTCAAATGCTCCTTATATAAAATGGAAAACTCACCCTAAGGACCCTTCAATTTAAAGGGTACCAACTTGTGAAATTAGTGCATATATTGCAGGTATGTCTTGCAGCTGATATGAATAAAAGCAAATGGTATCTTGATAGTAGATGCTCTAGACATATGACTGGAGACAAATCCAAATTAAGAAATCTGCAAGCTATAGACTTTGGTGAGGTAACTTTCGGTGATAACAATAAAGGTAAAATAATTGGAGTTGGATGTGTTGATAACAAACACATAACCATTTTCAATGTTCAGTTAGTTACTGGACTCAAGTATGATCTTCTGTCTATCAGTCAACTATGTGATAGTGGTTTTAAAATATCCTTTAGTACACATAACTGCTCTATTTTTGATCAAACTGGTAAATTAATCTTAGATTGTCCTAGATTTCAAAACGTGTATACTTGTGACTTAGATGCATACTCTCACTTAGACAACATCTGTCTTGTATCTGCAAATGAGAATCCTTGGCTATGGCATCACAGACTAGGACACATTAATATGAAACTCATAAATAACATTTCTTCTAAAGAACATGTCCGTGGTCTTCCTAAATTAAAATTTTTTAAAGACCACATTTGTGAAGCTTGCGAATGAGGTAAACAAATTCATGCATCCTATAAACCTAAATTCACTGTATCAACCTCTCGACCCTTAGAATTGATACACATGGACCTTATTGGACCTATCCCTAAACACAACATGGGTGGTGCTGTATATATTCTAGTTTTGGTTAATGATTATTCACGATTTACATGGGTTGATTTTCTAAAATTTAAAAATGAGGCTATTAATTCGTTTTCTACTTTGTGTAAAAAGATTCAAAATCAACAGGGCAGTTCTATTATTTATATTCGATCTGATCACGGAAGAGAATTTGACAATTTTGATTTCATTATATTCTGTGATGAGAACGGTATAAGTCATAATTTCTCTGCTCCTTATACACCTCAGTCAAATGGTGTAGTTGAAAGAAAAAATCGTTCTTTGCAAGAAATGGCAAATACCATATTAAATGAATACCGTCTTCCAAAGTATTTCTGGGCTGAAGCAGTGGCAACATCATGTTACATATTAAACAGAGTTTTATTAAGACCAGTTTTGCTCAAAACTCCTTATGAGCTCTACTATAAAAGAACTCCAAAAATAAACTATTTTTGTGTTTTTGGGAGTAAATGTTTTATTCTAAACACCAAAGGACACTTATTAAAATTTGATCCTAAATCTGATGATGGAATATTTCTTGGATACTCTCTTAGTAGTAAAGCATACAGAGTTTTCAACAAAAGAAGTCTAGTTGTGGAAGAATCAATGAATGTAACTTTTGATGAAACTCAGCCTCCTCCAAAATATAAAGAACTGACTGATAATGATGTTGTCATTGAAGATATTCTCAGAAATATGGAAGACCCAAAACTATATAATGCATCTCCACCTATTGTTGAGAATCCCCTTGAAAATCCAAACCCTCTGTTAAATGATTTACCCAAAGAGTCTCATGTTATTAAAAATCATCCTATAGAAAAGGTTATTGGTAATATTGAAAAAGGAGTTGTCACTAGATAACAAGCACATAATCTAGCTGGTCATTTATCTTTCTTGTCTCAAATTGAACCTAAATTGATAAAAGATGCCTTACTAGATAAAGACTGGATAATGGCTATGCAAGACGAACTTGAACAATTCACTAGAAACAAAGTCTGGGAATTAGTCCCACAACCCGAGAATGTTTCAATCATTGGAACTCGATGGGTATTTCGTAATAAACTTGATGAAAATGGAATTGTTATTCGTAATAAAGCAAGATTAGTTGCACAAGAATATAATCAAATGGAAGGAATTGACTAAGATGAAACATATGCTCCTGTTGGTAGAATTGAATCTATTCGTATGTTATTAGCATTTGCATGTCATAAGAATTTCAAACTATTTCAAATGGATGTGAAATCAGCATTCTTAAATGGTGTTATAGAAGAGGAAGTTTATGTTAAACAACCTCCTGAATTTGAAGATTTTAGTCATGCTGGATATGTTTATAAATTACATAAAGCTCTCTATGGGTTAAAACAGGCTCCCAGAGCCTGGTATGAAAGGTTGAGTAAATTTTTGTTGAAAAATGGCTTTAAACGAGGAACTGTTGATACTACCTTATTTACTAAAAATAAAAATGATGATATTTTGGTAATTCAAATATATATTGATGATATTATTTTTGGTTCTACTGACATTACTATGTGCAATGATTTTTCTGAAAGTATGAGTAAAGAATTTGAAATGAGTATGATGGGAGAATTAAGCTTCTTCCTCGGACTGCAAATCAAACAAGGAGAAAAAGGTATTCATATATCTCAGTCTAAATACTGTAAAGAAATGATCAAGAAATTTGGCTTAGAATCAGCAAAACCTCTTAACACTCCTATGTTAACAACGGATAAATTAATTACTGACGAAACTGGAAAATATGTTGACTCAAAGAAATATAGAGGAATGATCGGACGTCTATTATATATAACTGCTAGTAGACCTAACATCATGTTTAGTGTTTGTAAATGTGCCAGGTTTCAAGCTGATCCTAAAGAAAAGAATTTTTCGATATCTTAAAGGAACCACTGAATTGGGTCTATGGTATCCTAAGGATAAACCATTTAATCTAGTATATTTTTCAGACTCTGACTATGCAGGTCATCGTGTTGATCTAAAAAGTACCAGTGGTACTTGCCAATTCCTAGGAGGATGTTTGGTTTCTTGGTTTTCTAAGAAATAAAACACGGTATCAATTTCAACCACCGAAGCGAAATATGTTGCAGCTGCACGATGCTGTGCTCAAATATTGTGGATGAAACAGACCCTTGCTGATTATAACTTGAAATTTGACTGTGTGTCAATTTTATGTGATAATACTAGTACCATAAATCTAAGTAAAAATATAGTCTTGCATGCTAGATCAAAACATATAGACATTAGACATCATTTTTTACGCGATCATGTTAATAATGAAAGTATTAAGTAGAACATAGTGACACTGAATTGAATATAGCTGATATATTTACTAAACCACTAAGTTCAGAAAGATTCTGCAAATTAAGAATTGAGTTAGGAATGCTAGATAATTTCTCTTAATTATTTTAATTTGTGTCTAAACAAACTTTAAATTATCTTCTACTTAATTATTTTTATAGACTATATATGTATTCTTGATATTTCTATGTTTTTGTTTATATATAAATATACATATATTTTCTAACAAATTTTAGTTTCTTTGTCTCTAAATTGTATGTATTAAACTAAATATATATATATATATATATATATATATATATATATATATAAAATTATTTTTAATAATTTTTTAAGTTAAATTAAATTAACTATATAAATATGTTTCTTAAATGAAAATGGTTACTTTATCATTGTTAAAATAAGGTATATTAAATATATATATGCACATCCAATGGTCCAACTCATTCAAGCCGCGTCCCACTGATCCAACCAATCAAATTCAAGCATCAAACGCACACGGATCACGCTCCCAAACCGTCCGATCAAGACTAAACATTGATCTCAGCCATTGAATTAGGTTTTAAAAAGAAACACAACTCATATTAGGTTATGGCCATTGATCATGATCTGCTCAACTTTCTCCACCGTTGGATCTCCTGGTAAAACAAACTATATATATATATATATATATATATATATATATATATATAATTTTTATTTTTTAATTCATTTTCTGCACTTCTCTTTCTCTCTCCTCTCTATTCTTTCATCCAATTCTCTCTCTCTCTCTCGTCTCTCAGTTCATCCTCTCCGGCTACCCTCTATCGTCTCCGATTTCCCTCTCAGGCGCCATTCTGTCTCATATATTGATATCCTCTTCTTTCTAATCGTGATTTCCTACTAAGTTTTTTTCTCTTAAGACTTCTATCAAAATGATTTTCTGTCCAGATCTAAGCATACTTGCTCTAATTTTTTCTGTCTTCTTTTGTTAAGCATCTTAAGGTTTTTTTAATCGCCTCTATTTAAGTTTTTCAAATTTTTTTGGTTTCGTCGTCTGTGTCTTAGGTTCAAAAGATATATATGTTGGTCGACAAAATCTCTGATGTCTTATTCTTCAAAATCTATATATATATATATATATATATATATATATATATATATATATATATATATATATATATATATATAGTTTTGTTTTCTGACCCATGAAAACACTAATAACTATTTCAAATTTGTTAATATTTTAGAGTTGCGGTCAATTTTTTTTCTAAGATTCTCGAACTCTGGCATGTGTTGATTGTGTAAAATTTTTAAACCTCTAAAAAATTAACTCTATGATTTTTTTTTTGGTTAGGGCTTCTTCGTTGAACCAAATTTTCTTTAAGTCAATTTTTTAACATTTTTTTATGGTTTCTATCAACAAACATTTTCTTTGCAGAATACATTCTGTTGTATAAAATAAATCGTGTTAAATTTTTCAAATGATAGGGCTTCAACTCAAAATCATATCTATTGTTCAAATCATTTTTTTAAAACTCTTCTGACCTTAAAACTTTTCACAAATTTTTTTACTAACTTATTTTACCGATGCAAGCAATTTCATCTGCCTTATCACAATCACTGTAATTACTGGTAAGTTCTGAAACGATCTGCTGACATTCTCTTACTTTCTGAAAACTCTTTAAAAACCCCCAATTTTTTTTAACAAAAATCCATTTTTTTAATTACCTCATATTTTTAAACAATTTTTTTTTAAATTTTTTTTGCTGACCTTTATTCATTTCGTCATAACAATATATTTATATATACATATATTTTTAATCTACACTATTTATATATACATATTACTTATCCTTATATATATATATATATATATATATATGTATATATATATATATATATATACTATCTATAAATACCTATCTATATGTCTCTGCATCTTTGTTGGGTTCGCTGCTGCTTTCACTACGAAATGTATCTAACGAAGAGCTTAGCATACTAAAACTGTTATATTATTGATACCAGCTCAGGTATAATCTCTCTATCTCTCTATATATTCTTAGTGAAAGTAGTATGCACACAAGCCAATCATGTTTGATGATAAAGCATATACTTTGTAACAATCTTATTCATTTATTAATAGAAAGTATTAATTTATTAAAGGCTTTTAAATTATCTACATGATGCTGCTTTATAATATGTGATAAACCCATAGTTTTAAGCAATGCTTTTAGAATAATGATGATGATCATTCTAATGATATCTAAATTCTTAGAAAGCTTAAAACTAAAATAGTTCCCAATCGTTGGATTACTAAATAGGGGATTAGTGAATCCAGATAGATTGGTACATACGTTGCTTGCTCATTGGATGAGAATGATTGATCTCATGATCATTTGTGTGGAGACACTAAAGCAAGTATGTAAGTGCTTATTAGAGAATAAGTTCACTAAACGTGGCTCGCTAAGGAATACCTAATGGAGTTTTACTTGCCTGTCAATAGGAATTTCTGTAGTGATAGTAGTACAAGTGATCCTTGGACTTGAGATCATCATAGTATCTTGTGTATGATGAGTTATACTTTGATTTATTCCTTAAGACTCTTAGGGTATATCAAATGGTATGCTTGGGTATAATAAGTTGTACATGGAGATAATGCATGATCAATAAAGAATCTACCACTTCTAGTAAAAGAAGAGAAATGTCCAATGTGATTCGATAAATGACAGCCCAGTAGACCTTGGCCAAGGCAAAATAAAATAAAAAATGAATTTTTAATTTACATTATTTGGTGTTGTGCATTTAAGAGTCGAAATACATATAATTAAATAAAATAAGACTTGACAGTAATTTCATGTCTTATATTTAATTGGGACATTGTATGGTGGAAGGATTGAATTGTACGGTAACTATTAACTCAAAGGTTCTTTTATGATTAATGTTAAAATCTATATTATCTGGAAAGTCGTTAATCGCTAGGGAGGCTTATCCCTATTGTAGAATAAATATTATTTATTTAAATAAATTAATAGTTTAATTTATTTATTTAAATATGATTAAAATTGTTCTAATTGATTTATTCACAACCGGTTTAATGTGGAGAACCTAAAGGGTCACACCATAAAAGGAAGAATAATTATTTAAGAAGTTAATGACATAATCGTAATAATAAGTTAAGTATATTTAATTTAATCTATGGTGAAAGAATAAATTAAATAGCTTAATATTTATTATTTAATATTTTAGAAATATTAAATATAAATTAATAGGACGAGTCTTATTATTATTATTACTATTATTATTATTTAATTCCTAAAAGAGTTTGAGAATTAATTAATAAACGTACTCTCATATATTTCTAATAAGATTAGGAGGGTAATTAATTAAAAGTTTAATTAATTATTCCTAATAAGATTAGGAGCTTAATTAATTAAAGGAGTTTAATTAATTAAAATAAAATCTAATTCCTTAATTGTTAAGGAGGGTTACCCACATCTATAAATAAGAGGAGTCTTATTATGGGTGATAGAGTTGTTGTTGACTTTTTCACAACAGACGTGATTCTAATTGTTGGAGAGTACGCTCCTTTTCTATGAGAGATAGAAAAACTAGAGTTTTGCCAAACACCCATCTTCTTAAATTTTTGTTCTTCCTTGGTGGATCACCTCTGGAGGCCAAATACTTGGGGTGGCTAACGTTGATCAAAGGAAGGAACCAAACTCGGTGGATTCAAGTTGAACGCGAAAAAGATTGGAGGTGAGGAAGCTCGAATCTTCAATGGTATGATTCTTATTCTTTATCTTTTCGTTTAATTAATAATTGTACATAAAGGATGATCCGAGTATATGATTTGTAAAATTTTAAAACTCTGATTTTTCACGTTTCTGCTTAGTTTGTGCAATTTTATTGCGTTCATAAATATTACAAACCTAACAGTGGCATCAGAGCCAAACCTTTATGCAAATTATTAATTGTTTTATTTGATATGTATATTGATATGTGTTTAGAACAATTTAATTAGGCATAATTTGTTGTATAAAATTAAAAAAAAAACATATCGTGAAATCCATTTTCGCTATTTCCGTGATTGCGCAATCATGGTGGTTACAAGTGATTCCTTATTATATATAATAAATGTTAGTTAACGTGGCCAAGGATCAGCAGGATTCATTTAAGCCAAGTATCATATATATATATATATATATATATATATATTTCTTAATTATTTTATAATTAAAATAAAAGTTTATTTTAATCTTAAAATAAAAAGTTTATTTTAATATTAAAATTAGATTTCATGCTAACTAATTGGAGTTGAAATTGGATTCTATGATAACTAATTGGAGTTAAAATTGAATTCTATGTTTCCTTAAATAAAAGAGTTTATTTAGATATGAAATAAGATTTCATGTTATTCAAAATAAAGGAGTTTATTTGTGAATAGGAAAGAGAATTCGTATTTTCTTAAATAAAAGAGTTTATTTGTGAATAGGAAAGAGAATCCGTGTTTTCTTTAATAAAAGTTTTTTTTTACTTAGAATTGGATTCCATAATTAATTGAAATAAATAAGTTTATTTTGATTAAAGATTTTGATTAAAATAAAATAGTTTATTTTATTCAAAATTGGATAAATTAAAATAAAAGAGGTTTATTTTGATTTAAATTTAGATTAAAATAAAGGAGTTTATTTTGATTCAAAATTTAATTTTATACTAACTAAATTTGCTCATTAAATGATATCAATATATATATTACTACCTCCATCCCATAATAACTGTCGTTTTAGAAGGAAATTTTTTTTCTAATTTATTTGTCGTTTACAACTTTCTAGGAGAATAAATTATTTACTTTCCTATATCACCCCTACCTTCTCTCATTATCCCAAGAAATTTTTTTCTTGTATTAATAGTTTTCAACTTCCCATAAAGGGGTAGTGATAAAATTTCACACTAATTTTAATTAATAAATGATAGCATTAAATGACTTTCTTAATCCATGTGCATCAAGCTAAAGCGACAGTTATTATGGGATGGAGGGAGTAAATGTTTATTATTCATGAGATGAATGTTATTTATTGATGCATATGGTGATGTGTATGATAATAAATGTGATTGATTATGGACTATTAACTAATATGATTGGATTTTATTTTAGTTGGATGCATGAATGTATGAGTTTTATTAAATGGGGTCTGCGTACCTCGTCTTCTCTAATTTTTTTTTAATATAAATTCTATCTCCCTCCTATGTACTTCCCCTTGACTACTGATTAAGGTTTCTATTTATTTTAAATAGTTTTGTAATAGAAATAGTTAGAATTATTTTTGAAGAATTGAAGATCATGGAGCAAGGAGCGCTTGAAGAACCGTTTGTAATGGAGCCCGATTTTAAAAGTAATAATTATATTTAAATATTAATTCTTGCACTCATAGGGTTTGACCTTTTGGTTCACTTCGTGGCTCTAGTGAACCAAACCAGAATAAAAGTCCATAATCAATCCAGGTAGAATATAGTATTCTATATGTGCATGCTTATACTATATATATTATATATTATGCAAACATGCTTCGCATATTCATTAATATGACGCGTATTTTATATATATGTTCATGCGCGCTAAACAAGATGAGACAAATTAATAACAATCCCCTCAAATATTTTATATTAAGTTGTAACGTTCAAAGATATTTGAAATATCGAACGTTGCCTTCTAGCATGATAGAAACAATAAATATTTAATACTTAATATGAGTTTGTTGTGCACACATAAGGCAAGTATTAAATATTTAGGATGTTGTTTTTATTACATATGATGTTTAAAAGGAATTGAACATTACTACTTTGTTGTGCACACACAAGGGCTGTAGTTTTCTCTTCACTTATATGGAAATGCTGGGTTTGACTTAAGTTAAATCATTTTAGTTCGGATGTGAACACACTTGACCATTATGATTTAAGAGGCAAAATACAATGAGTTACATAGTTGATATAATTGACAAGAGTTGTCTACCTATTTATTTATATATAGTTTGTTGTGCACATACAAGGCTATATACATTTGAAATGAGATCCTTATTCTCACTAGCATATCTTTAATTAGATATTATCGAACTATATATTGAGGGTAATATAGTTTGATGAAAATAGTGGGAGATACCAATTTAAAACAAGACCTAATTTATTTTGGTAATTAATAAAAGAATGTATGCTAAAATATTGTTAATTACAAATTCATTTACAAAATTTTACAATGTCTAAATTACTATCACTGCGAAGCATATTAGATGCTATTTAACCGGACCGAATTAAATGGATTGGTTAAGGAATTTGAGAATAGTTCTCATGGCTGAAAAGCTATCTTATGTCCTTAATACACCTATCCCTGCAATGGTTGCAGATAATGTCTCTGAGGAAGAAATTGCTACTTTTAGAAAGTGGCAAAATGATGCACAGTTGGCTCAATGCATCATGCTTGCATCCATGAGTAACGAGAGTTAGCGTTAGTATGAAACTATAGATGCTCTTACTATATTCCTACACATCAAGAAGTTGATGGTGAGGAAAGTAAGACTGATAGATATCAGATATCTAAGGAGCACTTTCGATCTAGAATGACCGATGACACTACAGTACTGATAAAAGTCCTTAACATAATTAGTTTGATTGATCAATTAGGACAACGGGTTTTGTCATGGATGGAGAGTTGAGCCAAGATTTGATCTTACACTCACTCCTGAACTCCTTTCACAATTGTTGTGAATTTTTATATAAACAAGCTAGATATCAGCCTCGCTGATTTGCTTAACATGTTAAAAAATATTGAGAGTCACTTTCCAACCAAGAAAGACCAAGTCTTATTGGTAGGGCCAAAGGATCTTCTGAAAAGAAAAACGATTCAAAGAAGGTAAACAGAAAAAAAATAAAAATAAAGGATAATATGAATAAAGCTGATACGGATAGCAAAAGAGTTTGCTTCCACTGCAATAAGCCTGGACATTGGAAAGAAACTGCGAGAAGCATCTTGCAGTGGCTAACCAAAGAAGCTTAGTGAAGTTTCGGTTACAAGTACAAATTTGTTTATGATTTAAAATAAATTTTTCTTTGAGTCAAGTTTCTACTTGGGTATTGGATATCGACTTTGGTTATCATAAATATAGATTTATGAAGGGACCAAGCAGAAGTAGAAAGCTAAACGAAGATAAATAATTCTATGTCTGATAAATAAAGCAAATATTGGTACATTAGCCATAGAAACTTATAGTTTAGCATTCCCTATGGGCAAATCTATTAAGTCAATAAGTTGTTGCTGTATTCCAATTCTCGTTAGAAACATTATTTCTATTTTGTTGTTGGACAATAAAATCTTTGGTATTATATTTAAGAACAATTATTGTTCTATTTATAATAATAATATTTTGTATAGAACTGAAATATTACTTAATGGATTTTTTATACTTGACTTACGTGAAAAATAATTTTATAAATTGAACAAACTAGTATAAGAAAAGGAGAAGATCATTCAAAGAGTTGAATGTGTGTATTTGCTGAAATACAAGTGTGAATTATTTGAAAGGTTCAAAGAATTCAGAAGTGAAACAAATTGGCAAAGTATTAAGATTCTTTGATTAGATTAAGGAATAAATACTTGTACAATAAGTTTCTAGATTATCTCAAATGGTTTTCTCACAATGGACGCCTCCTAATACACAATAATTGATTGATGTATCTGAAAGGAAAAATCGTACCTTGTTGGACATGGTACGGCCCATAATGGTTTTACCGACATTCCAGTATCCCTCTAGGGTCATGCCCTATAAATGGCTACATATCTACGAAAAGGTAACCTCAAAATTCGGCCCTAAGACTCTATAAAAGTTATGGACAAGGAGGATTCCTAATCTTAAGTATGTTAAGATAAGGGGTTGTTCAACTTATATGAAAAGGCTTCAAAGGATAAGCCTGGGACAAGATTTGACAAGTACATATTTGTGGGACATCCTAAAGTAAGTTTAGGGTATATGTTCTATAATCTTACTTAGAAAAAGGTGTTTGTTGCTAAACACGCTACCTTCTAAGATAAAGGTATTTATCATTGAAGGGGCTAGTGGGAGGATAATAGAATCTTGAAGAGTTCAAGAACCATAAAACACTATAAGTCAAATAAGAGGAACTTGTAGATAGACCTATTGTACCACAACCGAATCGTAAATCTGGAATAGTACCGAAGATACCTAGGAGGTATGGATTCATCATGGATGATGATGATGAGGTACATATCATAAAAGATGATGATCCAGTTACATACGATGAGGTAAGAGTTGTAGACACTCAGATAAATGGATTGAAGCAAGCTTCTCAAATATAGAACATTCGTTTTGATGAAACAAATCAAAAGAGTTTGATTTTATCACAAATAAGAATGAACCTAGTGTGTACAAAAGGGTCAGTGGGAACGCCGTGACATTCCTAATATTATATGTTGATATATTATGGATAAGGAATGACATACTAATACTACAATCAGTAAAGATAAAGTTGTCTAAACAATCCTCCATGAATGATTTGGGAAGAGTATCTTAATTGGGGATACAAATCTATATAGATAGATTCAATTAGTGGATGCTCGACTTAACTCAAGAAACACATATTCATTTGATGCTAAAATCGTTTAGCATGGCAAACTCCAAGAAATGTCTCATGTTGATGAGCCCTGGAGTGTATCTCTCTTAATAGTCCCCATAGACTCATAAAAGAGAGATCGCATGAGTAACTCTCATGTATGCAATGAAATGTATGAGACCTGATGTTGATCAGTCATATTTTGGAGAAGTTCATTATGAGTCAGTGAAAAACATCTTAAAGTACTTAACTGACACTAAGGATGTGATCATATTCATTGTGGGTCTAAATTAAAACTAGAGGGCTTAACAAACTCAAGTTTTTCAGACAGACTAAGACGACAGAAAATCCACTTTAAGGTAAAGCGTTACCTTGAATAGTGGTGCAGTGAATTAAAAAGGTTTCAAACAGCAAAGAGTTGCTGGTTTAGTGATAAAGACAAAGTATATAGCTATAAATGAAGCTGCAAGTTGATTGTTTGGATGAAAAGTTCATTACAGAACTAGGAATAGTTCCTAAGTCTCATCTTGGATCTAAACATGTGTTATGACACATTCATTTGATTATAAGAATCATTGAAAGATGGGAAATCACTATAGAGATAGTAGACTACGGGCCAAGGATATTCTTTAGTATCACGACCACGAATTATCCATACATTACAGGCCAAGGATATTCGTGTTTTCATCAACGGTCATGATCATGCCATAAAACAATTCATCTTTGCACCCTTGGCCGAAGAGAACCTATGGTCATGATCATACCAAAAACTATCCATCAATGCACTACAGACCAATGAGGACTTTTACCACATTATTTGTAACATCACGATTATGATTATACCGAATAATCCTTGGTCATAATCATACCAAGTCCATCTATGCACTACGGCCAAAGATGACTTTTATAACAATATAAGCATGAGGATGATGACAATGACATAATAATTCAATAAAATAAGTTCAAGGATAAATTTTAAATATTTATAATTTAATTTATCCAGAATTCAATAACGTTCAAATTGTCAACATGATACTGCTTTGTGGAGTAAAATTCAAAAATAATATTGTATCAAAAATGATTTGGACCGAAAAGAAATCAATTTTTGTCATGAATAGTACCCTGGTGAATAGTACTCTGTGAATAGTAACTTTGGGAATAGTAACCCCGTAAATAGTACCCCGTCATAAAAAAGTTAAAACCTATCAAGAATACTCAGAATAATATTTTCATGAAAAGATACTGGATGAAGCGCAAATATCAATGATATTCTACTAATTTCATGGAGTATAAAAGCCAAAACTTTAACAAAATGAGTATAGAATTCAAAATCTGAAACAAAATAATATTACTTACATACTACAGAGTATGGAAGAAAATATTATTTTATATGAATACTGAACAAAAATAATATCACTTACGAATATTAAACGAAAATAATATTCATTACGAATATTAAACGAATATAATATTTCTCGCGAATATTGAACGAAATAAAATTTCTTATGAATATTGAACGGAAATAATATTCATACAAATACAAAAAATAATATCTCTTCAGAATGTGAAATAAATAATATCCCTTACCTTGAAAAGAAGAGTATTCTAACTGGTAGAGCGGGGATATTTTTGAAGAAAACTTTCACTATTTTCTAAACTCAAACCTTTCTAAAACTCGAAAAAAATCTCTGATTCTGGTGTGATTTCAATTCTAACTAAGCATCCTATTTATAGGAGAATGAAAAGGATACTATTTGAAAATTTTAATCACGGACCAACAGTAGATTTCGGACGAAACAATCACGGACGAAAGAAAATAAAAAACAGACGCCCGTTTTTTTCAAAATCTTCAAATAAAACAAATTTATAATATATATATATATATATATAACCTTTGCCTTACGGCAAAGGCAAACTCACACCCCTCCATATAATTTCATAAGCACACACACATTCCCTAATTTCCAAGGCATCTTCCCCCACCCCCCTTTTTTCCTACCACACACACACACACACTCACACACTAAATTCCATACACACATGTCAAATATATATATATATATATATATATATATATTAATCACACTTACACACATCATATTCATCATATCACTCTCACCATACACACATTTTCCTCCACCACCACTTTTCTTCTACCTAACACTTTCACTCCTTTTCCGCCACTTTCCACTCACACACACAATATATATATATATATATATATATATATATATATATATATATATATATATATATATATATACACACACACACACACACACACACACACACCCATTCCACCTTTTCCACCTTTTCCCATTATTCCACCATCAGTTTTCTTCCACCCATCACTTTCACAATACTAACATTATTCACCACTACCACAATCATTTCACCCACTTACACACACACACACATGTTTAATATATATACATATAATATATATTCCCTTTCTCCCAAGGCAACTCCCCCCACCCCCTTTTCTTTTCTTTCTTTCTTCCCACATGTGGCCCCCACCTTTATTAAATAATTTTCTACCTATTATTTTGAAGAATGGGTAAATAAGGGTCCATAAAATAAGCAAATTTTACATCAAATACTTCATAAAAATTCTTTCAATATTTTTAACAACATTTATTCATCATTATTATTATTCACAATATTTAACAACCAGATCGTTCTCAGGAAAGAGGAGGCTTTCTAATAAGGATTTCTCCCTATTGGCGCGCAATTAGGTGACCAAACCTCATCTCGACAGAACTTTCTAGACATCATCAATATTATAAATAATAATATGAATAACTGTATCGTCTCAATTATTGATTTAATAATATATAAAATATCGACAATAATTGAATCAAATAACGTGAGATACTATGCAGCAATTACTGTAGTAATAGTTGAACAAAACTGAGTGACTTCTCACGTAAGCATCAATAATCAATACCGTGTGTTACTATGCAACCACGCATATTATTGTACTTTTATCACTGGGTGATTCAACAGTTAAACGGTAAAACTTCCGCCGTTATTTTTATAAAAAGATATTTATGTCGTTTTCTCATTCCGACAGTAATTTTGTTGTGGGGTCCACCAATGATTGCATCGTTGTACGAATATTTCCTCTTAAAACGAATATTCCCCGACCAATCGAATATTATATAACAACTTGCTTACTTTACAAAATTTATAAATATTACCCACAACTATAACATTATCTCAAATCCACACCATAATATTCAAAAAAAAAATTTATTTCGAGAAAATTAAATCTTTATTCATGAATTTTGGGGTCTTACAATCTCCCCTACTTATAAAATTTTGCCATCGAAATTTACGTACATACCTGGTATGCCGAACAGATGAGGATACCTCGTCAGATTCGAACTCTTGAGGTATAACCTTTGAGCATAAAATATGTTTCTTCGTATCCAAGATTTTAATAGGTACCTCTTCATACGTTAAATATTCAGTTATCTCGTCCGGTTCTAATTTAATAACGTGACTCTGATCGTCCACATATTTACGTAACATCGATACGTGAAAAACGTTATGAACACGTGACATACTTGGTGGTAAAGTGAATCTATAGGCCACAGTTCCTACTCAATCGAGGATTTCAAATGGACCAATAAAATTGAGGGTTAAGATTCCTCTCTTCGTCGATTCTTGATTCTAGAATAACGCCCTCTTGAACCTTCTTCTTCACATTCATCAGCTCTGAGTCTGTAGCTTAAGTGGCTTTAACTTTATTGATTAAAGTCAGTTCTAATTGTATATTCGCTATCTTCACATAGGTTCGTATATTCGCACTCGTAAATGTATACGATCTTCTACTCAACGCGTCAGCTATCACGTTCGCTTTTTTTTTCTTCTTCAGGATGGTATTGAATGGTATAGTCGTAACCTTCAACAGCTCGAGCCAACGTCTTTGGCGCATGCTACGTTCATTTTAGGTGAAGAAATATTTGAGGGTTTTTGTATCAGGTTCAAGGTCGATACAAAATTCGATTTCATGCTCTGGGGGTAGGTCAGAAAGTTCTTCAGGGAATACGTCAGAAAATTTATTAACAATAGAAATATCATTTAAATCTGATGTATTTTAATTTAAATCCGTAACATGGGCTAAGAAAGCTTGACATCCATTTTTTAATAAACAAATAACTTTATGGTTTGAGATGACAGTGATTGACTTTAGTGGTTTGGTTACCTGAATTCACATAATAGGTTGGTTAGGAATATGAAAGCTAACAACCTTACAAAAATAATCAATTTTTGCATGATGAGTAGTTAACCAATCATTCCCTAATATCACATCAAATGCAAGTATTTTTAAGGAAATAAGATAGACAGGTAATGTGAGGGTACCGATTTGAACCAAATAAGACTTACAAACATTGGATGTAATGAAGGTTTCTCCCAACGGAGTTTCAACAGATAAGTCAAAGTCTAATTTCTCCGGAGTCAAATTTAAACGTTGAGCGTAAGTAGGAGAAATAAAAGAATGGGTAGAACCGATATCGAATAAGGTATAAACTTCACAAAAGTTTATGATTAACTTACCCGTGATAGCTTCGTTCGGGTTCCTCGACAAATGCTCTCACTTAAACTACCAACTTTGAATTGTCTGAGACATCCTTTGGCGTCACCATCCCAGCTGGACTTGACTTCACTACACGACAAAATCGAGCTAAGTGACCTTCTCTTCCGTATTTGAAACACGCTTTGGGTTGCTGCGTACAGTTTGGACGAATGTGTCCCTCCTGTCCGCATTTAAAATATACGACCGGTGGTCGTTCTTCTTCCTTGGAAACGGGTGCCGCTGTCTTCCATCATTATTGAACCTTCTCTTCTTGAAGTTGTTCTCACTTAGTTCACCTTTCCTATTATCCTGACCATGATTACCACTGAAGTGGTTACCATTTCTGGCATATTGATTCTCTCCACATTTGTTGTCACCGCTTCGATGACTGCTACCATTGGTATTATCTATTTGCTGGCTGCTCTCTCTTGGTTGGGTTGACTCGTTATCGTACTCCAATAACTGAGTCCTATTTACAACATCTGAATACAAACACAATTTGTGAGAAATAAGGTATTGACGTATCTCTAGTTTCAAACCTCTTAGAAAGATCTGCGTCATTCTCTCCTCATTATCAACCAAGTTAGATGCAAACTGAGATAACTCAGCAAACTTAACTTCATACTATGACACGGTCATGTTGTTTTGCTCCAGCTTGATGAACTCTACCTCTTTCATGTTACGAATACTTTCGAGAAAGTACTTGTCGTTGAACAATTCTTGGGACTTCTCCCAAGATATCTTGAGTGCGTCAGGCTGGGTACGTTTTACAGATTCCCACCAATGATCAGCTTCTTCACGCAACATAAAGGTGGCGAAGGGAACCTTTTGCTCCTCTGAGCATTCCAAGACATCAAATATCTTGGTGATCTGCTTTATCCACGTCTCTGCCTTAAGTGGTTCTGGCTTTCCCAAAAATTCTGGTGGTCCCAACTCCTTGAACTGCTTACCGTCCGAGAGTTGTCAGTGTTTCCAATTGTATTTTGGACAGCAGTTTCTTTCGCCTGATGTTACATGAATTGTAGAAAGCCCCTAAACATTCCGTCGTTCATCATTTGGTTGGTGTTGTTGTTTGCATGAGGATTGTTACCTTCCTGATGCACATTATCCTAGGTAGTGATATGTGGTGACTCAACGGTCTCCTGTGCTCCATTGCTCCATTGCTATTCTCAACATTCTCGGATGTCATTTTCAAATATTACCACAAAACAAGGGTTAATTGACATGCAACATATTATCCCTATATTCTGACCAAATAATTAAATACTCCCCCCGTTTCTTAATATATGTCGTTTTAGAGTTGTGCTCAAGTATTAAGGAAATGATTGTAAAACATTAAATATACTATCAATTGTCTATATTGCCATTGTATTGGAAAAAGAGAGTGTTATTTATTGGGCAAAAAATAGTGAGAGAACCAAATTTATATTTATTACTTGGGATAATATTGGAAACTAAGCAATTAATGCTTACTTGAAATTCTCAAACGACTTATATTTAGGAACCAAATTTTTTCTCTAAAACGACCTATATTAAGGAACAGAGGGAGTAACAAATAAACTTAGGTAGGTCATACTAGCGAAGGAATTACCCGCATCTCCCCTCCTAGTTTTAGTCTCACATCTCAACCAGGGATCATATCCCTAAGCTTTGATACCAACTGTGACGCCCCCAAAATAGGTATACATCACCCATTCTGAGTCGCCAAATACATGATACTGAATACAAATATAAATTAAATATACAACATGAGCTGTGTGTTTTAATACAAATATTGTCTTCTAGACAGTATTCAAACTCAAAATAAGTCCTCAATACATTTATTATCACACTATTTCACAGAATAGTGAGGACTACTAATGCAAACATCTGGACCGTCACTCCGTTCCCCGACTAGTCCTAACTATATTCTCATTTCTTGAAGAGAACAATGAAAGAAAAGGGTGAGCTCAACTAGCCCAGTAAGAAATATTATGACTAAGATAATGTAGAATAAATTATCATTAGCCTTCAGCAGTGTTAAACTTATAAAATATAATAAACATCAAGTTTAACTGCAGCAGAACAAGCAATCCATTAGAAGAGTCAAGTAGAGCATGATGTCCACTATCTTCTATGATTTAAAAAGTTTATCATCAATTTTATCACTGAGACCCAGCTTAATAAATAATCCACATCATCGAATCATCCCTGCACTATGGGCCAAGAATATTCTTTAGTATCACGACCACAAATTATCCATGCACTACAGGCCAAGGATATTCGTATTTTCATCAACGGTCAAGATCATGCCATAAAATAATTTATCTTTGCACCCTTGGCCAAAGAGAACTCATGGTCATAATCATACCAAAAACTGTCCATCAATGCACTACGGGCCAATGAGGACTTTTACCACATTATTTGTAATATTACGGTTATGATTATACCGAATAATCCCTGGTCATAATCATACCAAGTCCATCTATTTACTACAGCCAAAGATGACTTTTATAACATTATAAGCATGAAGATGATGACAATGACATAATAATTCAATAAAACAAGTTCAAGGATAAATTTTAAAGATTTATAATTTAATTTATCCAGAATTCAATAACGTTCAAATTGTCAACATGATACTGCTTTGTAGAGTAAAATTCAAGAAAAATATTATATCAAAAATGATTTGGACAAAAAAAAATCAATTTTTGTCATGAATAGTACCCCGGGTGAATAGTAACCGAGTGAATAGTACTTCGTGAATAGTAACTTCAGAAATAGTAACCCCGTGAATAGTACCCCGACATAAAAAAGTTAAAACCTATCAAGAATACTCAGAATAATATTTCCTTGAAAGGATACTGGATGAAGCGCAAATAGCAAGGATATTCTATTAATTTCATGGAGTATAAAAGCCAAAACTTTAACAAAATGAGTATAGAATTCGAAATTTGAAACGAAATAATATTACTTACATACTACAGAGTATGGAAGAAAATATTATTTTATATGAATACTGAACAAAAATAATATCCCTTACGAATATTAAATGAAAATAATATTCATTACGAATATTAAACGAAAATAATATTCATTACGAATATTAAACGAATATAATATTTCTCGCGAATATTGAACGAAATAAAATTTCTTATGAATATTGAACGAAAATAATATTCATACGAATACGAAAAATAATATCTCTTTAGAATGTGAAATAAATAATACCCTTTACCTTGAAAAGAAGTGTATTCCAAATGGTAGAGCGGAGATATTCTTGAAGAAAATTTTCACTATTTTCTAAACTCAAACCTTTCTAAAACTTGAAAGAATTCTCTGATTCTGGTGTGATTTTCAATTCTAACTAAGCATCCTATTTATAGGAGAATGGAAAGGATACTATTTGAAATTTTAATCACGGACGCCCGTTTATTTTCAAAAGCTTCAAATAAAATAAATTTATATATATATATATATATATATATATATATATATATATATATATATATATATATATATATATAAAACCTTTGCCTTACGGCAAAGGCAAACTCACACCCCCCATATAATTTCATAAACACACACACATTCCCTTATCTCCAAGGCATCTTCCCCCACCCCCCTTTCTTCCTACCACACACACACACTCACACACTAAATTCCATACACACATGTCAAATATATATTTATATATATATATATATATATATATATATATGTGTGTGTGTGTGTGTGTGTGTGTATATATATATATATATATATATATATATATATATATTAATCACACTTACACACATCATATTCATCATATCACTCTCACCATACAAACATTTATACACCCATTCTACCTTTTCCACTATTTCCCATTATTCCACCATCACTTTTCTTCCACCCATCACTTTCACAATACTAACATTATTCACCACCACCACAATCACTTCACCCACTTACACACACCATTACACACGCACATGTTTAATATATATACATATAATACATATTCCCTTCCTCCCAAGGCAACTCCCCCACCCCCCTTTTCTTTTCTTTCTTTCTTCCCACACGTGGGCCCCACATGTGGCCCCCACCTTTATTAAATAATTTTCTATCGATTATTTTGAAGAATGAGTAAATGGGGGTCCATAAAATAAGCAAAATTTACATCAAATACTTCATAAAAATCCTTTCAATATTTTTAACAACATTTATTCATCATTATTATTATTCGCAATATTTAACAACCAAATCGTTCTCAAGAAAGAGGGGGTTTTTCAATAAGGATTTCTCCCTATTGGCCCGCAATTAGGTGACCAAACCTCTCCTCGACAGAACTTTTTAGACATCGTCAATATTGTAAATAATAATATGAATAACTGTATCGTCTCAATTATTGATTTAATAATATATAAAATATCGACAATAATTTAATCAAATAACGTGAGATACTATGCAGCAAATACTGTAGTAATAGTTGAACAAAACTGAGTGACTTCTCATATAAGCATCAATAATCAATACCGTGTGCTACTATACAACCACGCGTATTACTGTACTTTTATCATCGGGTGATTCAACAGTTAAACGGTAAAACTTTCGCCGTTATTTTTATAAAAAGATATTTTTGTCGTTTTCTCATTCCGATAATAATTCTGTTGTGGGGTCCACCAATGATTGCGTCATTGTACGAATATTTCCTGTTAAAACGAATATTCCCCGACCAATCGAACATTATATAACAACTTGCTTACTTTGCAAAATTTATAAATATTACCCACAACTATAACATTATCTCAAATCCACACCATAATATTCAAAAAATAAAAAATTTATTTCGAGAAAATTAAATCTTTATTCATAAATTTTTGGGTCTTACACACATTGTTATAAACTCATTTGTAAACAGAGAAAGAATTAGAGTTAGTTTATTTTATGTACCTGTGAGAAAGACAAGTAATTCTTCGACCAAGACCAGAGTCTTAGAGAGGTCAGCAGGAAGTTGGGTCTCTAGTGTACTTGTGAGGTGAGGAAGAGACTGTTGTTTCAAGACCAGATCATAGAATAGAGCTAAACTCAAAAAGTGGTACAACTAGACTTGAGGAGGGAGCGGGGAGCTTGCTGTCCAAGATAGAATAGTTGAATAGTTGGAAGTTTGTCAATAAAACTTTGTAAAGGCTTCTCCGCCTGTTGAAAGAGTTTTTATTACTGATAGTAATAGGATCTCAAGTTCCAAGTAAGGACTTGAGACTGGACGTAGCAACATATCAAGGGATGTATGTTGTGAACCAGATAAATCTCTGTGCATTGTGATTGAATTTTTATTATCTTTCATGCTAATTGCTTAAATTGCTAATTAATAACTAAAAATTCAAATAGGCTTAAATATAATTTTTTAACTGGTAATAATCTATTCAACCCCCCCTTCTAGATTATTATTGACCTTTCATCAGTCAATACACAGTTTGACCACCTTACTAAACTCGTATCACAGATACTCAACACAATATTGATAATAAATACCAATATAAAAAAATGTATTCGTAAAATTCGAATGATTTGAAATTCTGGGTTCTCACAGACCAACTATCTTGAACATTCTGGAAAATCCATAATTCATGAAGAATAATTTCTGGCTGGTACTTTGACCAAGCCAAATCTTGTTCATGTGATGTTGTTAAGCTACAAAAGTGTATTACTTTTGTACCTTGACATACAAACTACATAGTTATGACACTTAAACACACTAAGAAAGCCCAGAATCCAAGTTACAAAGCTTAGAAAAGGGACCCTTGCACTTGAAGAACATCCTCTGACATGATTTTGAAGGCTTATAACTTCATGATGTGTTGTAGTTTGGCCCTGAAACTTGTTTGTGCTTGTAGTATTACATCAATACTACATCACTAACACTTCTACATGCCCAAAAACATTAAGATCAAAGATCTACATATGGTCAAACTAGGTACCCTGATGACTGACTTTGCATGTTCTTGAATACTCAAGAACACCTATAATGACAGTTTTGTCGCTATAGACCCCCTTTAGTGACAGTTTTGATAAAGATTAATTATTTAAACTAAATAATTAGAATAATAATTATGAAAAATTCATAATTAATTTGTAAAAATTATTTGAAAGGTCTAAAAATTGATTTTTAATAATTTGTGATATATTTCATTAATATTTTAATTTATTTAAATATTAATGATATTTAATAATTATATTAAATAAATTACTTAAAATGATTTTAATATTTTAAAAATCATTTGAAAATATATAAAGTGTTAGAAAATATTTTAAGTCATTTTGAATGACTTTTAATATTTTGGGATGAATGTTATTAATAATTAAATATTAATGATAATTAATTTATTTAATAATTATATTAAATAAATTATGAAAAAATAGTTTTAATGTTCTAAAAATCATTTAAAAATGATTTAAAGGTTTGAAAAATGTTTTAACTTATAAAACATAACTTTTAATATTTTTTTATGAAATACATTAATATTTTAATATTAATGTCATTTAATTAATAATGGTTTTAAATATTTTAAAATCATTTAAAGATGATATTATGGTATTAAAAATACTTTGAGATATTATAAATAACTTATAATATTATGTCATGTATTTCATTAATATTTGAAATTAATTAAATATTAATGATAATGGAATATGTTGTATTTAAATCATATAAAAATAATATTAATGGTTGAAAAATCATTATAAATGGTAATAATTATTTGAAAATTATTATGAGCTATTGAAAAATATTTGACTGATAAATAAATTATTTAAAATAATATTAAAGCGTTTAAATAGAGTCTTAATGATTATAGGCTCGATAATTATCCGATTAGGCAATCGGGATGGGGAAATAATACCGCACTCAACTCAGATTGAAATAGTTTGACTTGATACTAGGTCGTCTTATGTGCTTTAGCGACCGTTAGGATTATATGGTAATGTGTTTAAGTTATTTTATAACTGTAATTAACAATAGTATATGTGATGATATATATTATTCTAATTGGGAGATCGATATTATCAATATTAGGTTTTTCAGATGAAGCTTAAAATAGATTGCGTAGCAGTAGTCAACGCTACAGGTAAGTTTTCTTGAATTATTCTTTTAACTAGTGGTTAATCATTGTTGATTACATCACGTCTATGATTTATTGATTCACACGTTATGTATGTTGTATATGTTAATCTGGTATGAAAGGTTGATCACCTTCATTACCATTTGGTCAAGTTAATTTGTTCATGTTCATTATTGACCATTCATTATTATGGACTCGGTCATTTAGTTACGAAAACTGATTCATGTTCTTTCATAATTATTATATTGTTGAAAGTTTGTCAGCTTATTATTATTCTTTCAATCATGATATATCTTTCATTGAACTTAAACTTACTGGGCAAACTTGTTGCTCACACTTGCTATATCATGATAAATATTTTAGATTAGGACAAATACTTCGGATATAGGCAAAGGCAATGACAAGTTCCAGGATTGGATTGTTGTACAGTTAAAATTGTAATAGTATTGAAGGCAAATAACATTATAAGTCCTGTAGTATATGAATTTGTGTATTAAGTTAAGGTTATCGACCTTGGGGATTATGTGTAAAGGTTAATGTATAAATGTGATGCCCCCAAAATAGGTTCATTCCACCCAACCTATTCTGAGTCGCTAAATACATGGTACAGATAACAACTATAACTTTATTACAACAATTATCGTGCGAAATACAACAACACATATGCTATGAGTTTGGGTACAAATATATACCAACTGTGACTCATGTCCCAACCTTGGATAGCACGTCACAATGACACATTACATAAAGGTATAGTCAAAAACTGTTTTAGAAATTAGAATCTTTGGGAAGTGCTCAAGAAAACCCTCGTACATGGGAGGCCATGCTTCTAGGTTATGATAGATATCATATGGCCACAGAATTATCCTTGGTTGACCCAATAGACCCCAAAGAAAAACAAGAAGGTTACTATCATATTCTTCCCAATGGTGAGTCTTCTCTTGACTTATCATTATCTCCACTGTCTCTAATTGAGAATTATACTTCAAACAAACATCAAGATTATATAGGTAGTGCTCGTAAATATACTCAGCAAGTGGATGAGCACATTCCTGTCTTATGATGACACGAGATTGTATATCATTAGACATCTTGTATGATAGTGGCAAAACACCCTTCCAACGTTGGGTTCACCTCACCCCAGATAATTCACCAAATATAACTACTACATGATGACCACCGTTCTATTCTACTGTTACCCCCACTCGACCCAGCTACACTCTTATTACCTAAAAGGAATTGTGAAGCAAAAGGGTGAGCACAACTAGCTCAGTAAAGAATATTATGACTAAAGATAAATTATCAATAGTCTTCAACAGTAATAAATCAGAGATTTAGAACATATGGTAGATGATAAAACTTTTCAACCATAGTTACAGCGGAACGAGCAATCCATTAGAAGAGTCAAATAGACTATAAAGTCTATTATCTTCTCCACGTTAAAAGTCCACCAACAATGTTTTATCCCTGTAACATTAATCAATAGTTCCTTTCCACAATCATATGAATAATTCATAATCATAATTGTGATTCTAAATTTCGCATCCAAGACGAAGATAATTTTCATCACCTGTCTTTACCTGAAACATCAAAGATCATGGTTATACCAAGTCATAGTTCCTGTTCATAATCATACTAATAAATTCATCTTTGCATCGCGGACCAAAGATATTCATCAACAGTTCATCTTTACACTACATGCCAAAGATATTCAACAACAAGTCATCTTTGCACTACGGGCCAAAGATATTCATCAACAACTCATCTTTGCACTACAGTCCAAAGATATTCCTCAATAGTTCATATTTGCACTACAGGCCAAATATATTATTATCTCAAAGAAATATATAATCATTTCAGAATTTATATAACCAATAATTATAACCATGTTGATCATTTCACCTTTGCACTTAAGCTAAAGATATTCAATTATAAATTCAATGGTCATGATCATACCAGTCACAATTCAACTTTTCACTACTGGACAAAGAGAACCCTAGTCATGATCATACCAATAATCTACCCATCTTTACACTCCAGTGAAAGAGAATTTCAACATCAGGGTTATAAAAATGTTATATATGATAATAAAATCAATATAATAAATACATAGTTTTAATCTCCAGAGTAATATTCATAAATCAACTATAATTTGGTTAGAAAAAGAAACTAATTTTGTCATGAATAGTAACTCGTGAATAGTAACTCGTGAATAGTAACTCATGAATAATAACTCGTGAATAGTAACTCATGAATAGTAGCTCGTGCATAGTAACTCATGAATAGTAACTCGTGAATACTAACTCATGAATAATAACTCGTGAATAGTAACTCATGAATAGTAACTCATGAATAGTAGCTCGTGAATAGTAACTCATGAATAGTAACCCCGACATGAAAAGATAAGAATTTCACAAGAAAAATCTTACCAATATTCCGGTATAATGATATTAAAAGAAATAATATCATTTTTTAAAAAATAACATCCCTTATTATCCCTTACTATCCCGTACCTCAAAAAAGCAGTACTTCTGACTGAAATAACGCTGAACGAACTTGCACCGTTTATCAACACTCAAGATATCAAAAAACTCACAAGAATACACTCGATAATATAGAGAGAGAAATAGAGAGAAAATTTTAGTTTCTGGTGTGATTTTCAATTCTAACCTAAGCACCCTATTTATAGAAAAATGCTTAGAACACCAAAGCAGAAAATTTAATATAATAATAATATATTTAACAAATTTTCCTTAGCCCAGCTTGACCATCTGAATTCAGCCATAACACATGTTAATGATGTCCACAAAATACAAAAAAAAACGTTTTTCTAAACAAAAATAATTAAAACATCCAAAAATCAATTATTTCGGAACTTCAGAATTTCAATAATTCATAATAAATAGCTCTTTTATCAGAAAATTCAAATCTCGTGAGTTTTTATAGGAAATTCAATTCTCTACAACTTTATAGAAGAAAGTTTTTCCAAATTCCAAACAGAAATTGACCGAAATCCACAAACGGACGATTTTACAGTCAATAATAAATTTTCGGTCAAGAATTGTGTCCACCAACACACAAAACATGTGTTAATCATTTAATGCCACAAAAATACTCTTCCTCCTCATATACTCATATATTCCACATTCATTGTAAAAATATCACCATCAATATATTATTAAAATAATATATTTAAATGAATTATTTTATCAGAGAAAGATAAAATATTAATTTTTAACAATTGTCACATTAACAATTTTCTTTCCATCTATATCCACATAAAATCAATATTTTTCTCATCATATAAATCAATAATTAATTATACACAAATAATATTACAGAATCACAGTACTGGCAACCAGGCCGTTCCTAGGAAAGAGGGGGCTTTCCAATAAGGATCTCTCCTTACTGGCGCGCAATTAGATGACCAAACCTCTCCTTAGACAGAACTTTCTAGACATTGCCAATAATGTTATCTAATAATATTATTCAGATAATATGAATTATTATTCTGATAATAGAAAATACTGTGTAGTGACAATTATTAAAACAACAGTAATATAAAATATCAACGCAGCAATTATTGAATCAATAAAATATAATATTGAACAGTAATTACTGTAACAATTATTGAGTAATGCCTTCTTACGTAAAAACAATAATTGGTGCAATACCGTGTGCTACTGTGCAACAACGCGTATTACTGTGTTTTAACCACCGGGTATTCCAACAGTGTTAACGGTAACAACTACGCCGTTATTTATAAACAACTCATTTTTTGTCGTTTTCTTCATCCAATCGCTTTCCGTTATGGGGCCCACACAAGACTGCGCCGTCGTACGAATATTCTCCGACAGTAAGAATATTCCACGACCAAGCGAATATTCTCCGACAACAATGAATATTTTATACCCACTTGTGTATTTCGAAAAAATTTCATATATCACCCTTAACTTTAACATTTATCAATTTAACCATTTACTAAATAGTAATTATAAGAAAATTTGAATACTTTTATTTCATAAAATTCGGGGTCTTACAATAAACAAATTATGTTTATATCTTTCGCAATAGATATATAATTGGTGTTCCAAGTTCGTGGTGATTAGTACCCGAATTTGGGGATGCTACATTTGGTATCAGAGCTATAGGTTATAAACCTTAGGTAGAGTTACCTTAGGCTAATAATCGCAGTGGGATATGGATAAGGACTAACTCAAATAGAGTTAATGCGTTATTAAGATTCAAAGACGAATCTCGACAAGTTATAAAAGATCCAGAATTACCTAACTCTGATAATAAAGATGAACAATAGTAATGAATAGATAGAGTCTAAAAGACTAAAAGTATACATGGAAAGGAGATCGTAAAATAAAACAATCGTAATATAGAAATGAATAGTAATATAATACGATGAGATCACATCGTGATCTGATAAGGTCATAGCAGGGAGGAGGATCAATCAAATGATTGAAAATTTTTTACAGCAAAATTGTTGTGTGCAAGTGGTACCGTGAATTGGTACTGTGTCAACTCAGAAAAAGGGTTGGGAGGATGCAATACGGATTAAACAAAATTCGTACGGAGTAAGTATGGAGCTAGGATTATGTGGGATTTCAATTGAGGACTCATGTCAGCAGCTAAGTTGTATGATTCTTTGTATGGGCGGAAATTTGTACTTGTTTTTAGAACCACTTAGCTTCCTATATCGATATAGTGGTTGAGTTGAACAATTCTTTGTATGGGCGTGGAATTGTCCTTGGTTTAAAAATCGCTTAGCTTCTATATTGATTAGTGGCCGAGTTTGGTTTGACAACCACTTAGTTTCTTACACTGCTAATCATTAAAATATTTGTGTCGCGCTATTTGCTATATATATGTTGAGAAGGTGATTCTTTTCTCATGTGTATAACAGATAGGTAGAGAATATAAGATTAGGTGCGAGTTCTTAAAACTCATATTATGGTAAGTTCATGACTCATAATCGTATGGTTTTGAACCCCTAAGCGTATGGATAGTTCCTGATTGGTTCTTGAACTACGTATTACTAGGATAAGTTCTTAAACTCATATTATTATGGAAAGTTCCTGAACTCATAACGTGTGGTAAGTTTGATGAACTGGGGTATAGATAAGTTGTGAATGGAGAATTGAGGATGATAGAAATAGATAGACTTATTAGGCAATGGATCATTATAGAAAGTGGAGTTGATGGTGGAAGCATTGGTATTCTAAATATTCTAGCTATGTTAGATTTCAAAAAATTTTGACATTAAGCTAAATTCGCATTGATGTGCCTTTAAAAAAAAAGAAAAAAGAAAAATGAATTTTGTTATTCTCAACGCATGGTGACCAGTGTGTATGTGTGGACTTTGGGACCTTGACACATCATTACCTGTTGAGGTATGATAACACTAAAACTAATTTTCAATGGCTTTGCATTGTTTAAAGAATAGTTTATGCTAATTGTTTCGGCTAGACGAAAATGATTTAAAAATATCAAAATGAATTTTATATCATTAATGAATAATGTAACTGAAAGTAGTATGCACACAAGCCAATCATATTTGATAATAAAGCATATACTTTGTATCAATCTTATTAATTTATTAATAAAAAGTATTAATTTATTAAAGGTTTTTAATTATCTACATGATGCTGCTTTATAATATGTGATAAACCCATAGTTTTAAGCAATACTTTTTGAATAATGATAATGATCATTCTAATGAGATCTAAATTCTTAGAAAGCTTAAAACTAAAATAGTTTCCAATCATTGGATTACTAAATTGGGGATTAGTGAATCCGAATAGATTGGTACATACGTTGTTTGCTCGTTGGATGAGGATGATTGATCTCATGATCATTTGTGTAGAGATACTAAAGCAAGTATGTAGTTGCTTATTAGAGAATAAGTTCACTGAACGTGGCTCGCTAAGGAATACCTAATGGAGTTTTACTTGTCTGTTAATAAGAATTCTGTAGTGATAGTAGTACAAGTGATCCTTGGACTTGAGATCATCATCGTATCTTATGTATGATGAATTATACTTTGACTTATTCTTTAAGACCCTTAGGGTATATCAAAGGGTATGCTTGGGTATAATAAGTTGTACATAGAGATAATGTATGATCAATAAAGAATCTACCGCTTCTAGTAAAAAAAGAGAAATATCCTATGTCATTTGATAAATAACAACTCAGTAGTCCTTGGCCAATGCAGAATGAAATTAGAAAGGAGTTTCTAATTTGCATTATTTAGAGTTGTGCATTTAAGAGTCGAAATATATATAATTAAATAAAATAAGACTTGGCAGTAATTTCATGTCTAATATTTAATTGGGACATTGTATGGTGAAAGTATTGAATTGTACGGTAACTATTTACTCAAAAGTTCTTTTATGATTAATGTTAGAATCTATATTATCTGGAAAGTCGTTAATCGCTAGGGAGGCTTATCTCTATTGTAGAATAAATATTATTTACTTAAATAAATAAATTATTTAATTTATTTATTTACATAAGATTATAATTGTTGTAATTGATTTATTCACAACTGGTTTAAATGGAGAACCTAAAGGGTCACAACAGAAAAAGAAGAATAATTATTTAAGAAACAAATGACATAATCGTAATAATAAGTTAAGTATATTTAATTTAATCTATGGATAGAATAAAATTAAATAGGTTAATATTTATTATTTAATATTTTGGAAATATTAAATATAAATTAAAAGAGGAGTCTTTATTATTATTATTACTATAATTTATTTAATTCCTAAAAGAGTTTGAAAATTAATTAATAAAATTACTCTCATATATTCTAATAAGATTAGAGACTAATTAATTAAAAAGAGTTAATTAATTATTCTTAATAAAAATTGGGAGCCTAATTAATTAAAAGAATTTAATTAATTAAATAAAACCTTATTCCTTAATCGTTAATGAGGGTTACCTACATCTATAAATAAGAAGAGCCTTATTATGGGTGAGGGTTGACACTTTCACAAAACACGTGAATACGTAATTCCAATAGTTGGGAGTACACCATTTTCTATGAGAGATAAAAAAAATTAGGATTTTGTCAAACACCCATCTTCTTGAATCTTTCTTCTTCCTTGGTGGATCACCTCTACGGTCAAACACTTGGGTGGCTAACGTTGATCAAAGGAAGGAACCAAAACCCGGTGGATTCAAGTTGAACGCGAAAAAAATTTTGGAGGTGAGCTTGTAGCTGAGGAAGCTCGAATATTCAAGAGTATGATTCTTGTTCTTTATCTTTCGTTTAATTAATAATTGTGCATAAATGTTGATCCGAGTATATGGTTTTGTAAAATTTTAAAACTCTGTTTTTTCATGCTTTCGCTTATTTTGTGCAATTTAATTGCGTTCATGAATATTACAAAACCTAACAGTGATATCAAAGCCAAACCTTCAAACTAATAATTGTTATTTAATTTGATATGTATATTGATATGTGTTTAGAACAATTTATTTGGGCATAATTTGTTGAATCAAATTAAAAACAAAAAATCAATCGCGAAATCTGTTTTTGAAAAGTCCGTGGCTGATTTTATTTTTCAAAACGATGATCTTGATTGCTGACATAAAACATTCCATATTATGATTTCGTATTATAATATATATACATATATTTCAATGTACGGTTGGATGTTTATAATTCTTCCTGAATGCTTCAGGATCCTTTAGTGAATATTTAATTTGGACGGTCTAGTGA
>CM029022.1:179274270-179297240 GCA_016801055.1 Panax notoginseng
CAAAATTGTGAAACCCAGATTTTATGAATAAATATTTAATTTTTCTCGAAATATTTTTTTTATATTATGGTGTGGATTTGATATAATAGTTTTGGGTAGTATTTATAAATTTTGCAAAGTATGCAAGTTGTCATATTATATTCGATTGGTCGGAGAATATTCTTTTTGTCGGGGAATATCGTACGACGGTACAATTATTGGTGGACCCCACAACGGAATTATTGTCGGATTGAGAAAACGACAAAATACTTTATGAAAATAACGGCGGAAGTTTTACCGTTGATACTGTTGAACTACTGGTAGTAAAAGTACAGTAATACGTGTGGTTGCATAGTAGCACACGGTATTGATTATTAATGCTTATGTGAGAAGTCACTCAGTTTGATTCCATTATTGTCAGTTAATAATATGAATTATTTAGCGATAATGACGTTTTGTTTTTTCGTATTATTAACGTAATAAACAGAAACATCTTTTTATATAAAACAGAATACTTTATTAAAGTTATTTATAAATAGAATATATTATATTTTATTTAAAAGATTTTTCTTTAAATATGGACCGTCAGATTAAAGTAATCAATCTGGACCGTTCATGGATTAGTTACTATGCATTCTATTTTTCTATAAATAGAGCTCATTCCTTCATTATTTCTTACGAATTCACTGAACTCTAGAGAGAGAAACTATAGAGAGAGACTATAGAGAGAGAGAAGAAAGTATTCTGCTACTTCACTACTTTATATCCAGTTCTTTTACGGTAAGGGGTGTTATTTTTTTTATTCATGAAGAGAACTGTTGTTATTCCATTTATTATTATTCTGTTGGAATAACCTGTATACGCGGTCTACCCTATACTTGGTGACATTCTTCTATTATTCTGTTGGAACATCCTGTCTGTGTGTTTTACACCGGACCTGGTTCCGTTTATTTTTCTGTTGGAAATGTCTGTGTGTTTTACACCGGACCTGGTTCCGTTTATTATTCTGTTGGAACATCCTGTCTGTGTGTTTTACACGGACTGGTTCGTTTTATTATTATTCTGTTGGAATATCCTGTCTGTGTGTTTTACACCGGACCTGGTTCCATTATTTATTATTCTGTCGGAATATCCTGTCTGTGCGTTTACGCCGGACCTGGTTCCATTATTTATTATTCTGTTGGAATAACCTGTCTGTGCGGTCTATCGCATGCATGGTGATTTCTTTTGTTATTCCATTCTTTATTATACTCAGTTGGTTAAGTTTTGACTTCTATACTCCATGAAATTTGTGGAATATCCTTGATAGTTGCGTTTCATCCAGTATCTTTCAGAAAATATTCTTCTAAGCATTCTTGAATTTTACTCCACAATGCAGTATCATGTTGACAATTTGGACGTTGTTAATTCCTGGATAAATTAATTCTTGAACTTGTTTTATTGAATTCTTATATCATTGTCATCATCCTCATGTTTATAAAATGTTGAAAGTCATCTGTGGCATGTAGTGCATAGATGGACTTGGTATGATTATGACCAGGGATTATTCGGTGTAATCATGACCGTAATGTTACAAATGATGTGGTAAAAGTTCTCATTGGCCCGTAGTGCATTGATGGACAGTTGTTGGCATGATCATGACCATTAATGAATACACGAATATCCTTGGCCGTAGTGCAGGGGTGATTCGATGATGTGGATTATTTTATTAAGCTGAGTCTCAGCGATCACAGTGTTGGAAAACTTTTTAAATCATAAAAGATAGTAGAGTTTATTTTCTACTTGACTTTTAATGGATTGCTTGTTCCGCTGCAGTTAAACTTGATGTCTATTATATTTTATCAGTTTAACATTGTTGAAGGCTAATGATAATTTATTCTGCATTATCTTAGTCATAATATTTCTTACTGGGCTAGTTGAGCTCACCCTTTCTTTCACTGTTCTCTTCAGGAAATGAGAACGTAGCTGGGGCAAGTCGGGGAACGGAGTGATGGTCCGAATGATAGTATTAGTTAGTAGTCCTCACTATTCAATGTAATGGTGTGTTAATAAATGTAATGAGGACTCCTTTTGAGTATGAATACTCTCTAAAAGATAATATTTGTATTCAAACTCACAGTTTATGTTTTGTCGTATTGTACACGACAGTTGTATTAGTAAGTTGTATTTGTATTCTGTACTATGTATCTGACGACCCAAGATGGGTGATGTATACCTAATTTTGGGGGCGTCACAGTTGGTATCAGAGCTTAGGGATATGATCCCTGGCTAAGATGTGAGAATAGAACTAGGAGGGGAGAGACGGGGAATTCCTTCGCTAGTATGACCTACCTAAGTTTATTTGCATGGTATTTAATTGGTCGGTCATAATATAAGGATAATATATGACATATCAATTAACTTTTATTTTGTGGCAGTATCTGAAAATGGCATCTGAGAATGTTGAGAATAGCAATGGAGCACAGGCGACTGTTGATTCACCACATATCAATAATCAGGATAATGTTCATCAGGAAGGTGACAATCCTCATGCAAACAACAACACTGACCAGATGATGAATGATGCAATGTTCAGAGGTTTTATGCAATTCATGCAACAACAGGTGAAAGCGGCTCCTGTCCACAAGTAGGTGGAAATCTGAAAACTCTCAGGCGGTCACCGCTAAGCAGTTTAAGGAGCTGGGACCGGAGTTTAAGGGAGAACCCAAACCACTTGTAGCTGAAACATGGATAAAGCAGATCACCAAGATATTTGATGTCTTGGGTTGCTCCGAGGAGCAAAAGGTTCCCTTTGCCGCCTTTATGTTGCGAGGAGAGGCAGATTACTGGTGGGAATCGATAAAGCGTACTCAACCTGCCGCACTGAAGATGTCTTGGGAGAAGTTCCAAGAGCTGTTTAACGACAAATATTTTCCGAGAGTATTCGTCACATGAAGGAGGTGGAGTTCATCAAATTGGAGCAGAATAATATGACCGTGTCGCAGTACGAGGCAAAATTTGCGGAGTTATCCGGTTTGCGTCCACCTGGTGGATAATGAAGAAAGAATGACGCGGATGTTTTTAAGAGGTTTGAAGCCGGAGATACGTCAACATCTTGTTTCTCATAAACTGTGTTTGTATTCAGATGTTGTAAATAGGGCTCAGTTGGTGGAGCGCGATAACGAGATAACGCAACCAAAAGAGAGCAGCCGGCAAAATGATAATACCAGTGAGAGCAGTCATCGAAGCGGTGACAACAAGCGTGGAGGGAATCAACAGGCCAGAAATGGTAACCACTTCGGTGGTAATCAGGGCCAAAACAATAAGAATGGACATTTCAAGAAGAGGAGATTCAACAATGATGGAAAGACGTCAGCACCAGCACCTGTCGTTAAGGAAGGAGAACGACCACCTATCATATGTTTCAAATGCGGAGGGGAGGGGCACATCAGTCCAAACTGCGCGATGCCGTCCAAAGCATGTTATAATTGTGGAAGAGAAGGTCATTTAGCCCGATTTTGTCGTTCACCGAAGACAAGTTCAGATAGGATGGAGGCACCAAAGACCGTCCCAGAAAAGCCAAAGCCAGTAGTTTAAGAGAGAGTATTTTTTTTTTCGTGACGAGGAACCTGAATAATTATCACGGTATGTTAGTCATAAACTCTTGCGAAGTCTATACCGTGTTAGATACCGGTTCTACTCACTCTTTTATTTCTCCTAGTTGTGTTAAATGTTTGAAGTTAATCCGGAGAACTTAGACTTTGCTATGTCTATTTAAACTCAGTTGGGAGAAACCTTCGTTACCTCTACTATTTTATAAATCTTGTTCAAATCAACACTTTCACGTTACCTGTCGATCTTATCTCTTTAAAAATACTTGCCTTTGATGTGATTTTTTTGAAACGATTGGTTCACTACTCATCATGCTTCTCGTAAGGTTGTTAGCTTTCATATTCCTAACCAACCTGTTATGCAAATTCAAAGTAACCAAACCACTAAAGTCAATCATTGTCATATCAAGCCATAAGTAAAATCCCGTTCCTTTCGCTGTTGACTTCCTGGTGTGGAATGCACGAAGCTAGACTTTCCGTAGGAGACGTTGTAAATGATGATGGCAAGTTGATAGGTATCAATGTGACGTGTTATCCAAGTCTGTGGATGGGTCACAGTTTTGGAACGATATTTCTATTGTTAATAAATTTCTTGACGTATTCTTGAAGACTTCTTAGCCTACCCCAGAGCGTAAAATTGAATTTTGTATTGACCAGTACAAAACTATTTCTTAAACCCTCAAATATTTCTTCAACTAAAACGAACGTATTATGCGCCAAAGACGTTGGCTCGAGCTGTTGAAGATTACGATCGTACCATTCAATACATCGTGGAAAAGTGTGAACGTGGTAGCTGACGCGTTGTGTAGAAGATCGTATACGGTTACAAGTGTGAATATTCGAACCACGTGAAGATAACGAATATACGATTAAAATCGACTTTAATCGATAAAGTTAAAGCCGCTCAAGCTACATACTCAGAGTGATAAATGTGAAGAAGAAGGTTCAAGAGGGCGTTTTTCTAGAAGCAAGAATCGACGAAGAGAGGAAATCTCAACTCTCGATTTAATTGGCCATTTGAAATCCTCGATGAAGTAGGAACTGTGGCCTATAGACTCGTTTTACGCCAAGTATGTTGCGTGTTCAGAACATTTTTTTTTTACGTATCGATGTTACGTAAATATGGGACGACCCGAACCGCATTATTAATTTAGAACCCGGAAAGAAATAGCGAAAGATTTAACGTATGAGGAGATACGTGTTAACATCTTGGATAAGAAGGATCATATTCGATGCTTAAAGGTTATACCTCAAGAGTTAGAATTTGAAGTGAAGTCAAGGTATCCTCACATGTTCGGCATACCAAGTACGTACGTAAATTTCGAGGGCGAAATTCTATAAGGAGGGAGATTGTGAAACCCCAGATTTTATGAATAAATATTTAATTTTTCTCGAAATAATTTTTTTTATATTATTGTGTGGATTTGATATAATAGTTATGGGTAGTATTTATAAATTTTGCAAAGTATGCAAGTTGTCATATATATATTCGATTGGTCGGAGAATATTCTTTTTGTCGGGAAATATCCGTACGACGGTACAATTATTGGTGGACCCCACAACGGAATTATTGTCGGATTGAGAAAACGACAAAAATACTTTATGAAAATAACGGCGGAAGTTTTACCGTTGATACTGTTGAACTACTCGGTAGTAAAAGTACAGTAATACGTGTGGTTGCATAGTAGCACACGGTATTAATTATTAATGCTTATGTGAGAAGTCACTCAGTTTGATTCCATTATTGTCAGTTAATAATATGAATTATTTAGCGATAATGACGTTTTGTTTTATTCGTATTATTAACGTAATAAAACAGAAACATCTTTTTATATAAAACAGAATACTTTATTAAAGTTATTCTATAAATAGAATATATTATATTTTATTTAAAAGATTTTTCTTTAAATATGGACCGTCAGATTAAGTAATCAATCTGGACCGTTCATGGATTAGTTACTATGCATTCATTTTCTATAAATAGAAGCTCATTCCTTCATTATTTTCTTACGAATTCACTGAACTCTAGAGAGAGAAACTATAGAGAGAGACTATATAGAGATAGAAGAAAAGTTTTCTGCTACTTCACTACTTTATATCCAGTTCTTTTACGGTAGGGGTGTTATTCTTTCTTATTCATGAAGAGAACTGTTGTTATTCCATTTATTATTATTCTGTTGGAATAACCTGTATACGCGGTCTACCCTATACTTGGTGACATTCTTCTATTATTCTGTTGGAACATCCTGTCTGTGTTTTTTACACCGGACCTGGTTCCGTTTATTATTCTGTTGGAACATCCTGTCTGTGTGTTTTACACCGGACCTGGTTCCGTTTATTATTCTGTTGGAACATCCTGTCTGTGTGTTTTACACCGGACCTGGTTCCGTTTTATTATTATTCTGTTGGAATATCCTGTCTGTGTGTTTTACACCGGACCTGGTTCCATTATTTATTATTCTGTCGGAATATCCTGTCTGTGCGTTTACGCCGGACCTGGTTCCATTATTTATTATTCTATTGGAATAACCTGTCTGTGCGGTCTATCGCATGCATGGTGATTTCTTTTGTTATTCCATTCTTTATTGTACTCAGTTGGTTAAGTTTTGACTTCTATACTCCATGAAATTTGTGGAATATCCTTGATAGTTGCGTTTCATCCAGTATCTTTTCAAGAAAATATTCTTCTAAGTATTCTTGAATTTTACTCCACAATGCAGTATCATGTTGACAATTTGGACGTTGTTAATTCTGGATAAATTAATTCTTGAACTTGTTTTATTGAATTCTTATATCATTGTCATCATCCTCATGTTTATAAAATGTTGAAAGTCATCTGTGGCATGTAGTGCATAGATGGACTTGGTATGATTATGACCAGGGATTATTCGGTATAATCATGACCGTAATGTTACAAATGATGTGGTAAAAGTCCTCATTGGCCCGTAGTGCATTGATGGACAGTTGTTGGCATGATCATGACCATTAATGAATACACGAATATCCTTGGCCGTAGTGCAGGGGTGATTCGATGATGTGGATTATTTTATTAAGCTGAGTCTCAGCGATCACAGTGTTGAAAAATCTTTTAAATCATAAAAGATAGTAGAGTTTATTTTCTACTTGACTCTTTTAATGGATTGCTTGTTCCGCTGCAGTTAAACTTGATGTCTATTATATTTTATCAGTTTAACATTGTTGAAGGCTAATGATAATTTATTCTGCATTATCTTAGTCATAATTTTTTACTGGGCTAGTTGAGCTCACCCTTTCTTTCACTGTTCTCTTCAGGAAATGAGAACGTAGCTGGGGCAAGTCGGGGAACGGAGTGATGGTCGAATGATAGTATTAGTTAGTAGTCCTCACTATTCTATGTAATGGTGTGTTAATAAATGTAATGAGGACTCCTTTTGAGTATGAATACTTTCTAGAAGATAATATTTGTATTCAAACTCACAGTTTATGTTTTGTCGTATTGTACACGACAGTTGTATTGAAGTTGTTTTGTATTATGTACTATGTATTCATGATGACCCAAGATGGGTGATGTATACCTAATTTTGGGGTTGTCACAGTTGTATCAGAGATTAGGGATATGATCCCTGGCTAAGATGTGAGAATAGAACTAGGAGGGGAGAGACGGGGAATTCCTTCGCTAGTATGACCTACTAAGTTTATTGCATGGTATTTAATTGGTCGGTCATAATATAAGGATACTATATGACATATCAATTAACTTTTATTTTGTGGCAGTATCTGAAAATGGCATCTGAGAATGTTGAGAATAGCACTGAAGCCAGCGATTATTGATTCACACATATCAATAATCAGGATAATGTTCATCAGGAGGTGACAATCTCATGCAAACAACACACTGACCAGATGATGAATGATGCAATGTTTAGAGGTTTTATGCAATTCATGCAACACAGGTGAAAGCGGCTCTGTCCACAACGTAGGTGGAAATACTGAAAATCTCAGGCGGTCACCGTAAGCAGTTTAAGGAGCTGGGACCACCGGAGTTTAAGGGAGAACCAAACCACTTGTAGCTGAAACATGGATAAAGCAGATCACCAAGATATTTGATGTCTTGGGTTGCTCCGAGGAGCAAAAGGTTCCCTTTGCCGCTTTATGTTGCGAGGAGAGGCAGATTACTGGTGGGAATCGATAAAGCGTACTCAACCTGCCGCACTGAGGATGTCCTGGGAGAAGTTCCAAGAGCTGTTTAACGACAAATATTTTCCCGAGAGTATTCGTCACATGAAGGAGGTGGAGTTCATCAAATTGGAGCAGAATAATATGACCGTGTCGCAGTACGAGGCAAAATTTACGGAGTTATCCCGGTTTGCGTCCCACCTGGTGGATAATGAAGAAAGAATGAGCGGATGTTTTTAAGAGGTTTGAAGCCGGAGATACGTCAACAATCTGTTTCTCATAAACTGTGTTTGTATTCAGATGTTGTAAATAGGGCTCAGTGGTGGAGCGCGATAACGAGATAACGCAACCAAAAGAGAGCAGTGCAACATGATAATACAGTGAGAGCAGTCATCGAATCGGTGAAAACAAGCGTGGAGGGAATCAACAGGCCAGAAATGGTAACCACTTCGGTGGTAATCAGGCCAAAACAATAAGAATGGACATTTTAAGAAGAGGAGATTCAACAATGATGGAAAGATATCAGCACCAGCACCTGTCGTTAAGGAAGGAGAACGACCACCTATCATATGTTTCAAATGCGGAGGGGAGGGGCACATCAGTCCAAACTGCGCGATGCCGTCCAAAGATGTTATAATTGTGGAAGAGAAGGTCATTTAGCCCGATTTTGTCGTTCACGAAGACAAGTTCAGCTTAGGATGGAGGCACCAAAGACGTCCCAGAAGCCAAGCCAGTAGTTTAAGAGAGAGTATTTTTTTTTTCGTGACGAGGAACCTGAATAAAATTTTACGGGTTTGTTAGTCATAAACTCTTGCGAAGTCTATAGTGTTAGATACGGTTCTACTCACTCTTTTATTTCACTAGTTGTGTTAAATGTTTGAAGTTAACTCCGGAGAATTAGACTTTGATATGTCTATTTAAACTAGTTGGGAGAAACTTCGTTACCTCTACTATTTATAAATCTTGTTCAAATCAACACTTTCACGTTACCTGTCGATCTTATCTCTTTAAAAATACTTGCTTTGATGTGATTTTTTTGAAACGATTGGTTCACTACTCATCATGCTTCTCGTAAGGTTGTTAGCTTTCATATTCCTAACCAACTGTTATGCAAATTCAAAGTAACCAACCACTAAAGTCAATCATTGTCATATCAAGCCATAAGTAAAAATCCCGTTCCTTTCGCTGTTGACTTCCTGGTGTGGAATGACCGAAGCTAGACTTTCCGTAGGAGACGTTGTAAATGATGATGGCAAGTTGATAGGTATCAATGTGACGTGTTATCCAAGTCTTGGATGAGGGTCACAGTTTTGAACGATATTTCTATTGTTAATAAATTTCTTGACGTATTCTTGAAGACTTCTTAGCCTACCCAGAGCGTAAAATTGAATTTTGTATTGACCCCAGTACAAAACTATTTCTTAAACCCTCAAATATTTCTTCAATAAACGAACGTTTATGCGCCAAGACGTTGGCTCGAGCTGTTGAAGATTACGATCGTACCATTCATATAACATCGTGGAAAAGTGAACGTGGTAGCTGACGCGTTGTGTAGAAGATCGTATACGGTTACAAGTGTGAATATTCGAACCACGTGAAGATAACGAATATACGATTAAAATCGACTTTAATCGATAAAGTTAAAGCCGCTCAAGCTACATACTCAGAGTGATTAAATGTGAAGAAGAGGTTCAAGAGGGGGTTATTCTAGAAGCAAGGAATCGACGAAGAGAGGAAATTCAACTCTCGATTTATTGGCCCATTTGAAATCCTCGATGAAGTAGGAACTGTGGCTATAGACTCGTTTTACCGCCAAGTATGTTGCGTGTTCAGAACATTTTTTTTTTTAGTATCGATGTTACGTAATATGTGGACGACCCGAACCGCATTATTAATTTAGAAACGGACGAAATAGCGAAAGATTTAACGTATGAGGAGATACGTGTTAACATCTTGGATAAGAAGGATCATATTCGATGCTTAAGGTTATACCTCAAGAGTTAGAATTTGAAGTGAAGTCAAGGTATCCTCACATGTTCGGCATACCAAGTACGTACGTAAATTTCGAGGGCGAAATTCTATAAGGAGGGGAGATTGTGAAACCCCAGATTTTATGAATAAATATTTAATTTTTCTCGAAATTTTTTTTTATATTATTGTGTGGATTTGATATAATAGTTATGGGTAGTATTTATAAATTTTGCAAGTATGCAATTTGTCATATTATATTCGATTGGTCGGAGAATATTCTTTTTGTCGGGAAATATCCGTACGCGGTACAATTATTGGTGGACCCACAACGGAATTATTGTCGGATTGAGAAAACGACAAAATACTTTATAAAATAACGGCGGAAGTTTTACCGTTGATACTGTTGAACTACTCGGTAGTAAAAGTACAGTAATACGTGTGGTTGCATAGTAGCACACGGTATTAATTATTAATGCTTATGTGAGAAGTCACTCAGTTTGATTCCATTATTGTCAGTTAATAATATGAATTATTTAGCGATAATGACGTTTTGTTTTATTCGTATTATTAACGTAATAAAACAGAAACATCTTTTTATATAAAACAGAATACTTTATTAAAGTTATTCTATAAATAGAATATATTATATTTTATTTAAAAGATTTTTCTTTAAATATGGACCGTCAGATTAAAGTAATCAATCTGGACCGTTCATGGATTAGTTACTATGCATTCCATTTTCCTATAAATAGAAGCTCATTCCTTCATTATTTTCTTACGAATTCACTGAACTCTAGAGAGAGAAACTATAGAGAGAGACTATATAGAGATAGAAGAAAAGTTTTCTGCTACTTCACTACTCTATAATCCAGTTCTTTTACGGTAAGGGGTGTTATTCTTTCTTATTCATGAAGAGAACTGTTGTTATTCCATTTATTATTATTCTGTTGGAATAACCTGTATACGCGGTCTACCCTATACTTGGTGACATTCTTCTATTATTCTGTTGGAACATCCTGTCTGTGTGTTTTACACGGACCTGGTTCCGTTTATTATTCTGTTGGAAATCCTGTCTGTGTGTTTTACACCGGACTGGTTCCGTTTATTATTCTGTTGGAACATCCTGTCTGTGTGTTTTACACCGGACCTGGTTCCGTTTATTATTATTCTGTTGGAATATCCTGTCTGTGTGTTTTACACCGGACCTGGTTCCATTATTTATTATTCTGTCGGAATATCCTGTCTGTGCGTTTACGCCGGACCTGGTTCCATTATTTATTATTCTATTGGAATAACCTGTCTGTGCGGTCTATCGCATGCATGGTGATTTCTTTTGTTATTCCATTCTTTATTGTACTCAGTTGGTTAAGTTTTGACTTCTATACTCCATGAAATTTGTGGAATATCCTTGATAGTTGCGTTTCATCCAGTATCTTTTCAAGAAAAATATTCTTCTAAGTATTCTTGAATCTTACTCCACAATGCAGTATCATGTTGACAATTTGGACGTTGTTAATTCCTGGATAATTAATTCTTGAACTTGTTTTATTGAATTCTTATATCATTGTCATCATCCTCATGTTTATAAAATGTTGAAAGTCATCTGTGGCATGTAGTGCATAGATGGACTTGGTATGATTATGACCAGGGATTATTCGGTATAATCATGACCGTAATGTTACAAATGATGTGGTAAAAGTCCTCATTGGCCCGTAGTGCATTGATGGACAGTTGTTGGCATGATCATGACCATTAATGAATACACGAATATCCTTGGCCGTAGTGCAGGGGTGATTCGATGATGTGGATTATTTTATTAAGCTGAGTCTCAGCGATCACAGTGTTGGAAAATCTTTTAAATCATAAAAGATAGTAGAGTTTATTTTCTACTTGACTCTTTTAATGGTTGCTTGTTCCGCTGCAGTTAAACTTGATGTCTATTATATTTTATCAGTTTAACATTGTTGAAGGCTAATGATAATTTATTCTGCATTATCTTAGTCATGATATTTCTTACTGGGCTAGTTGAGCTCACCCTTTCTTTCACTGTTCTCTTCAGGAAATGAGAACGTAGCTGGGGCAAGTCGGGGAACGGAGTGATGGTCCGAATGATAGTATTAGTTAGTAGTCCTCACTATTCTATGTAATGGTGTGTTAATAAATGTAATGAGGACTCCTTTTGAGTATGAATACTTTCTAGAAGATAATATTTGTATTCAAACTCACAGTTTATGTTTTGTCGTATTGTACACGACAGTTGTATTAGTAAGTTGTATTTGTATTATGTACTATGTATCTGACGACCCAAGATGGGTGATGTATACCTAATTTTGGGGTTGTCACATTGGTACTGTGACACCCCAAAATTAGGTATACATCACCCATCTTGGGTCGTCAGATACATAGTACATAATACAAATACAAACTTACTAATACAACTGTCGTGTACAATACGACAAAACATAAACTGTGAGTTTGAATACAAATATTATCTTCTAGAAAGTATTCATACTCAAAGGAGTCCTCATTACATTTATTAACACACCATTACATAGAATTAGTGAGGACTACTAACTAATACTTATTTCGGACCATCACTCGTTTCCCGAATTGCCCCAGCTTGTTCTCATTTCCTGAAGAGAACAGTGAAGAAAGGGTGAGCTCAATAGCCAGTAAGAAATATCATGACTAAGATAATGCAGAATAAATTATCATTAGCCTTCAACAATGTTAAACTGATAAAATATAATAGACATCAAGTTTAACTGCAGCGGAACAAGCACCATTAAAAGAGTCAAGTAGAAAATAAACTCTACTATCTTTATGATTTAAAAGATTTTCAACACTGTGATCGCTGAGACTCAGCTTAATAAAATATCCACATCATCGAATCACCCTGCACTACGGCCAAAGGATATTCGTGTTATTCATTAATGGTCATGATCATGCCAACAACTGTCCATCAATGCACTACGGGCCAATGAGGACTTTTACACATCATTTGTAACATTACGGTCATGATTATACCGAATAATCCCTGGTCATAATCATACCAAGTCATCTATGCACTACATGCCACAGATGACTTTCAACATTTTATAAACATGAGGATGATGACAATGATATAAGAATTCAATAAAAACAAGTTCAAGAATTAATTTATCCAGGAATTAACAACGTCCAAATTGTCAACATGATACTGCATTGTGGAGTAAGATTCAAGAATACTTAGAAGAATATTTTCTTGAAAAGATACTGGATGAAACGCAACTATCAAGGATATTCCACAAATTTCATGGAGTATAGAAGTCAAAACTTAACCAACTGAGTACAATAAAGAATGGAATAACAAAAGAAATCACCATGCATGCGATAGACCGCACAGACAGGTTATTCCAATAGAATAATATATAATGGAACAGGTCCGGCGTAAAACGCACAGACAGGATATTCCGACAGAATAATAAATAATGGAACCAGGTCGGTGTAAACACACAGACAGGATATTCCAACAGATATAATAAAACGGAACCAGGTCGGTGTATTAAACACACAGACAGGATGTTCCAACAGAATAATAAACGGAACAGGTCCGGTGTAAAACACACAGACAGGATGTTCCAACAGAATAATAAACGGAACCAGGTCCGGTGTAAAACACACAGACAGGATGTTCCAACAGAATAATAGAAGAATGTCACCAAGTATAGGGGTCCGCGTATACAGGTTATTCCAACAGAATAATAATAAATGGAATAACAACAGTTCTCTTCATGAATAAGAAAGAATAACACCCCTTACCGTTAAAAGAACTGGATATAAGAGTAGTGAAGTAGCAGAAAACTTTTCTTCTATCTCTATATAGTCTCTCTCTATAGTTTCTCTCTTAGAGTTCAGTGAATTCGTAAGAAAATAATGAAGGAATGAGCTTCTATTTATAGGAAAAATGGAATGCATTGTAACTAATCCATGAACGGTCCAGATTGATTACTTTAATCTGACGGTCCATATTTAAAGAAAAATCTTTTAAATAAAATATAATATATTCTATTTATAGAATAACTTTATATAAAGTATTCTGTTTTATATAAAAAGATGTTTCTGTTTATTACGTTAATAATACGAATAAAACAAAACGTCATTATCGCTAAATAATTCATATTATTAACTGACATTAATGGAATCAAACTGAGTGACTTCTCACATAAGCATTAATAATTAATACCGTGTGCTACTTTGCAACCACACGTATTACTGTACTTTTACTACCGAGTAGTTCACAGTATCAACGGTTAAAACTTCCGCCGTTATTTTCATAAAGTATTTTTGTCGTTTTCTCAATCCGACAATAATTCCGTTGTGGGGTCCACCAATAATTGTACCGTCGTACGGATATTCCCGACAAAAAGAATATTCTCCGACCAATCGAATATTAATATGACAACTTGCATACTTTGCAAAATTTATAAATACTACCCATAACTATTATATCAAATCCACAAAATAATATAAAAAAATTATTTCGAGAAAAATTAATATTTATTCATAAAATCTGGGGTTTCACAATCTCCCCTCCTTATAGAATTTCGCCCTCGAAATTTACGTACGTACTTGGTATGCCGAAACTGTGAGGATACCTTGACTTCACTTCAAATTCTAACTCTTGAGGTATAACCTTTAAGCATCGAATATGATCCTTCTTATCCAAGATGTTAACACGTAATTCCTCATACGTTAAATCTTTCGCTATTTCGTCCGGTTCTAAATTAATAATGCGGTTCGGGTCGTCCATATTTACGTAACATCGATACGTAAAAAAAAATGTTCTGAACACGCAAATTACTTGGGGTATTTTTAAACGAGTCTATAGGCCACAGTTCTACTTCATCGAGGAATTCAAATGGGCCAATTAAATCGAGAATTGAGATTTCCTACTCCTTCGTCGATTCTTGCTTGTCTAGAATAACGCTCTTGAACCTTCTTCTTCAATTTATCAGCTCTGAGTATGTAGCTTGAGCGGCTTTAACTTTATCGATTAAAGTCGATTTTAATCGTATATTCGTTATCTTCACGTGGGTTCGAATATTCACATTGTAAACGTATACGATTTTCTTCTACAACGCGTCAGCTACACGTTCACTTTTCCACGATGTTATTGAATGGTACGATCGTAATCTTCAACAGCTCGAGCCAACGTCTTTGGCGCATAATACGTTCGTTTTAGTTGAAGAAATATTTGAGGGTTAAGAATAGGTTTTGTACTGGGGTCAATACAAAATTTCAATTTTACGCTTGGGGTTAGGCTAAGAAGTCTTCAAGAATACGTCAAGAAATTTATTAACAATAGAAATATCGTTCAAAAATGTGACCCTCATCCAAGACTTGGATAACACGTCACATTGTACTATCAACTTGCCATCATCATTTACAACGTCTCTACGGAAAGTCTAGCTTGGTGATTCCACACAGGAAGTCAACAGCGAAAGGAACGGGGATTTTTACTTATGGCTTGATATGACAATGATTGACTTTAGTGGTTTGGTTACTTTGAATTTGCATAACAGGTTGGTAGGAATATGAAAGCTAACAACCTTACGAGAAGCATGATGAGTAGTGAACCAATCGTTTCAAAAAAATCACATCAAAGGCAAGTATTTTTAAAGAGATAAGATCGACAGGTAACGTGAAAGTGTTGATTTGAACAAGATTTATAAATAGTAGAGGTAACGAAGGTTTCTCCCAACTGAGTTTAAATAGACATATCAAAGTCTAAGTTCTCCGAGTTAACTTCAAACATTTAACACAAACTAGGTGAAATAAAAGAGTGAGTAGAACCGGTATCTAACACGGTATAGACTTCGCAAGAGTTTATGACTAACATACCCGTGATAATTTTATTCAGGTTCTCGTCACGAAAAAAAAAATTACTCTCTCTTAAATACTGCTTTGGCTTTTCTGGGACGGTCTTTGGTGCCTCATCCTATCTGAACTTGTCTTCGGTGAACGACAAAATCGGGCTAAATGACCTTCTCTTCCACAATTATAACATGCTTTGGACGGCATCGCGCAGTTTGGACTGATGTGCCCTCCCCTCGCATTTGAAACATATGATAGGTGGTCGTTCTCCTTCCTTAACGACAGGTGCTGGTGCTGATATCTTTCCATCATTGTTGAATCTCCTCTTCTTAAAATGTCCATTCTTATTGTTTTGGCCTGATTACCACCGAAGTGGTTACCATTTCTGGCCTGTTGATTCCCTCCACGCTTGTTGTCACCGCTTCGATGACTGCTCTCACTGGTATTATCATTTTGCCGGCTGCTCTCTTTTGGTTTGCGTTATCTCGTTATCGCGCTCCACCAACTGAGCCCTATTTACAAATCTGATACAAACACAGTTTATGAGAAACAAGATGTTGACGTATCTCCGCTTCAAATCTTAAAAACATCCGCGTCATTCTTTCTTCATTATCCACCAGGTGGGACGCAAACCGGGATAACTCGCAAATTTTGCCTCGTACTGCGACGGTCATATTATTCTGCTCCAATTTGATGAACTCCACCTCCTTCATGTGACGAATACTTCGGGGAAAATATTTGTCGATTAAACAGCTTTGGAACTTCTCCCAGGACATCTTCAGTGCGGCAGGTTGAGTACGCTTTATCGATTCCACCAGTAATCTGCCTCTCCTCGCAACATAAAGGCGGCAAAGGGAACCTTTTGCTCTCGGAGCAACCCAAGACATCAAATATCTTGGGATCTGCTTTATCCATGTTTCAGCTACAAGTGGTTTGGGTCTCCCTTAAACTCGGTGGTCCCAGCTCCTTAAACTGCTTAGCGGTGAGCTGAGAGTTTTCAGTATTTCCAACCTACGTTGTGGACAGGAGCCGCTTTCACTGTTGTTGCATGAATTGCATAAACCTCTAAACATTGCATCATTCATCATTGGTCAGTGTTGTTGTTTGCATGAGGATTGTCACTTCCTGATGAACATTATCCTGATTATTGATATGTGGTGAATCAATAATCGCTGGGCTTCAGTGCTATTCTCAACATTCTCAGATGCCATTTTCAGATACTGCCACAAAATAAAAGTTAATTGATATGTCATATAGTTATCCTTATATTTGACCGACCAATTAATAACATGCAAATAAACTTAGGTAGGTCATACTAGCGAAGGAATTCCCCGTCTCTCCTCCTAGTTCTATTCTCACATCTTAGCCAGGGATCATATCCCTAAGCTCTGATACCAACTGTGACAACCCCAAATTAGGTATACATCACCATCTTGGGTCGTCAGATACATAGTACAGAATACAAATACAACTTACTAATACAACTGTCGTGTACAATACGACAAAAATAAACTGTGAGTTTGAATACAAATATTATCTTCTAGAAGAGTATTCATACTCAAAAGGAGTCCTCATTACATTTATTAACACACCTTTACATAGAATAGTGAGGACTACTAACTAATACTATCATTCGGACCATCACTCCGTTTCCCCGACTTCCCCAGTACGTTCTCATTTCTGAAGAGAACAGTGAAAGAAAGGGTGAGCTCAACTAGCCTAGTAAGAAATATTATGACTAAGATAATGCAGAATAAATTATCATTAGCCTTCAACAATGTTAAACTGATAAAATATAATAGACATCAAGTTTAACTGCAGCGGAACAAGCAACCATTAAAAGAGTCAAGTAGAAAATAAACTCTACTATCTTTTATGATTTAAAAGATTTTCCAACACTGTGATCGCTGAGACTCAGCTTAATAAAATAATCCACATCATCGAATCACCCCTGCACTACGGCCAAGGATATCGTGTATTCATTAATGGTCATGATCATGCCAACAACTGTCCATCAATGCACTACGGGCCAATGAGGACTTTTACCACATCATTTGTAACATTACGGTCATGATTATACCGAATATTCCTGGTCATAATCATACCAAGTCCATCTATGCACTACATGCCACAGATGACTTTCAACATTTTTTAAACATGAGGATGATGACAATGATATAAGAATTCAATAAAACAAGTTCAAGAATTAATTTATCCAGGAATTAACAACGTCCAAATTGTCAACATGATACTGCTTTGTGGAGTAAGATTCAAGAATACTTAGAAGAATATTTTCTTGAAAAGATACTGGATGAAACGCAATATCAAGGATATTCCACAAATTTCATGGAGTATAGAAGTCAAAACTTAACCAACTGAGTATAAAGAATGGAATAACAAAAGAAATCACCATGCATGCGATAGACCGCACAGACAGGTTATTCCAATAGAATAATAATAATGGAACCAGGTCCGGCGTAAACGCACAGACAGGATATTCGACAGAATAATAAATAATGGAACCAGGTCGGTGTAAAACACACAGACAGGATATTCCAACAGAATAATAATAAAAACGGAACCAGGTCGGTGTAAAACACACAGACAGGATGTTCCAAACAGAATAATAAACGGAACCAGGTCCGGTGTAAAACACAGACAGGATGTTCCAACAGAATAATAAAGGAACCAGGTCGGTGTTAAAACACAGACAGGATGTTCCAAAGAATAATAGAAGAATGTCACCAAGTATAGGGTAGAACCGCGTATACAGGTTATTCCTACAGAATAATAAGAAATGGAATAACAACAGTTCTCTTCATGAATAGAAAGAAATAACACCCCTTACCGTAAAAGAACTGGATATAAGGTAGTGAAGTAGCAGAAAGAAAACTTTTCTTCTATCTCTTTATAGTCTTCTTATAGTTTCTTCTCTAGAGTTCAGTGAATTCGTAAGAAATAATGAAGGAATGAGCTTCTATTTATAGGAAAAATGGAATGCATAGTAACTAATCAATGAACGGTCCAGATTGATTACTTTAATCTGACGGTCCATATTTAAAGAAAAATCTTTTAAATAAAATATAATATATTCTATTTATAGAATAACTTTAATAAAGTATTTTGTTTTATATAAAAGATGTTTCTGTTTTATTACGTTAATAATACGAATAAAACAAAACGTCATTTATCGCTAAATAATTCATATTATTAACTGACAATAATGGAATCAAATGAGTGACTTTCACATAAGCATTAATAATTAATACCGTGTGTACTATGCAACACACGTATTACTGTACTTTTACTACCGAGTAGTTCAACAGTATCAACGGTTTAAAACTTCCGCCGTTATTTTCATAAAGTATTTTTGTCGTTTTCTCAATCCGACAATAATTCCGTTGTGGGGCCACCAATAATTGTACCGTCGTACGGATATTCCCCGACAAAAAGAATATTCTCCACCAATCGAATATAATATGACAACTTGCATACTTTGCAAAATTTATAAATACTACCATAACTTTTATATAAATCACACATAATATAAAAAAATTATTTCGAGAAAAATTAAATATTTATTCATAAAATCTGGGGTTTCACAATACTGTGACAACCCAAAATTAGGTATACATCACCCATCTTGGGTCCGTCAGATACATAGTACATAATAAACAATACAACTTACTAATACAACTGTCGTGTACAATACGACAAAACATTAAATGTGAGTTTGTATACAAATATTATCTTCTAGAAAGTATTCATACTCAAAAGGAGTCCTCATTAATTTATTAACACACCATTACATAGAATAGTGAGGACTACTAACTAATACTATCATTCGGACCATCACTCCGTTCCCGACTTGCCCCAGCTACGTTCTCATTTCCTGAAGAGAACAGTGAAAGAAAGGGTGAGCTCAACTAGCCCAGTAAGAAATATTATGACTTAAGATAATGCAGAATAAATTATCATTAGCCTTCAACAATGTTAAACTGATAAAATATAATAGACATCAAGTTTAATGCAGCGGAACAAGCAATCCATTAAAAGAGTCAAGTAGAAAATAAACTCTACTATCTTTTATGATTTAAAAGTTTTTCAACACTGTGATCGCTGGGACTCAGCTTAATAAAATAATCCACATCATCGAATCACCCCTGCACTACGGCCAAGGATATTCGTATATTCATTAATGGTCATGATCATGCCAACAACTGTCCATCAATGCACTACGGGCCAATGAGGACTTTTACCACATCATTTGTAACATTACGGTCATGATTATACCGAATAATCCCTGGTCATAATCATACCAAGTCCATCTATGCACTACAGGCCACAGATGACTTTCAACATTTTATAAACATGAGGATGATGACAATGATATAAGAATTCAATAAAACAAGTTCAAGAATTAATTTATCCAAGAATTAACAACGTCCAAATTGTCAACATGATACTGCTTTGGGGAGTAAAATTCAAGAATAATGCTTAGAAGAATATTTTCATGAATAGATACTGGATGAAACGCAATTATCAAGGATATTCCCAAATTTCATGGAGTATAGAAGTCAAAACTTAACCAACTGAGTATAAATAGAATGGAATAACAAAAGAAATCACCATGCATGCGATAGACGCACAGACAGGTTATTCCAACAGAATAATAAATAATGGAACCAGGTCCGGCGTAAACGCACAGACAGGATATTCCGACAGAATAATAAATAATGGAACCAGGTCCGGCGTAAACGACAGACAGGATATTCCGACAGAATAATAAATAATGGAACCAGGTCCGGTGTAAAACACACAGACAGGATGTTCCAACAGAATAATAACAAGACGGAACCAGGTCCGGTGTAAAACACACAGACAGGATGTTCCAACAGAATAATAATAAAAACGGAACAGGTCCGGTGTAAAAACACACAGACAGGATGTTCCAACAGAATAATAGAAGAATGTCACCAAGTATAGGGTAGACCGCGTATACAGGTTATTCCAACAGAATAATAAAAATGGAATAACAACAGTTCTCTTCATGAATAAGAAAGAATAACACCCCTTACGTTTAAAGAGACTGGATATAAGAAGTAGTTAAGTAGCAGAAAACTTTTCTTCTCTCTCTATATAGTCTCTCTATAGTTTCTCTCTCTAGAGTTCAGTGAATTCGTAAGAAATAATGAAGGAATGAGTTTATTTATAGAAAAATGAGAATGCATAGTAACTAATCCATGAACGGTCCAGATTGATTACTTTAATCTGACGGTCCATATTTAAAGAAAAATCTTTTAAATAAAAATATTAAATATTCTATTTATAGAATAACTTTAATAAAGTTTTGTTTTATATAAAAAGATGTTTCTGTTTTATTACGTTAATATATACGAATAAAACAAAACGTCATTATCGCTAAATAATTCATATTATTTAACTGACAATAATGGAATCAAACTGAGTGACTTCTCACATAAGCATTAATAATTAATACCGTGTGCTACTATGCAACCACACGTATTACTGTACTTTTATACAGGAGTAGTTCAACAGTAATCAACGGTAAAACTTCCGCCGTTATTTTCATAAAGTATTTTTGTCGTTTTCTCAATCCGACAATAATTCCGTTGTGGGGTCCACCAATGATTGTACCGTCGTACGGATATTCCCCGACAAAAAGAATATTCTCCGACCAATCGATATTATATGACAAACTTGCATACTTTGCAAAATTTATAATACTACCCATAACTTTATATCAAATCCACACAATAATATAAAAAAAATGTATTTCGAGAAAAATTAAATATTTATTCTATAAAATCTGGGGTTTCACAATTCCCCTCCTTATAGAATTTCGCCCTCGAAATTTACGTCGTACTTGGTATGCCGAACATGTGAGGATACCTTGACTTCACTTCAAATTCTAACTCTTGAGGTATAACCTTTAAGCATCGAATATGATCCTTCTTATCCAAGATGTTAACACGTATCTCCTCATACGTTAAACTTTCGCTATTTCGTCCGGTTCTAAATTAATAATGCGGCTCGGGTCGTCCACTTATTTACGTAACATCGATACGTAAAAAAAATGTTCTGAACACGCAACATACTTGGCGGTAAAACGAGTCTATAGGCACAGTTCCTACTTCATCGAGGATTTCAAATGGGCCAATTAAATCGAGAGTTGAGATTTCCTCTCTTCGTCGATTCTTGCTTCTAGAATAACGCCCTCTTGAACCTTCTTCTTCACATTTATCAGCGCTGAGTATGTAGCTTGAGCGGCTTTAACTTTATCGATTAAGTCGATTTTAATCGTATTATTCGTTATCTTCACGTGGGTTCGAATATTCGCACTTGTAACCGTATACGATCTTCTACACAACGCGTCAGCTACACGTTCACTTTTCCACGATGTTATTGAATGGTACGATCGTAATCTTCAACAGCTCTGAGCCAACGTCTTTGGCGCATAATACGTTCGTTTTAGTTGAAGAAATATTTGAGGGTTTAAGAAATGGTTTTGTACTGGGGTCAATACAAAATTCAATTTTACGCTCTGGGGTAGGCTAAGAAGTCTTCAAGAATACGTCAAGAAATTTTTAACAATTGAAATATCGTTCAAAACTGTGACCCTCATCAAGACTTGGATAACAGTCACATTGATACCTATCAACTGCCATCATCATTTACAACGTCTCCTACGGAAGTCTAGCTTCGGTGCATTCCACACCAGGAAGTCAACAGCGAAAAGAACGGGGATTTTTACTTATGGCTTGATATGACAATGATTGACTTTAGTGGTTTGGTTACTTTGAATTTGCATAACAGGTTGGTTGGAATATGAAAGTAACAACCTTACGAGAAGCATGATGAGTAGTGAACCAATCGTTCAAAAAATCACATCAAAGGCAAGTATTTTTAAAGAGATAAGATCGACAGGTAACGTGAAAGTGTTGATTTGAACAAGATTTATATAATAGTAGAGGTAACGAAGGTTTTCCCAAGAGTTTAAATAGACATATCAAAGTCTAAGTTCTCCGGAGTCGAGTTAACTTCAAACATTTAACACAACTAGGTGAAATATAAAAGAGTGAGTAGAAACCGGTAGTATCTAACACGGTATAGACTTCGCAAGAGTTTATGACTAAACATACCCGTGATAATTTTATTCAGGTTCCTCGTCACGAAAAAAAAATACTCTCTCTTAAACTACTGGCTTTGGCTTTTCTGGGAGGTCTTTGGTGCCTCCATCCTATCTGAACTTGTCTTCGGTGAACGACAAAATCGGGCTAAATGACCTTCTCTTCCACAATTATAACATGCTTTGGACGGCATCGCGCAGTTTGGACTGATGTGCCCTCCCCTCGCATTTTAAACATATGATTGGTGGTCGTTCTCCTCCTTAACGAC
>CM029022.1:179297340-179360208 GCA_016801055.1 Panax notoginseng
TTTTTATTTTATAGCAAACCCTATGATGGAAATTCTACATTTTGTGTTAAACTTGGGGTTTAAACCTAAGGGTTTGACAAGTTTCTATTTTGCCATTTAATGAATTATCAAAAAGACTAGTTTGCCCTAATTGAATTATTTTGGCTAGAATAGGTTTTGACAATTGTGGTGAGTTGGTTACTAACCCTAACAACTCCACATGCTCATAATTGACAGCAACAAGCCTCTAGCTTAGCCAATTCATGCACCTTGTTGTCTATTTAAGGATTGAAGGAGAGAGAAAATGCATTTGTTCACTAAATTTTATCCAACACTTAACCAATTCTCTCTCTCACTAAAACCAATGATTTTAGCAAGCAAATCAGTTCTAAAACATAGCCCCACGTTCATCATAAACAAATCTGTAGCCAGAATCAAGAATCGTTCATAGAGGTATATAAACCTTAGTCATGATTTCTGTCCAATGATCTATTGTTAGATGTTAGATTTTTTGTGTTAAACATGTTAAATCTAGTGTATAATGAGGATCTGGGTTGATAGATGTTAGATCCATAACATCTAGAAGCTCAGATTTGAAGATCTTAGAAATTTGGAATAGCTTGGTTCTGTGGTCTGACAACGAATGTCAGAGGCCCCAGATCCTTACTCGATTATGTTTTGTGTTGTTTTTTAAGTTGTTAGTGGTAGCCTGTAATGTTGTCTTTAATCTTCAAAAAGAATCAGAGGTATTTGATGTCTAGGTTGGTAGTTATTAACGGTCAAATAACGTTGACCGGCATTGACCGGGCCATTTCTGGGTTACCCGGAAAGTTTTTAGGACGGTCTGACAGTAGATTCATGGCCTTGGATCTTGCAGATGTTAGTTTATTTGTTGTTGATGTTGTAATATGTTTGTAATATTGTATATGGACTTCAGGATTAAGCTTGTATATCGCCTAAATATCTAATGGATCGAAATCGTGGAAGGTCAAACCAGGCCAGAAGATCACGAACTTAGTTTTCTGGGTAACCCAGAAAACTTAAGTGCATGATCTCTGACAAGGTTTAACCAGCTTATATCTTTTGATTTTGTTGTTGTTAATTCGGTTTTATGTAATGGGTCTCTAGACTTACATGTTATTTACATACTTCATGCATTAGTTCACACAAAACGCACAAGAATCACATGTTATAGAAGGCTAAAATTGGACAGACAACCTGTTCTTCATTTCTGGGTTACCCAGAAATGAAGAACATGTCTGACAGCTTGTTTGAGGGATCAGATCTCTTTTATTAATGCATGTTTTGGTCATGTTTGCTGTTGGATCTTGTAGTATAACATTAGTACTACACGATCTGACAAATAAAATACCCAGAAACACATTACACAGATCACAGCTCTTGGTCAAACCTAGCAACTCGTTAAATGGCATGGTGTTCTAGGTTTGCATGAAGAACATGAAGAACACCTATAGCGACAATTTTGTCACTATAGGTGGCCTTTAGCGACAGACAGCTTATTATTTTCCGGAAATTAATTATTAAATAGAAAAAAATAGTTTTTAATTATTAAAAATACCAAATAAATTATTCAAATTATTTTAAATTCCAAAAATTAGTTTTTAATTATTTTAAATATATTTCATAAATATTTAATATTTTTGAAATATTAAAAGTATTTAATTTATTTAATTATAATATTAAATAAATTATTTAAAAATGATTTTAATATTGGAAAAATCATTAAAAATTATATTATGATATAACAAAATATTTTAAGTTATTTTTAATGACTTTTAATATTTTGTAATAAATTTCATTAATAAATTAATATTAATGATAATTAAGTTATTTACTAAATGAATTAAATAAATTAATTAAAAATAATTTTATTATATTAAAAATCATTTTAAATAATAATAAGGTATTTAAAAATATTTTAAGTTATAAAATATAACTTTTAATATTTAAAGATAAATTTCATTAATTAATTATCATTATATTTTATCACATGTTGATACATACTTATCGGTGTTCAGTATGTATAAGTTGAATTAAAAGTCGTCTAAGCTATTTGATCCAGCTAGACATATATTTAAAGTTGTTGTTGAACGAGATAAACCTTTATCCAACTAAATTGTTTTGGTTTGGATTCAAGACTGGTATGAACATCCCAAATATGGGAAACTTTTATGCGCCTAAGGCGGGAATGCTGTACGAAAATATCGTCCTTTAATGTAGTATTGATCAATACAGGGCATAACGGGCTGATCACCCCCCCCCTCCGTGCCTGTAAGTAATGACGGTTTATAGATGAAGTTCTGTTTAACCTTTTCGAAAATAGAAAATAATGTTCACAGTTTGTCAACTGATCCTCATTTATAGTCAGTACGTAGTTTCAAAATTTTGAAATCGAAATGATATGTTGTTTATTATCAGTTCAGTTTACTTTACAACTGTCAATTCGTTGTAGAAGTGTCGTTCAAAGAAAATATTTAATTCGTTCAGCTAACTGTTATTGTTGCTATTACTTGTTGGGCACTCAAATGCTCATCCTTGCTTAAATTTAAATGTTTTCAGCTAAAGGTGAACAACCTGGAGGCTCTTCCTAGAACAAAGGGAAAGGGAAGGTCGCTGAATGAATGATAAGGCTATCTTTTGTAATAACTAGACTTTATTAGGGTAATGATGATATATATTAACTATCATGTAATGAAACGAAAGTTTGAAGGTTTCGTACTTGGGATTGAAAACTCTGATAATATGTAAATTAAATTTGATAATCTATATTATTGTTATTATTATTATTAGTATTATTCCGCTCATAAAAATGGTATCGTGAAGCACTGAGTTCGGGTTTTAAGTACCTGAATTTGGGGGCGTCACATTTATTCCTATATTCTTGGGGGTTTCCATGTTTGTTTCTATAGGTTGATCATCATGAGGCCTGTCTTTTGATGATTCCCCTATAGCCTCTGGGGTATGCCCCTTTGCCTTTGTTTTTATAGTTCTTTTATCAAACACAAACTTAGCACAAAAAAAACATAGCGAAATGGCAGAGATGGGCCTGAAGGCAGGCAAGATTAAAGACTTCACTGCCTTTGAAGCAGTCGTCGGGTATATACAGACTGGCAATTATGCGAACGATCCCAAGAGGGTACCGGATAAAGGCAATGAAGATGTATCCCTCGTTTTATAGGGATAAGCTAGGAGACCAACCTATAGTCCCCCCATTTGGAAGAAGCAAGACAATCTGCCATTTCAACAACAGGCTGTATTCAACCAATGCCATGACAGAAAGAGAAAATTTGAAAGAACAGAAAATTAGGAGTTCATTCCACTGGGCGATTCCCTTGAAAATGTATTAGTGATGTTAATGGATCACAAGAAAATTATCGAACTAGCTCTACCTCTAGAACCAGGAAGAAAAAGATATAATCCAAGCCAGAGGTGTGCTTACCACTTAGGGTCTCCGGAATAAGATACACAAGATTGTTGGTCCTTAAAGCATAAAATTCAAAATCTGATCGAAAGTGATAGTATTGTAGTCCAACAACCAGACCAGCAAAATATCAACACCAACCTTCTCTTGCAGCATGATACGGAGGGAGTAAACATGATTGGGTCAGGAAGCGTTGAAATGTATCCAAATCGTAAGTATATACGAAGAATGGAGGAATACCCCCAAAGGAACAAAATAAATGTCTTAGAGGGGGAAAAGTCAGAGGAATATAGGATAGCAAGTCAAAAATTAAAGACGATCCAACATCAAGTAGCTTTATTGGCAAATCTAATAGTATGCCAACATCAGGTTACGAGGAAACTTTTCACTCAACTCTTAGAAAGCCAAGAGAAAAAAGAGTTTAACTAGAATTCAAGCCTATATCCCTCCAGGATGAGCCAAATAAATAAAGAAGATCAAAGCAGGCTAAAAGGACAAGAAAAGTGGAATGATAAAATTACTAGAAGATCTCGCCAGCAGAAAAATCGCTCGGGGGAATGCGAATTCTCAAAAAAGAAAGATCAAATAACCTTCAAAAGAGACCGAAAATTCATTCCTCTGAGCAAATCAAATGAAGAAATGATACACTTTCTAATAAGCGAAAGAAGGATTACTGAGTTGCTGTCTCCTGTAAATTTAGAGATGAAAAGTTATGACTCCACCAAGATATGTCTATACCATTCTAACTCACTTGGACATGCAACTGAGGAATGTTGGTCTCTCTGAAGCATGAAATCCAATACCTCATTGAAAATGGGGAGCTAAAGATAGAATTTCCCATAACTAGAAAAGATAAAAAGGAAATAAAAAGCTTAAGATGTCCACTCGAGACAGGCAGTTCAAAGGAGGTGATGGCTATGAGCACCAATCCTGGCAGAACACAAGGTGGACTGATCCTAATGCTGGGAGTGACGGAGAAGACAAAAGATTCCCTAAAGGAGATTCCTCCGCCAACATCAAACATCATGTGGCCCAAAAATAGCAACCACATTCCTTATTTTATCACAGTTCGAGGGAGATTTTATAGTCGAATCTTCTCAAACCAATGAAAAAGATGAAGGAACAGATGAAGATAAAGGTGGTAAGGTTGTCGGGGAAGCCAACCCATCAAGGAATCAAGAGCTTGTACCTTTTTGTGATGGGTCCAGTTTAGGCATCCTTGAGGAATGTACTGAATCAAAAAGCGATAAAGTTATGGACGTGATTGAAGATATTCAAAACCAAGAGGTAACCTCTATCACAAGCCTCAAAGGCAACATAACCACTGACAACTGGACTATCAGGCCTGAGCTAGCCAGGAAGACGTAGATCCAGAGGAAAGTTATGAGTTCTAGGAGATGTTGGGACGTTTTCACTTTCTTAGCATTATGCCTTTTATTTTCCATGCAAGTAAATATCAAGAAATCCAAAATCAAGCCATTCAGGTCTCAGCCAAGCATGAACTATGAAAGACTTGATCTCCCCTTATCAATGGGAGTACATAGGCATCCATTTATGGTGTGATCAAACTAAACAAAAACCCAAAAAATGCAAACAAACACTTCTCAAACCATTCAGCTCATTAAGCTAGAACTACGTAGACCTGATCTCCCGCATACACGGGAGTACGTAGACAGCCATCAGTGGTGCGGTCTTACCCTCAAAAGAAATATTCAAACCCAAACATCAATCCCAAGACACCAAAATCAAACCTAAAAAGTCTATGCCTAAGAAAAACCCTCAAAGTCAGCGACCTATGTTGAGAAGACCCAACATGCACTTCAATGTCATTCTATCCAATCTGGCACAAGTCCCGAAAAGGAAGAAATAACTATACAATCAAGACAACAAGCAACATGGATGAAATGGCCATCATCATAATGTCGACGTCGGGATTTTTATTTGTCCCTTTTCTTTTCTTGTTCTTTTGTGTTCTCATGTTAGGTGAGATTTATTTGAAAAAATAAGTGAAAAAGGTCCGACATTTATATGTCGACGATTTGACTATAAGAGTCGCCAGTTGGTTTTTTAACTGGTTGTACCAACACAATCGAGAAAATGTTTGCACATTGACCAAGTGATGTGACACTGCTAAACAGGTCTGTAAAACTGAGATTCATTAGGGTCCGGGGACTTGCTTAAGCGGAGAGAAGGTGTTAGCCACCCCCCGACATCCGTGTTACCACGGTGACCGCCACTTTTCAAGAAACTATTATATAAATATGTGTGTGTGTGTGTGTAAGAGCCCGAATTTTATGAAATAAAAGTATTCAATTTTAATTATAATTACTGAATATGGTTAAATTTATAAAAGTTAAAGTTAAGGGTGATATATGAATTTTTTTTTTAAAATACGCAAGTGGTTATAAAATATTCATTGTTATCAGAGAATATTTATTTAGTCGTGGAATATTCTTTCTGTCGAAAAATATTCGTACGACGGCGTAGTCATTTATGGGCCTCATAACAGAATAACTGTCGGATGAAGAAAATGACAAATTTGAGTTTTTATAAATAACGGCGTAGTTGTTACCGTTAACACTATTGGAATACCTGGTGGTTAAAATACAGTAATACGCGTAGTTGCACAGTAGCACACGGTATTGCACAGTATTTTTTTAATTATAGATTCTTACGTGAGAAGGCACTACTCAATAATTGTTACAGTAATTTATGTTCAATATTTTATTTTATTGAATCAGTAATTGCTGCGTTGATATTTTATATTATTATTGTTTCAATAATTGTCACTGCACAGTATCTCCATTATCAGATCAATAATTCATATTATTTGAATAATATTATTAGATAGCATTATTGGCAATGTCTAGAAAGTTCTTTCAAGGAGAGGTTTGGTCATCTAATTGTGCGCCAGTAAGGAGAAATCCTTATTGGAAAGCCCCCTCTTTCCTGAGAACTGCCTGGTTGTCATTATTGTGATTCTGTAATATTATTTGTGAATAATTAATTATTGATCTATATGATAATGAAATATTTATTTGATGTGGATATAAATGATAGATTTATTTATGTGGTTATAAATGAAGGAACTAATGTTGAGGTATTTTATCAGTATTTTGTTGGATTGGAGGTATTAAAAGATCAAATCAGTGTTCTTACAGCTTTATTGTGTGAGTTATAAATTTTAATCTGACCGTTGGATCGTTGTGATTTTTGGATATGTTATACATATATAAGTTGAGTATATGTTCACAAATTTTGAACCGTTAAAAATGAACGAATGATTTGTTATGAATTTTAAGAGGTGACTGATTCGGAAATTAGGTTTATAAATAATTTTGGTAGAAAATTCTAGAAATGGGTGGGCCCCACTTTTGGTTGTTGGGGAAGATGGCTGGTTTTTGGTGGGTGGAATAATAGCAGGTAAAGCCATCAGATAGCAGGTCAAGTCTGCTTCGGCGTGCTAACATTTTCCTATAAATAGAGGGCTAAGTTAGAATTTAAAATCACACCAGAATTCATAAGTTTTCTCTCTTTTTCTCTCTAGATTATCGAGTGTATTTTGTGAGTATTTAGATACTTAGTGAGTTGTTATTCATCAGTACAAGTTTTCTTTAGCGTCATATCCGATATCCAGTCAGAAGTGCTGCTCTTTTGAGGTAAGGGATAATAAGGGATATTAAGGGATGCTATATTCTTCATAATGATGTTATTCTTTTAATATCATTATACTGAAATATTGGTATGAATTTTATTATGGAATTTTTATCTTTTTGAGTCGGGATTACTATTCACGTATACGACACTATTCACGTATACGGCACTATTCATGTATATGACACTATTTACGTATATGACATTATTTACGTATACGGTACTATGTACGAATACGGAGTACTATTCATGAGTTACTATTCACGGGTACTATTAACGACAAAATTGGATTCTTTTTCTGACCAAATTATAGTTGATTTGTGAATATTGCTCTTGAAATTAAATCCATATTTTGATCATATTGTTTTTATTATCATATATAACATTTTTATAACCCTGATGTTGAATTTCTCTTTCACTTGAGTGTAAAGATAGGTAAATTATTAGTATGATCGTGACAGAGGAATATCTTTGTCCTGTAGTGCAAAGATGAATTGTTAACTGGTATGATCATGACCATTGAATATCTTTAGCTTAAGTGTAAAGATGAATTGATTAACATGGTTATAATTATTGTTTATATAAATTCTAAAATGATTATATATTTCTTTGAGATATGAATATCTTTGGCCTGTAGTGCAAAGATGAATTATTGATAAATATCTTTCGCCTGTAGTGCAAAGATGACCTGTTGTTGAATATCTTTGGCCAGTAGTGCAAAGATGGACTGTTGACGAATATCTTTGGCCCGTAGTGCAAAGATAAATTATTGATGAATATCTTTGGCTCGTAATGCAAAGATGACTTGTTGTTGAAAATCTTTGGCCTGTAGTTCAAAGATGAGTTGTTGATGAATATCTTTGGCTCGTAATGCAAAGATGACCTGTTATTGAATATCTTTGGCATGTAGTGCAAAGATGACTTGTTTATGAATATCTTTGGGCCGTAGTGCAAAGATGAATTTATTAGTATAATTATGAACATGAACTGTGATTTGGTATAACCATGATCTTTGATGTTTTAGGTGATGAAAATTATCTTTGTCCTGGATGAGAAAAGGAATTTAGAACTACACGATTATGAGTTATACACGTGATTGTGGACATGAATTGTTGATTGATGTTACAGGGATAAAACATTGTTGGTGGACTTTTAACATGTAGAAGATAATAGACTTTATGGTCTATTTGACTCTTCTAATTGATTGCTCGTTCCGCTGCAACTATGGTTGAAAAGTTTTATCATGTACCATATGTTCTAAATCTCTGATTTATTACTGATGAAGGTTATTGATAATTTAATTATCTTTAGTCATGATAGTCTTTACTGGGCTAGTTGTACTCACCTTTTTGCTTCACAATTCCTTTTCAGGTAATAAGAGTGTAGCTGGGTCGAGCGAGGGTAACAGGAAAATAAAACGGTGGTCTCTAGCTGTGGAGGTTCTCCCTAAGCAGTATAGAAAAGTGTTGTATACATCATTTAGTAGTTATATTTGGTGAATCAAATAGGGTGAGGCGAACCCAACGTTGGAAGGGTGTTTTGCCACTATCATACAAGATGTCTAATGACATACAACCTCGTGTCATCATAAGACAGGGATGTGCTCATCCACTTGCTGAGTATATTTACGAGGACTAACTATATAATCTTGGTGTTTGTTTGAAGTATAATTCTCAATTAGAGACAGTGGAGATAATGATATGTCAAGAGAAGACTCACCATTGAGAAGAATATGATAGTAATCTTCTCGTTTTTCTTTGGACTCTATTGGGTCAACCAAGGATAATTCTGTGGCCATATGATATCTATCATAACCTAGAAGCATGGCCTCCCATGTACGAAGGTTTCCTTGAGCACTTCCCAAAGATTCTTATTTCTAAAATAGTTTTTGACTATACCTTTATATAAGGTGTCATTGTGAGGTGATGTCCACGGTTGGGACATGAGTCACATTTGGTATATATTTATATCCAAACTCACAGCATATATGTTTTTGTATTTTGCACGATAATTGTTGTAATAACGTTGTAGTTATTTTCTGTACCATGTATTTGGCGACTCAGAATAGGTTGGATGGAATGGACCTGTTTTGGGGTCGTCACAGTGTGTGTGGGTCAATGTGTAATTATTTGGAAGTAGTGTTATGCCTCGTTCGCACCTATATACACATGGTTTGAATTTGTGTAAAAATTCAGTTTTAAACAAGATATAGCAGTGATGTTTTATAAAAGAGGTTTTTCAAGCCCTTGTGCTCAATAGTAATTGAAGTCTTTGATACTTCTATTTTATTAAATGTTTGGCTTGATTGCTTTTATTTTCGAGATGCAAATCATCTTAGAGAAAATAATGTACAAAGTAGTGCCGAATTCCTCGTGGGTATGAAAACCATCTGAGGAAATCCAAACACCGTGAATAAATTTATAAGCTGCTTACAGCTGAAAATGTCCATCATGGGAACCAAATCTAGATTCAGTAAACTGAATCTGTGATCACATAATTCCTAGGCTCACATGATGTCGCGATTTGTACGAAGGCAATAAGTAGTTATATATATATATATATATATATATATATATATATATATATATATATATATATATATATATATATATATATAAACCTGATCACTAACAACGAAGCACCTCCATGGGGGATCAGAAATGTAAGTAAAGCTGTGAAAGTAATCAACCGCCATAAAGTAAACTCCAAGCGGGACGAAATGTAAATAAAGCTATAAAAGCAATCAACCGCCACGAACTAAACTCCAGGCGGGACGAAAAGTAAATATATATATATATATATATATAAGTCGGTAAACGCACCGGATATAAAATTCAGGCTCATTGAACAAAGTCCGACAACAGTTCATATATATATATATATATATATATATATATATATATATATATATATATATATATATATATATGAAACCACAGACCGTAGTCCGGGCGTACACACGCAACATGTAAGACCCCAACTTTTATAAATAAAGATGAATTTTCTATAAATATCATTTTTAAATATTATGGAGTTAATTTGATATAATGTTATAGTTGTGGGTAATATTTATAAATTTTATAAAGTACGCAAGTTGTTATATAATATTCGATTGGTCGGAGAATATTCGTTTTAACAGGGAATATTCGTACAACGGCACAATCATTGGTGGACCCCACAACGGAATTATTGTCGGATTGAGAAAATGACAAAAAATATTTTATTAAAAATAATGGCGGAAGTTTTACCATTGATACTGTTGAACTACTCGGTAGTAAAAGTACAGTAATACGTGTAGTTGCATAGTAGCACACGGTATTGATTATTAATGCTTATGTGAGAAGTCACTCAGTTTGATTCAATTATTGTCAGTTAATAATATGAATTATTTAGCGATAATGAAGTTTTGTTTTATTCGTATTATTAATGTAATAAAACAGAAACATCTTTTTATATAAAACAGAATACTTTATTAAAGTTATTCTATAAATAGAATATATTATATTTTATTTAAAAGATTTTTCTTTAAATATGGACCGTCAGATTAAAGTAATCAATCTAGACCGTTCTTGGATTTGTTACTATGCATTCTATTTTTCTATAAATAGCAGCTCATTCCTTCATTATTTCTTACGAATTCACTGAACTCTAGAGAGAGAAACTATAGAGAGAGAAGAAAAGTATTCTGCTGCTACTTTCTTATTTTAGTTCTTCTTTAAAACGGTAAGGGGTGTTATTCTTTCTTATTCATGAAGAGAACTGTTGTTATTCTATTTCTTATTATTCTGTTGGAATAACCTGTATACGCGGTCTACCCTATACTTGGTGACATTCTTCTATTATTCTGTTGGAACATCCTGTCTGTGTATTTTACACCGGAGCCGGTTCCGTCTTTATTATTATTCTGTTGTAACATCCTGTCTGTGTGTTTTACATCGGACCTGGTTCCGTCTTTATTATTATTCTGTTGGAACATCCTGTCTGTGTGTTTTACACCGGACCTGGTTCCGTCTTTATTATTATTCTGTTGGAATATTCTGTCTATGCGTTTTACGCTGGACCTGGTTCTATTATTTATTATTTTGTTGGAATAACATGTCTGTGCGGTCTATCGCATGCTCAGGTACTTGAAACCCGAACTCGGTTCTTCACGATACCATTTCTATGAGCGAAATAATACTAATAATAATAATAATAATAATAATAATAATAATAATAATAATATATAACAAACTTAACTTACATTTATCAGAGTCTAATCCCAAGTACGTAACATTTACTATATTCTTTACATGATATATAATACATATTATTATCTTAATACAGTCTAACTATTACAAAAGATAACATTAAACACGTTCTGTTTGCTTTCCTTTTTCACTTGTTCTTGTCTGAACCTTCGAGTTGTTCATGCCTAGCTGAAAACATTTAATTTAAGCAAGGATGAGCATTTGAGTGCCCAGCAAGTAATAGCAATTATAAATATAATTAGCTGAAAGAATTAAATATTTTCTTTATATATCACTTCCACAACGAATTTATAGTTGTGAAGTAAACTGAACTGATAATAATAACATAACAATTCTATCTCAAATTTTTGAAACTACGTAATGACTATATATGGGGTTTAGTTGACATACTATGAACATTGTTTTTAATTTTCGAATAGGTTTAGCAGAACTTCATCCGCAAACCGTCATAACTTACGGGCGCGATGGTGTACATCCCATGGGCCCTTATTGATCAATACTACATTGCAAGAACGATGTTATCGTTCGCTCTGTCCGCCTTGGGCGCATAAAAGTTTTCCCGTGTAGGGATGTTCATACTTAGTCTGAAATCCGAACCAAAACAATTTGATTGGATACAAAAAGATTTTAATTTATTCAACGATATTTTTGAATTTGTGTCTAGCTGGGTCAAATAGCTTAGAGACAGCTTATATATATATATATATATATATATATATATATATATATATATATATATATATATATATATATATATATAACATGTGATTAAATACAATGATTATTCAAATTGGGACACTTGTATAACCATATTTCGAAATTAACGAACAGAATATATATATAAATTACTATATACTAACATGTTGATAATAAATGATCGGATATAGAATATATCATAATAGGGTTAATAATATAGCATAATAATAATATAATTCTGAAACTTCTTACTCATGTCCATTGCATAAAGGAAATGCAAAGGTAAGATACTTGCCCGGTCTGCTGCTTACAATACGCAACTTAGTTTTATCTTTTATATCACAACCTATCATTCATAAAATTATTTTACTGATTAGAACAACATACTATAACACATAGCACTGCTTATTGCAGTCATCACGTAACCTAATCACATTGTCACACATATCCAACAGTCATTGAATCACAAACAAACACATATACAGACAACTTATACTAGTCCAGATCAATTTCTGAAATATGTCGGTGTACCGACAGCTTTATCGGGTAATCATCGAGTCTAAGACTCTATCCTGAAGTTCAATATCTGTAAGTATCGGTCATATTATTTGTAAATGACTTATAATAATTTTTAAACATTTATTATAATTTATCATGAATTTTCAAACCTCGGAATCATTATTAAATGATTTAAATATTACACAATTCTATTATCATTAATATTTAATTAATATTAAACTATTAATGAAACCATTGCCAAAATATTAATGTTATTTATAATAACTCAAAATACTTTTCAAGTATTAATATTATCCTTAAATGATTTTTAAAAGAATTAAAATTATTTTTAAATAATTATGATTAATATTAAAGTATTAATGTATTACTTATCTAAATATTAAAAGTCATTATTTATAACTTAAAATATTTTTAATTCATTAATATCCTTATTAAATGATTTTTAAATAAATAAAACCATTTTAAAACTATTTATTTAATATAATTATTAAATAAACTTAATATCATTTATATTAAATTATTAATTAAATTATCCTTTAAATATTAAAAGTTATATTTTATAACTTAAAATATCTTTAAACACTTTATTTTTATTTTAAATGATTTTTATAATATTAAAATCATTTTTAAACTAATTTATTTAATATAATTATTAAATACATCTAATATCATTAATATTAAAATATTAATATTTTTTATGATAAAATATCAAAAGTTATATTTTATAACTTAAAATATTTTTATAACCTTTAAATCATTTTTGTATGATTTATAAATCATTAATTCTATTTTTTATAATTTATTTAACACATTTATTAAATAACTTAATTACCATTAATATTAATTAATTAGTGAAATTTCATCACAAAATATTAAAAGTTATCAAAAATAACTTAAATTATTTTTTTATACCATAATATAATTTTAAATAATTTTTCATGTATTAAAATCATTTTTAAATAATTTATTTAATATTATAAATAAATAAATTAAGTTCTTTTTATATTCCAAAAATATTAAATATTTATGAAATATACTCTAAATAATTAAAAACTATTTTTCAGAATTTAAAATAATTTTTCTGAATTTATTTTGTATTTTTAATAATTTAAAACTATTTTTAGCAATTTTTAAATAATTTTTGGAAAATCAGAAAATCAAATAAATAGAAACTGTCGCTATTGGTCTTTAGCGACACTAAGCGTCGCTGTTGGTGTTCTTGAGGCTCAAGAACACTGACAGTCAGTGATAAAGGTGCCTACTTTGACCATGGATTACTTTCAATCAATGAGGTTTCTGGGCTTAATCTTAGTCAGATCTTGTAGTATACGACCAAGACTACACGATTCAATAACAAACATGGCCAAACATCATAACATAAGTGAGATCCAAGCCTTGGAAAAATTGTCAGACGCTGTTCTTAAATTTCTGGGTTTTCCAGAATTGAAGAACAGTTCATGCTACCACTTTTGAGGCTCCGTAACTTTGATTCTAAGGCTTGTTTGTATGATCTAAAGGTTCATAATGGAAATAAACATGTCAAGGAACAGCTTGGTATCATTAGATCGTTCTAATAACAATAAAATCACAAGATATAAGCAAGTCAAACATTGTCAGAAACAATGCTCTTACGGTTTCTGGAAATTCCAAAAACCCGTCCTCGTGATCGTTTTGCCCAGTTTGACCTTCTACTACGTCGATCTGACTTACGATATAAGACATATTAAATCATGGATCTATAGTCCAGACATCACACTACAATCTTATCGCAACCACATTAACAATAGACATATAATCTGACAGATCAAGGCATTAGAAAAAGTTGTCAGACGCTGCTAAAAACTTTCTGAGTTACCCAGATTTTAGAAAGTCATGGTCGGTCAACGACCTTTGACCATGAATAACTTACAATCTACAACAGATCTAACTCTGAATCAAGTTCTAGATTAAAGAGCTCACAGTATACTACAAGATTAAACCTTTAAACAACAAAAACACATAACATACAAAGATCTATGATGACTGACATTTGACTGTCAGACTCAAAATTCAAAATTTCCAGATTTTTGAAAACACCAATTTTGTGTATTTAAATGTTATGGATCCACTAAATACCAACCTAGATCATCAAAACCTACTACATACAACATGTTCTAACACAAAAATCTAACATCTAACACAGCATACATGATCAGATTTTGGTTTTTTAAGTTATACATTTCTTGATCAAATCCTTGAATCTAAGCCTCTGATTTGTTGTGGGTGTTAGTGGGGCTTTGTTTGGGAGCTGATATACTACAAGAATTCGTATCTTAGAGAGAGAGAGGGGGTCTTGGATGAGCAAGGTAAATAAATGAGGCAAAATAATGACATTTCTCTCTCCAAATCAATTTATATCATTTGTATGCAATGTATTTGACTGGAGTGCTGCTGATTTGCTGAGATTTTTCTGAGATTGATCACATGGGCTTGCATAGGGTTGGCCAACAACTCTCCCTAGGTCAAAATCTAACATTCTAGCTTAAATAATGCAAGGGGCAAAGTGGTCTTTTTACTTACATTTTTAATGGCATAAGTGTAATCTTGTCACAAACCCTTAGGGTTTAGAGTTTGGTTTAGGGTTTAGGGTTTGAGCTATTTTAGCAAAAATCTAGGATTATCAAAATTAGAATTTTAAAAATAAATAACAATTTAGTTTCTTAAAAAAATGTAATTAGGGTTTACTAAATTAGTTTAGGTCTTTAATTACTTAACACCTTACTAATTAGGTTTAAGATACACTAACTAGTATTAAGCTTTTAAATCAACAATTAGGGTTTAAATAAATTAGGGTTTATAAAATAAATATTAGGGTTTCTAGAAATTAATATTTCTAAATATTAATTAAGGTTTTGAATAATTAAGATTCTCCCTAATTAGGGTTAATATCTATAACACTGATCATAAATCTCATTAACATGATTACGTAACAGTCTTAAACTGGTATTCGGCTTTTAAATTAGGGTTTACACTTAGCAAATTAGGGTTAGCAATTAGACTTTCTAATTAGCTATTAAATTTTCTAACAATTAGAGTTTCCCAATAATAATTATTAATATCTAAATTAACATTAATCATATAACACAATTTCTTACCAACCATAAACTCCGGTTTGAATTTTTAAATTAGAAATAAACCAATTAATACTAGGGTTTATAAATATTAATTAAGGTTTCAAACACTAGGGTTTTTCCTAATTAACTTTTAAATTCCACAATTCTTATCCCTAATCATGATAATACAATTACAAAACATTCTCAACTCATAATGGAGTTTTAAATTAGGGTTTCACAATTTAATGCTAGGGCTTGATCATGATACAACATAATTGACCAACCATTATCAGTCCACATATATATAGTACATATTTATAGCACTGAAAAATCAAAATATGATATTATTATATTATTATTCTTATCCATTGATAAAAATCCAAAATTAGGGTTTGAATTCCATATCTGATTTATTCTTCATATTTTACCTTAATAATTAAGGTAAAATAATTAACTAAATAATCTGTACTATAATTCATATAATAAAATAATTATTATAATTATTCTAAAAATCACTTCATATATTATTTAAATAATATATGATTATATTTTCATGGAACATAGTTAATAAAAACATTTCTACTATAAATTAATTATTATAAGAATATACTTTATAAAAATCAATAATTCTAAAATAAAATTATTTATAAATATTTATGTAACAAATATAGTTTTATTTACCACATAAATACATATATATATTATCTTGTACAAATCCTCATCCTTAAAAAAATTATACGCAAAATTTCTTATTTATTTATATAAAAAATATTGGGTTGTTACATTCACCCTCCCTTATAAAGATTCCGTCCCCGGAATTACCGTTTTAAAAACCTACACATACACAGTTACATAATATACACAATCTTTGCAAGTAGATCTCGATCAAAATTGATCGAACTGATCTTTAACTATTCACATAAAGCTTGTCTTTTTAATTAAACGGAAATTTGATTCCTAAAAGAACTCAAATTCCTCCTTCAAAATAATTTATAAAATAATATACTATATATAAGAAAATAATATTGATTAGAATAATACCTGGAGTTGCATCCCCGGCTGCCACAATATCTTGAACGATCATGCTAAAGACTCCTGCGGTTGGTTCTGTTGGTTTGTTTGCTGAAGTCGGTCCCGTTGTCGCCAATGTCCTGCTGTCTTTTTCCCGTATTCGCATTCCTTACCTCTCATCTCCTTCTTGGACAGTCTTCCACCTTATACTCCATTGATTCACACTTAAAACACCTACTGTACATTCTTGGATTGGGACAGTTGGGAGAGACACGTCCCTTTTGTCCACACTTATAACACACAAACTTTCCCTTTATCTTCATTCCTTTTATCGTACATGTGGCAAAAGCTGTCTTTTGCCCCTTCGTTATCCTAGCTATCACAATTGCGTCACCAGGGTCAGTTGATCTTCCAATCCTGACAGTACAATGGCCTTGAAGTCTTTGACATTCGTCGATCGATTATCTTGTTGATCTTCCCGTGACTGGTATTCCGTTCTACATAACTTGATCGTCCATCATCGTAAAATTCTGTATCGGGTCTGGTTATCTTGCAGCTTTGTTGACAGGTCCTTCTGCCCGTGTATTTTGTTTTCGTCTCCTTGGCGATATTATCACAATTTATTCTTTATTCTAAGCCTTATCATATACGTATAATCATATAACACAAAACTTTCTATTCGAATAATCATGTACTCAAAATATTAGATTTTGAAAATTTTGGTTTTCTGTATTAACCAGTACTCATAATTAACTATTATCTTTATACCAACCTATTTCATTAATCCCTTTTAAATTCATATTCATAACACTTGACATACCATAGCACATATTGCTTTAATAATCCGCTATCCCTTTGTGACTCTAAAGTCAGGAATCGCTGCCATAACTTATACAAAATTTGAAAAATAATACCTTATACAAACATACTTATCATATATACATCATAGAGTCCTACATATTCAAGTAATACCAGTACTACTTATTTCTTACGCCTCCACTAAGGATCAATTACTTAGAAATCTGTCTATTCCCATTATCCTCAATAATCCATTCACACCTAACTACACCTAGTTCGTCCAACTTACCATACATTATGAGTTTAAAAACTCACCACAAACATATTAGTTTAAGAACTCGACATTAACCACATATTCTTTAACTATACTTTACCTATCAATCATACTGTCGTTTCTGGGTCCGGTACTATACTTTCCAAATTAACCACCTCATTGAGGTAGCTTTCAATGTGAGCCTATATTTCAGCTATTGGCTTTGACATTGGCTCGGCTATGGAGATCGACTCATTCTTTACAATCTGAGGGTATCCTAATCCTTTTCTATCTGACATCTATACACCTAAATTATCCTGACTAGCATATAATATATATACACAACAAATAATAGTTTTATATAAGTTATCTTTTATTTGATTTGATAATAAACTTATTCAATTCATCTCTTTTTTTTAAACTCTATATGAGTTATTTATATTTTCAACGTTTCCCTCTGTTCTAAGGTTATAGCCTATGGTCTAACCCACCTAAGGTTTTTAACCCTAAGCTCTGATACCAACTTGTAAAGACCCCAAACTCAGGTACTTGAAACCCGAACTCGGTTCTTCACGATACTATTTTTATGAGCGAAATAATACTAATAATAATAATAATAATAATAATATACATAACAAACTTAACTTATATTTATCAGAGTCTAATCCCAAGTACGTAACATTTACTATATTCTTTACATGATATATAATACATATTATTATCTTAATACAGTCTAACTATTACAAAAGATAACATTAAACACGTTCTGTTTGCTTTCCTTTTTCACTTGTTCTTGTCTGAACCTTCGAGTTGTTCATGCCTAGCTGAAAACATTTAATTTAAGCAAGGATGAGCATTTGAGTGCCCAGCAAGTAATAGCAATTATAAATATAATTAGTTGAAAGAATTAAATATTTTCTTTATACATCACTTCCACAACGAATTTATAGTTGTGAAATAAACTGAACTGATAATAATAACATAACAATTCTATCTCAAATTTTTGAAACTATGTAATGACTATATATGGGGTTTAGTTGACATACTATGAACATTATTTTTAATTTTTGAATAGGTTTAGCAGAACTTCATCCGCAAACCGTCATAACTTACGGACGCGAGGGTGTACATCCCATGGGCCCTGTATTGATCAATACTACATTGCAAGATGATGTTATCGTTCACTCTGTCCGCCTTGGGCGCATAAAAGTTTTTCCGTGTAGGGATATTCATAGTTAGTCTGGAATCCGAACCAAAACAATTTGATTGGATACAAAAAAAATTTAACTTATTCAACGATATTTCTGAATTTGTGTCTAGCTGGGTTAAATAGCTTAAACAACTTATATATATATATATATATATATATATATATATATATATATATATATATAACATATGGTTAAATACAATGATTATTCAAGTGGGAACACTTGTATAACCATATTTCGAAATTAACGAACAGAATATATATATGAATTACTATATACTAACATGTTGATAATCAATGATCGGATATAGAATATATCACAATAGGGTTAATAATATAGCATAATAATAATATAATTCTAAAACTTCTTACTCATGTCCATTGCATAAAGAAAATGCAAAGGTAAGATACTTGCCTGGTCTGCTGCTTACAATACGCAACTTAGTTTTATCTTTTATATCACAACCTATCATTCATAAAATTATTTTACTGATTAGAACAACATACTATAAGACATAGCACTACTTATTGCAGTCATCACGTAACCTAATCACATTGTCACACATATCCAACAGTCATTGAATCACAAACAAACACATATACAGACAACTTATACTAGTCCAAATCAATTTCTGAAACATGTCGGTGTACCGACAGCTTTATCGGGTAATCATCGAGTCTAAGACTCTATCCTGAAGTTCAATATCTGTAAGTATCGGTCATATTATTTGTAAATGACTTATAATAATTTTTAAACATTTATTATAATTTATCATGAATTTTCAAACCTCGGAATCATTATTAAATGATTTAAATATTACACAATTCTACTATCATTAATATTTAATTAATATTAAACTATTAATGAAACCATTGCCAAAATATTAAAGTTATTTATAATAACTCAAAATACTTTTAAAGTATTAATATTATCCTTAAATAATTTTTAAAAGAATTAAAATCATTTTTAAATCATTATCATTAATATTAAAGTATTAATGTATTACTTATCAAAATATTAAAATTCATTATTTATAACTTAAAATATTTTTAATTCATTAATATCCTTATTAAATGATTTTTAAATAAATAAAACTATTTTAAAACTATTTATTTAATATAATTATTAAATAAACTTAATATCATTAATATTAAATTATTAATAAAATTATCCTTTAAATATTAAAAGTTATATTTTATAACTTAAAATATCTTTAAACACTTTATTTTCATTTTAAATAATTTTTATAATATTAAAATCATTTTTAAACTAATTTATTTAATATAATTATTAAATACATCTAATATCATTAATATTAAAATATTAATATTTTTCATGATAAAATATCAAAAGTTATATTTTATAACTTAAAATATTTTTATAACCTTTAAATCATTTTTGTATAATTTATAAATCATTAATTCTATTTTTCATAATTTATTTAACACATTTATTAAATAACTTAATTACCATTAATATTAATTAATTAATGAAATTTCATCACAAAATATTAAAAGTTATCAAAAATAACTTAAATTATTTTCTTATACCATAATATAATTTTAAATGATTTTTCATGTATTAAAATTATTTTTAAATAATTTATTTAATATTATAAATAAATAAATTATATACTTTTTATATTCCAAAAATATTAAATATTTATGAAATATACTCTAAATAATTAAAAACTATTTTTCAGAATTTAAAATAATTTTTCTGAATTTATTTTGTATTTTTAATAATTAAAAACTATTTTTAGCAATTTTTAAATAATTTCTGGAAAATCAGAAAATCAAATAAATAGAAACCGTCGCTATTGGTCTTTAGCGACACTAAGCGTCGCTGTTGGTGTTCTTGAGGCTCATGAACACTGACAGTCAGTGATAAAGGTGCCTACTTTGACCATGGATTACTTTCAATCTATAAGGTTTCTGGGCTTGATCTTAGTCAGATCTTGTAGTATACGAACAAGATTACACGATTCAATAACAAACATGGCCAAACATCATAACATAAGTGAGATCCAAGCCCTGGAAAAACTGTCAGACGTTGTTCTTCGATTTCTGGGTTTTCCAGATTTGAAGAACAGTTCATGCTATCACTTTTGAGGCTCCGTAACTTTGATTCTAAGGCTTGTTTGTATGATCTAAAGGTTCATAATGGAAATAAACATGTCAAGGAACAACTTGGTATCATTAGATCATTCTAATAACAATAAAATCACAAGATATAAGCAAGTCAAACATTGTCAGAAACAATGCTCTTACGGTTTCTGGAAATTCCAAAAACCCGTCCTCGTGATCGTTTTGCCCAGTTTGACCTTCTACTACGTCGATCTGGCTTACGATATAAGACATATTAAATCATGGATCTATAGTCCAGACATCACACTACAATCTTATCACAACCACATTAACAATACACATATAATCTGACAGATCAAGGCATTAGAAAAAGTTGTCAGACGCTGCTAAAAACTTTCTGGGTTACCCAGATTTTAGAAAGTCATGGTCGGTCAACGACCTTTGACCATGAATAACTTACAATCTACAATAGATCTAACTCTGAATCAAGTCTAGATTAAATAGCTCACAGCATACTACAAGATTAAACCTTTAAACAACAAAAACACATAACATATAAGATCTATGATGACTGACATTTGACTGTCAGACTCAAAATTCAAAATTTCCAGATTTTTGAAAACACCAATTTTGTGTATTTAAATGTTATGGATCCACTAAATACCAACCCAGATCATCAAAACCTACTACATACAACATGTTCTAACACAAAAATCTAACATCTAACACAGCATACATGATCAGATTTTGGTTTTTTAAGTTATACCTTTCTTGATCAAATCCTTGAATCTAAGCCTCTGATTTGTTGTGGGTGTTAGTGGGGCTTTGTTTGGGAGCTGATATACTACAAGAATTCGTATCTTAGAGAGAGGGGGGTCTTGGATGAGCAAGGTAAATAAATGAGGCAAAATAATGACATTTCTCTCTCCAAATCAATTTATATCATTTATATGCAATGTATTTGGCTGGAGTGCTGCTGATTTGCTGAGATTTTTCTGAGATTGATCACATGGGCTTGCATAGGGTTGGCCAACAACTCTCCCTAGGTCAAAATCTAACATTCTAGCTTAAATAATGCAAGGGGCAAAGTGGTCTTTTTGCTTGCATTTTTAATGGCATAAGTGTAATCTTGTCACAAACCCTTAGGGTTTAGAGTTTGGTTTAGGGTTTAGGGTTTGAGCCATTTTAGCAAAAATTTAGGATTTCCAAAATTAGAATTTTAAAAATAAATAACAATTTAGTTTCTTAAAAAAATGTAATTAGGGTTTACTAAATTAGTATAGGTCTTTAATTACTTAACACCTTACTAATTAGGTTTAAGATACACTAACTAGTATTAAGCTTTTAAATCAACAATTAGGGTTTATAAAATAAATATTAGTGTTTCTAGAAATTAATATTTCTAAATATTAATTAGGATTTTGAATAATTAAGATTTTCCCTAATTAGGGTTAATATCTATAACACCGATCATAAATCTCATTAACATGATTACGTAACAGTCTTAAACTGGTATTCGGCTTTTAAATTAGGGGTTATACTTAGCAAATTAGGGTTAGCAATTAAGGTTTCTAATTAGCTATTAAATTTTCTAACAATTAGAGTTTCCCAATAATAATTATTAATATCTAAATTAACATTAATCATATAACACAATTTCTTACCAACCATAAACTCCGGTATGAGTTTTTAAATTAGAAATAAACCAATTAATACCAGGGTTTATAAATATTAATTAGGGTTTCAAAAATTAGGGTTTTTCCTAATTAACTTTTAAATTCCACAATTCTTGTCCTTAATCATGATAATACAATTACAAAACATTCTCAACTCATAATGGAGTTTTAAATTAGGGTTTCACAATTTAATGCTAGGGCTTGATCATGATACAACATAATTGACCAACCATTATCAGTCCACATATATATAGTACATATTTATAGCACTGAAAAATCAAAATATGATATTATTATATTATTATTCTTATCCATTGATAAAAATCCAAAATTAGGGTTTGGATTCCATATCTGATTTATTCTTCATATTTAACCTTAATAATTAAGGTAAAATAATTAACTAAATAATCTGTACTATAATTCATATAATAAAATAATTATTATAATTATTCTAAAAATCACTTCATATATTATTTAAATAATATATGATCATTTTTTCATGGAACATAGTTAATAAAAATATTTCTACTATAAATTAATTATTATAAGAATATACTTTATAAAAATCAATAATTCTAAAATAAAATTATTTGTAAATATTTATGTAACAAATATAGTTTTATTTACCACATAAATACATATATATATATTATCTTGTACAAATCCTCATCCTTAAAAAAAATTATACGCAAAATTTCTTATTTATTTATATAGAAAATATCAGGTTGTTACATGCATGGTGATTTCTTTTGTTATTACATTCTTTATTATACTCAGTTGGTTAAGTTTTGACTTCTATACTCCATGAAATTTGTGGAATATCCTTGATAATTGTGTTTCATCCAGTATCTTTTCATAAAAATATTCTTCTAAGCATTCTTGAATTTTACTCCACAAAGCAGTATCATGTTGACAATTTGGACGTTGTTAATTCTTGGATAAATTAATTCTTGAACTTGTTTTATTGAATTCTTATATCATTGTCATCATCCTCATGTTTATAAAATGATGAAAGTCATATGTGGCCTGTAGTGCATAGATGGACTTGGTATGATTATGACCAGGGATTATTCGGTATAATCATGACCGTAATGTTATAAATGATGTGGTAAAAGTCCTCATTAGCCCGTAGTGTATTGATGGACAGTTGTTGGCACGATCATGACCATTAATGAATACACAAATATCCTTGGCCGTAGTGCAGGGGTGATTCGATGATGTGGATTACTTTATTAAGCTGAGTCCCAGTGATAACAGTGTTGAAAAACCTTTTAAATCATAGAAGATAGTAGATTTTATTTTCTACTTGACTCTTTTAATGGATTGCTTGTTCCGCTGTAGTTAAACTTGATGTTCGTTATATTTTATCAGTTTAACACTGTTGAAGGCTAATGATAATTTATTCTGCATTATCTTAGTCATAATATTTCTTACTGGGATAGTTGAGCTCACCCTTTCTTTCACTGTTCTCTTCAGGAAATGAGAATATAGCTGGGACGAGTCGGGGAACGGAGTGATGGACCAGATGATAGTATCAGTAGTCCTCACTATTCTGTTAAATAGTGTGACGATAATTGTAATGTGGACTCCTTTTGAGTTTGTATAGTCTCTAGTAGACAATAATTGTATTCAAACTCACAGTTATGTTTTGTCGTATAATACACGACAGTTGTATTAGTAAGTTGTATTTGTATTCTGTACCATGTATCTGACGACCCAAGATGGGTGATGTATACCTAATTTTGGGGGCGTCACAGTTGGTATCAAAGCTTAGGGATATGATCCTTGGCTAAGATGTGAGAATAGAACTAGGAGGGGAGAGACGGGAAATTCCTTCGCTAGTATGACCTACCTAAGTTTATTTGCATGGTATTTAATTGGTCGGTCAGAATATAAGGATAATATATAACATATCAATTAACTTTTGTTTTGTGGCAGTATCTGAAAATGGCATTCGAGAATGTTGAGAATAGCAATGGAGCACGGGCGACTGTTGATTCACCACATATCAATAATCGGGATAATGTGCATCAGGAAGGTGACAATCCTCATGCAAACAATAATACTGACCAAATGATGAATGATGGAATGTTCAGAAGCTTTATGCAGTTCATGCAACAGCAGGCGAGAGCGGCTCCTGTTCAAAATATAGGTGGAAACACTGAAAACTCTCGGACGGTCACCGCTAAACCGTTCAAGGAGCTGGGACCACCGGAGTTTAAGGGAGAGCCAAAACCACTTATAGCGGAAACATAGATAAAGCAGATCACCAATATATTTGATGTTTTGGGATGCTCCGAGGAGCAAAAGGTTCCCTTTGCCGCCTTTATGTTGCGAGGAGAGGCAGATTACTGGTGGGAATCGATTAAGCGTACTCAACTTGCCACACTGAAGATGTCTTGGGAGAAGTTCAAAGAGCTGTTCAATGACAAATACTTTTCCGAAAGTGTTCGACACATGAAGGAGGTGGAGTTCATCAAATTGGAGCAGAATAATATGACCGTGTCGCAGTATGAGGCTAAATTTGTTGAGTTGTCCCGGTTTGCGTCTCACTTAGTGGATAATGAAGAGCGAATGACGCGAATATTTTTGCGAGGTTTGAAACCTGAGATACGTTAACATCTTATTTCTCATAAACTGTGTTTGTATTCAGATGTTGTGAATAGGGCTCAGTTAGTGGAGCGCGATAATGAGTCAACGCAACCAAAAGAGATCAGTCGGCAAAATAATAATACCAGTGAGAACAATCATCGAAGCGGTGACAACAAGCGTGGTGGGAATCAACAGGCCAGAAATGGTAACCATTTCGGTGGTAATCAGGGCCAAAATAATAAGAATGGTCATTTCAAGAAGAGGAGATTCAACAATGATGGAAAGACGTCAGCACCAGCACCCGTTGTTAAGGAAGGAGAACGACCACCTATCATATATTTCAAATGCTGAGGGGAGGGGCACATCAGTCCAAACTACGTGATGCCGTCTAAAGCACGTTATAATTATGGAAGAGAAGGTCATTTAGCTCGATTTTGTCGTTTACCAAAAACAAGTTCAGCCAGGATGAAGGCACCAAAGGCCGTCCTAGAAAAGTCAAAATCGGTAGTGTAAGGGAGAGCGTTTGTTGTGACCTCCCAGAAAGCAAAGAACCCGAATAAGGTCATCACGGGTAAGCTTATCATAAACTCTAACAAAGTCTATACTTTATTTGATACCGGTTCTACCCATTCTTTTATTTCTCCTACTTGCGCTCATCGATTAAATTTGACTCCGGAGAAATTAGACTTTGACTTATCTGTTGAAACTCCATTGGGAGAAACCTTCATTACATTCACGGTTTATAAGTCTTGTTTGGTTCAAGTTGGTACCCACACATTACCTGTCGATCGGATTTCATTAAAAATACTTGCATTTGACGTGATTCTAGGGATTGATTGGTTAACTACTCATCATGCAAAAATTGATTGTTTTCGTAAGGTTGTTATCTTTCATATTCCTAATCGACCTATTATGCGAATTCAAGCAACCAAACCATTAAAATCAATCGCTGTCATCTCAAGCCATAAAGCTATTCGTTTATTGAGAAACGGATGTCAAGCTTTCTTAGCTCATGTCACGGATCTAAACAAAAATACGTTAGTTTTAAATGATATTTCTATTGTTAATAAATTCCCTGACGTATTCCTGAAGAACTTCCTGGCCTACCCCCAGAGCGTAAAATTGAATTTTGTATCGACCTTGAACCCGGTACAAAACCCATTTCCAAAGCCCCATATCGAATGGCTCCTATTGAACTTCAGGAGTTAAAGATCCAACTGCAGGAATTGTTAGACATTGGCTTTATTCGTCCTAGTACTTCTCCTTGGGGTGCTCATGTTCTATTCGTGAAGAAGAAAGATGGAAGTATGCGACTTTGTATTAATTATCGGAAGTTGAATCATGTCACCATCAAAAACAGGTACCCATTGCCACGTATTGATGAACTGTTTAACCAATTACAAGGAGCACAATTCTTTTCAAAGATCGATCTTTGTTCTGGATATCATCAGCTGAAGGTTAGAACTGAGGATATTCCAAAGACGGCTTTCAGAACTCGGTACGGGCATTATGAATTCCTAGTCATGTCCTTTGGATTGACTAATGCTCCTGCTGCCTTAATGGATATGATGAACCGGGTATTCAAGGAATATTTGGATCAATTTGTGGTCGCCTTTATTGATGACATCCTTATTTATTCCAAAAGCCGTGAAGATTATTAGCAACACTTGAGGCTGGTACTCCAAAAGCTTCATGAATATAAGCTTTATGCCAAGTTGAAGAAATGCTAGTTTTGGCTGGAGGAGGTAGCATTCCTTGGGCACTTAGTATCAAGTCGTGAAATATCTGTTGACCCAGCAAAGATTGAAGCTATTCAAAGCTGGGAGCAACCTAAAACAGTGACCGAAGTACATAGCTTTCTTGGTCTAGCTGGTTATTATCGGAGATTCGTGGAAGGATTTTCTCGAATCGCTACTCCATTAACTCAGCTGACTCGGAAAGATACAAAGTTTGGTTGGAGCGAAGAATGTGAGTATTGGCATGGCTCCAACAATAGTTATCAAGCAAGTATTGGCATGGCTCCATTTGAAGGGTTGTATGGAAGAAAGTGTCGTTCTCCAGTAAGCTGGGATGAGGTGGGTGAAGCAACGTTGTTGGAACCGGAGTTGGTACGTATGACTACAGAAAAGATTCAAACGATCCGACAACGTATAAAAACCTCACAAGATCGACAAAAGAGTTATGCTGATCTTCATCGAAAGGACGTGGAATTTGATATAGGAGATCATGTGTTCTTACGTGTTGCTCTATGGAAAGGAGTTACGAGATTTAGAAAGAGAGAAAAGCTCAATCCTCGATTCATCGGTCCATTTTTAATCCTCAATCGAATAGGAACTGTGGCTTATAGACTCGTTTTACCTCCAAGTATGTCTCGTGTTCATAACGTTTTTTACATATCCATGTTACGTAAATATGTGGAAGACCCGAACCACATTATTGAGTTAGAACCGGACGAAATAGCGGAGGATTTGACGTATGAAGAAGTTCCTGTTCAAATCTTGGATAAGAAGGAACATATTCTACGCTCCAAGGTTATACCTCAAGTCAAAGTTTTGTGTAGAAATCACGATGTTGAGGAAATGACTTGGGAGTTAGAATCTGAAATGAAGTCAAGGTATCCTTACCTCTTCGACATACCAGGTACGTACCCTAATTTCGAGGGTAAAATTTCATAAGAAGGGGAGGTTGTAAGACCCAACTTTTATAAATAAAGATGATTTTTCTATAAATATCATTTTTGAATATTATGGAGTTAATTTGATATAATGTTATAGTTGTGGGTAATATTTATAAATTTTGCAAAGTACGCAAGTTGTTATATAATATTCGATTGGTCGGGGAATATTCATTTTAACAGGGAATATTCGTACAACGGCACAATCATTGGTGGACCCCACAACGAAATTATTGTCGGATTGAGAAAACGACAAAAAATATTTTATTAAAAATAACGGCGGAAGTTTTACCATTGATACTGTTGAACTACTCGGTAGTAAAAGTACAGTAATACGTGTGGTTGCATAGTAGCACACGGTATTAATTATTAATGCTTATGTGAGAAGTCACTCAGTTTGATTCAATTATTGTCAGTTAATAATATGAATTATTTAGCGATAATGAAATTTTGTTTTATTCGTATTATTAACGTAATAAAACAGAAACATCTTTTTATATAAAACAGAATACTTTATTAAAGTTATTATATAAATAGAATATATTATATTTTATTTAAAAGATTTTTCTTTAAATATGGACGTCAGATTAAAGTAATCAATCTGGACCGTTCATGGATTAGTTACTATGCATTCCATTTTTCTATAAATAGCAGCTCATTCCTTCATTATTTCTTACGAATTCACTGAACTCTAGAGAGAGAAACTATAGAGAGAAACTATAGAGAGAGAGAGAGAAAAGTATTCTGCTACTACTTCCTTATTTCAGTTCTTCTTTAAAACGGTAAGGGGTGTTATTCTTTCTTATTCATGAAGAGAACTGTTGTTATTTGTAAGACCCCAACTTTTATAAATAAAGATGAATTTTCTATAAATATCATTTTTGAATATTATGGAGTTAATTTGATATAATGTTATAGTTGTGGGTAATATTTATAAATTTTGCAAAGTACGCAAGTTGTTATATAATATTCGATTGGTCGGGGAATATTCTTTTAACAGGGAATATTCGTACAACGACACAATCATTGGTGGACCCCACAACGGAATTATTGTCGGATTGAGAAAACGACAAAAATATTTTATTAAAAATAACGGCGGAAATTTTACCATTGTTACTGTTGAACTACTCGGTAGTAAAAGTACAGTAATACGTGTGGTTGCATAGTAGCACACGGTATTGATTATTAATGCTTATGTGAGAAGTCACTCAGTTTGATTCTATTATTGTCAGTTAATAATATGAATTATTTAGCGATAATGACGTTTTGTTTTATTCGTATTATTAACGTAATAAAACAGAAACATCTTTTTATATAAAACAAAATACTTTATTAAAGTTATTCTATAAATAGAATATATTTTATTTTATTTAAAAGATTTTTCTTTAAATATGGACCGTCAGATTAAAGTAATCAATCTGGACCGTTCATGGATTAGTTACTATGCATTCTATTTTTCTATAAATAGCAGCTCATTCCTTCATTATTTCTTACGAATTCACTGAACTCTAGAGAGAGAAACTATAGAGAGAAACTATAGAGAGAGAGAAGAAGAGTATTCTGCTACTTAACTACTTCCTTATTTCAGCTCTTCTTTAAAACGGTAAGGGGTATTATTTCTTTTATATTCATGAAGAGAACTTCTGTTATTCCATTTCTTATTATTCTGTTGGAATAACCTGTATACGCGGTCTACCCTATACTTGGTGACATTCTTCTATTATTCTGTTGGAACATCCTGTCTGTGTGTTTTACACCGGACCTGGTTCCGTTTATTATTCTGTTGGAACATCCTGTCTGTGTGTTTTACACCTGGTTCCGACCTCCTGTCTGTGTGTTTTACACCGTTTTATTATTATTCTGTTGGAATATCCTGTCTGTGTGTTTTACACCGGACCTGGTTCCATTATTTATTATTCTGTCGGAATATCCTGTCTGTGCGTTTACGCCGGACCTGGTTCCATTATTTATTATTCTGTTGGAATAACCTGTCTGTGCGGTCTATCGCATGCATGGTGATTTCTTTTGTTATTCCATTCTTTATTGTACTCAGTTGGTTAAGTTTTGACTTCTATACTCCATGAAATTTGTGGAATATCCTTGATAATTGCGTTTCATCCAGTATCTTTTCATGAAAATATTCTTCTAAGCATTCTTGAATTTTACTCCACAAAGCAGTATCATGTTGACAATTTGGACGTTGTTAATTCTTGGATAAATTAATTCTTGAACTTGTTTTATTGAATTCTTATATCATTGTCATCATCCTCATGTTTATAAAATGTTGAAAGTCATCTGTGGCCTGTAGTGCATAGATGGACTTGGTATGATTATGACCAGGGATTATTCGGTATAATCATGACCGTAATGTTACAAATGATGTGGTAAAAGTCCTCATTGGCCCGTAGTGCATTGATGGACAGTTGTTGGCATGATCATGACCATTAATGAATACACGAATATCCTTGGCCGTAGTGCAGGGGTGATTCGATGATGTGGATTATTTTATTAAGCTGAGTCTCAGCGATCACAGTGTTGAAAAACCTTTTAAATCATAAAAGATAGTAGAGTTTATTTTCTACTTGACTCTTTTAATGGATTGCTTGTTCCGCTGCAGTTAAACTTGATGTCTATTATATTTTATCAGTTTAACATTGTTGAAGGCTAATGATAATTTATTCTGCATTATCTTAGTCATAATATTTCTTACTGGGCTAGTTGAGCTCACCCTTTCTTTCACTGTTCTCTTCAGGAAATGAGAACGTAGCTGGGACAAGTCGGGGAACGGAGTGATGGTCCGAATGATAGTATTAGTTAGTAGTCCTCACTATTCTATGTAATGGTGTGTTAATAAATGTAATGAGGACTCCTTTTGAGTATGAATACTCTCTAGAAGATAATATTTGTATTCAAACTCACAGTTTATGTTTTGTCGTATTGTACACGACAGTTGTATTAGTAAGTTGTATTTGTATTCTGTACTATGTATCTGACGACCCAAGATGGGTGATGTATACCTAATTTTGGGGGCGTCACAGTTGGTATCAGAGCTTAGGGATATGATCCCTGGCTAAGATGTGAGAATAGAACTAGGAGGGGAGAGACGGGGAATTCCTTCGCTAGTATGACCTACCTAAGTTTATTTGCATGGTATTTAATTGGTCGGTCATAATATAAGGATAATATATGACATATCAATTAATTTTTATTTTGTGGCAGTATCTGAAAATGGCATCTGAGAATGTTGAGAATAGCAATGGAGCACAGACGACTGTTGATTCACCACATATCAATAATCAGGATAATGTGCATCAGGAAGGTGACAATCCTCATGCAAACAACAACACTGACCAAATGATGAATGATCAAATGTTCAGAGGCTTTATGCAATTCATGCAACAACAGGTGAAAGCGGCTCCTGTCCACAACGTAGGTGGAAATACTGGAAACTCTCAGGCGGTCACCGCTAAACAGTTTAAGGAGCTGGGACCACCGGAGTTTAAGGGAGAACCCAAACCACTTGTAGCTGAAACATGGATAAAGCAGATCACCAAGATATTTGATGTCTTGGGTTGCTCCGAGGAGCAAAAGGTTCCCTTTGCCGCCTTTATGTTGCGAGGAGAGGCAGATTACTGGTGGGAATCGATAAAGCGTACTCAACCTGCCGCACTGAAGATGTCTTGGGAGAAGTTCCAAGAGCTGTTTAACGACAAATACTTTCCCGAGAGTATTCGTCACATGAAGGAGGTGGAGTTCATCAAATTGGAGCAGAATAATATGACCGTGTCGCAGTACGAGGCAAAATTTGCGGAGTTATCCCGGTTTGCGTCCCACCTGGTGGATAATGAAGAAAGAATGACGCGGATGTTTTTAAGAGGTTTGAAGCCGGAGATACGTCAACATCTTGTTTCTCATAAACTGTGTTTGTATTCAGATGTTGTAAATAGGGCTCAGTTGGTGGAGCGCGATAACGAGACAACGCAACCAAAAGAGAGCAGCCGGCAAAATGATAATACCAGTGAGAGCAGTCATCGAAGCGGTGACAACAAGCGTGGAGGGAATCAACAGGCCAGAAATGGTAACCACTTCGGTGGTAATCAGGGCCAAAACAATAAGAATGGACATTTCAAGAAGAGGAGATTCAACAATGATGGAAAGACGTCAGCACCAGCACCTGTCGTTAAGGAAGGAGAACGACCACCTATCATATGTTTCAAATGCGGAGGGGAGGGGCACATCAGTCCAAACTGCGCGATGCCGTCCAAAGCATGTTATAATTGTGGAAGAGAAGGTCATTTAGCCCGATTTTGTCGTTTACCGAAGACAAATTCAGCTAGGATGGAGGCACCAAAGGCCGTCCCAGAAAAGTCAAAACCGGTTGTGCAAGGGAGAGCGTTTGTTGTGACCTCCCAGAAAGCAAGGAACCCGAATGAGGTCATCACGGGTAAGCTTATCATAAACTCTAACGAAGTCTATACTTTATTTGATACCGGTTCAACCCATTCTTTTATTTCTCCTACTTGCGCTCATCGATTAAATTTGATTCCGGAGAAATTAGACTTTGACTTAGCAGTTGAAACTCCATTGGGAGAAACCTTCATTACATCCACGGTTTATAAGTCTTGTTTGGTTCAAGTTGGTACCCACACATTACCTGTCGATCTTATTTCATTAAAAATACTTGCATTTGACGTGATTCTAGGGATTGATTGGTTAACTACTCATCATGCAAAAATTGATTGTTTTCGTAAGGTTGTTAGCTTTCATATTCCTAATCGACCTATTATGCGAATTCAAGCAACCAAACCATTAAAATCAATCGCTGTCATCTCAAGCCATAAAGCTATTCGTTTATTGAAAAACGGATGTCAAGCTTTCTTAGCTCATGTCACAGATCTAAACAAAAATACGTCAGCTTTGAATGATATTTCTGTTGTTAATAAATTTCCTGACGTATTTCCCGAAGAACTTCCTGGCCTACCCCCAGAGCGTGAAATTGAATTTTGTATCGACCTTGAACCCGGTACAAAACCCATTTCCAAAGCCCCATATCGAATGGCTCCTATTGAACTTCAGGAGTTAAAGACCCAACTGCAGGAATTGTTAGACATTGGTTTTATTCGTCCTAGTACTTCTCCTTGGGGTGCTCCTGTTCTGTTCGTGAAGAAGAAAGATGGAGTATGCGACTTTGTATTGATTATCGGGAGTTGAATCATGTCACCATCAAAAATAGGTACCCATTGCCACGTATTGATGACCTGTTTGACCAGTTGCAAGGAGCACAATTCTTTTCAAAGATCGATCTTCGTTCTGGATATCATCAGCTGAAGGTTAGAACTGAGGATATTCCAAAGACGGCTTTTAGAACTCGGTACGGGCATTATGAATTCTTAGTTATGTCTTTTGGATTGACTAATGCTCCTGCTGCCTTCATGGATATGATGAACAGGGTATTCAAGGAATATTTGGATCACTTTGTGGTCGTCTTTATTGATGACATCCTTGTTTATTCCAAAAGCCGTGAAGATCATGAGCAACACTTGAGGCTGGTACTCCAAAAGCTTCGTGAATACAAACTTTATGCCAAGTTGAAGAAATGCGAGTTCTGGCTGGAAGAGGTAGCATTCCTTGGGCACGTAGTATCAAGTCGTGGAATATCTGTTGACCCGGCAAAGATTGAAGCTATTCAAAGCTGGGAGCAACCTAAATCAGTGACCGAGGTACGTAGCTTTCTTGGTTTAGCTGGTTATTATCGGAGATTCGTGGAAGGATTTTCTCGAATCGCTACTCCATTAACTCAGCTGACTCGGAAAGATACAAAGTTTGGTTGGAGCGAAGAATGTGAGCAGAGTTTTCAAGAACTCAAGAGGAGACTCATTTCAGCACCTGTTCTAACAATACCATCTGGCTCGGAGGGATTTGTCATCTACAGTGATGCTTCGAGCAAAGGGTTGGGATGCGTTCTCATGCAACATGGAAAAGTCATAGCCTATGCATCAAGACAACTCAAGGAATATGAGAGGAATTATCCTACTCATGATCTAGAGTTGGCAGCTGTTGTCTTTGCACTTAAAATTTGGAGGCATTACTTGTATGGGGAGAAAGTGGAGATCTTTACGGATCATAAAAGCCTCAAATATTTCTTCACTCAAAAGGAACTCAACATGCGACAACGACGTTGGCTTGAACTGTTGAAAGATTATGATCATACCATTCAATACCATCCTGGAAAAGCGAACGTGGTAGCTGACGCATTGAGTAGAAGATCATATGCAAGTACAAGTGCAATATTAACAACACAAAGGCCCATTTTGTGTGACTTGCAAAGGATGGAGATAGAGTTAAAGACTCCAGGGACCCATGTGATGATGGCGAATATACGAGTAGAACCGACTTTAATCGATAAAGTTAAAGCTGCTCAAGCTACAGACCTGGAGCTGATGCGTATGAGGAAGAAAGTGCAAGAAGGTGCTATGCCGGAAGCAAGAATCGATGAAGAAGGAATACTTCGAGTCAACTCCAGACTTTGTGTTCCTAACAACCCTGATTTAAAGTATGAAATCATGATGGAGGCGCACAACACACCGTTTGCAATCCATCCTGGAAGTACCAAAATGTATCATGATCTTCGTCATACATTTTGGTGGAGCAATATGAAGAGAGAGATAGCGTTGTTTATCTCAAGGTGTCTAACTTGTCAACGAGTCAAAGCGGAGCATCAAGTACCAAAAGGTCCATTGCAACCACTTGAAATTCCAGAATGGAAGTGGGAGCACATTACCATGGATTTCGTTACCGGTCTTCCTAGGGTTTCTCAAGGTATTGATGCGATTTGGGTCATTGTTGATAGATTGACCAAGTCTGCTCATTTCTTACCGATACGAGAAACTTATACACTTGAACGTCTTGCTCGTATGTACATAAACGAGATTGTAAGACTGCATGGTATGCCAGTATCCATAGTTTCTGATCGAGACCCAAGATTCACTTCACGATTTTGGGTTAGTTTACAAAAAGCTATGGGCACGGAGTTACGATTTAGTTCAGCATATCATCCTCAGACGGACGGACAATCAGAGAGGACTATTCAAACTCTTGAAGATCTATTAAGACTCTGTGTCTTTGACTTCAAGGGAAGTTGGGACAAGTTCTTACCATTGGTGGAGTTTTCCTACAACAACAGTTATCAAGCAAGTATTGGCATGGCTCCATTCGAAGCATTGTATGGAAGAAAATGTCGTTCTCCAGTATGCTGGGATGAGGTGGGTGAAGCAACGTTGTTGGGACCGGAGTTGGTACGTATGACTACAGAAAAGATTCAAACGATCCGACAACGTATAAAAACCTCACAAGATCGACAAAAGAGTTATGCTGATCTTCATCGAAAGGACGTGGAATTTGATGTAGGAGATCATGTGTTCTTACGTGTTGCTCCATGGAAAGGAGTTACGAGATTTGGAAAGAGAGGAAAGCTAAATCCTCGATTCATCGGTCCATTTTTAATCCTCGATCGAGTAGGAACTGTGGCTTATAGACTCGCTTTACCGCCAAGTATGTCTCGTGTTCATAACGTTTTTCCACATATCCATGTTACGCAAATATGTGGAAGACCCGAACCACATTATTGAGTTAGAACCGGACGAAATAGCGGAGGATTTGACGTATGAAGAAGTTCCTGTTCAAATCTTGGATAAGAAGGAACATATTCTACGCTCCAAGGTTATACCTCAAGTCAAAGTTTTGTGGAGAAACCACGATGTTGAGGAAATGACTTGGGAGTTAGAATCTGAAATGAAATCAAGGTATCCTTACCTCTTCGACATACCAGGTACGTACCCTAATTTCGAGGGCGAAATTTCATAAGAAGGGGAGGTTGTAAGACCCCAACTTTTATAAATAAAGATGAATTTTCTATAAATATCATTTTTGAATATTATGGAGTTAATTTGATATAATGTTATAGTTGTGGGTAATATTTATAAATTTTGCAAAGTACGCAAGTTGTTATATAATATTCGATTGGTCGGGGAATATTCGTTTTAACAGGGAATATTCGTACAACGACACAATCATTGGTGGACCCCACAACGGAATTATTGTCGGATTGAGAAAACGACAAAAATATTTTATTAAAAATAACGGCGGAAATTTTACCATTGTTACTGTTGAACTACTCGGTAGTAAAAGTACAGTAATACGTGTGGTTGCATAGTAGCACACGGTATTGATTATTAATGCTTATGTGAGAAGTCACTCAGTTTGATTCAATTATTGTCAGTTAATAATATGAATTATTTAGCGATAATGACGTTTTGTTTTATTCGTATTATTAACGTAATAAAACAGAAACATCTTTTTATATAAAACAAAATACTTTATTAAAGTTATTCTATAAATAGAATATATTTTATTTTATTTAAAAGATTTTTCTTTAAATATGGACCGTCAGATTAAAGTAATCAATCTGGACCGTTCATGGATTAGTTACTATGCATTCTATTTTTCTATAAATAGCAGCTCATTCCTTCATTATTTCTTACGAATTCACTGAACTCTAGAGAGAGAAACTATAGAGAGAAACTATAGAGAGAGAGAAGAAGAGTATTCTGCTACTTAACTACTTCCTTATTTCAGCTCTTCTTTAAAACGGTAGGGAATATTATTTCTTTTATATTCATGAAGAGAACTTCTGTTATTCCATTCTTATTATTCTGTTGGAATAACCTGTATACGCGGTCTACCCTATACTTGGTGACATTCTTCTATTATTCTGTTGGAACATCCTGTCTGTGTGTTTTACACCGGACCTGGTTCCGTTTATTATTCTGTTGGAACATCCTGTCTGTGTGTTTTACACCGGACCTGGTTCCGTTTTATTATTATTCTGTTGGAATATCCTGTCTGTGTGTTTTACACCGGACCTGGTTCCATTATTTATTATTCTGTCGGAATATCCTGTCTGTGCGTTTACGCCGGACCTGGTTCCATTATTTATTATTCTGTTGGAATAACCTGTCTGTGCGGTCTATCGCATGCATGGTGATTTCTTTTGTTATTCCATTCTTTATTGTACTCAGTTGGTTAAGTTTTGACTTCTATACTCCATGAAATTTGTGGAATATCCTTGATAGTTGCGTTTCATCCAGTATCTTTTCATGAAAATATTCTTCTAAGCATTCTTGAATTTTACTCCACAATGCAGTATCATGTTGACAATTTGGACGTTGTTAATTCCTGGATAAATTAATTCTTGAACTTGTTTTATTGAATTCTTATATCATTGTCATCATCCTCATGTTTATAAAATGTTGAAAGTCATCTGTGGCCTGTAGTGCATAGATGGACTTGGTATGATTATGACCAGGGATTATTCGGTATAATCATGACCGTAATGTTACAAATGATGTGGTAAAAGTCCTCATTGGCCCGTAGTGCATTGATGGACAGTTGTTGGCATGATCATGACCATTAATGAATACACGAATATCCTTGGCCGTAGTGCAGGGGTGATTCGATGATGTGGATTATTTTATTAAGCTGAGTCTCAGCGATCACAGTGTTGAAAAACCTTTTAAATCATAAAAGATAGTAGAGTTTATTTTCTACTTGACTCTTTTAATGGATTGCTTGTTCCGCTGCAGTTAAACTTGATGTCTATTATATTTTATCAGTTTAACATTGTTGAAGGCTAATGATAATTTATTCTGCATTATCTTAGTCATAATATTTCTTACTGGGCTAGTTGAGCTCACCCTTTCTTTCACTGTTCTCTTCAGGAAATGAGAACGTAGCTGGGACAAGTCGGGGTACGGAGTGATGGTCCGAATGATAGTATTAGTTAGTAGTCCTCACTATTCTATGTAATGGTGTGTTAATAAATGTAATGAGGACTCCTTTTGAGTATGAATACTCTCTAGAAGATAATATTTGTATTCAAACTCACAGTTTATGTTTTGTCGTATTGTACACGACAGATGTATTAATCAGTTGTATTTGTATTCTGTACTATGTATCTGACGACCCAAGATGGGTGATGTATACCTAATTTTGGGGGCGTCACAATTTGGGTTATTGTTGATAGATTAACCAAGTCCGCTCATTTCTTGCCGATACGTGAGACTTATTCCCTTGAACGTCTTGCTAGTATGTACGTGAACGAGATTGTGAGATTTCATGGCATGCCAGTATCCATAGTTTCGGATCGTGACCCAAGATTCACTTCACGATTTTGGGTTAGCTTGCAGAAAGCTATGGGCACGGATTTACGATTCAGTTCAGCATACCATCCTCAAACGGACGGACAATCAGAGAGGACTATTCAAACTCTTGAAGATCTATTAAGACTTTGTGTCCTAGATCTCAAAGGGAGTTGGGATAAGTACCTACCATTGGTGGAATTCTCCTACAACAACAGTTATCAGGCGAGCATAGGTGTGGCTCCATTTGAGGCGTTGTATGGAAGAAAATGTCGTTCTCCAGTATGCTGGGACGAGGTGGGTGAAGCAACATTGTTGGGACCAGAATTGGTACGCATTACTACAGAGAAGATCCAAACGATTCGACAACGTATACAAACGGCACAGGATCGACAAAAGAGTTATGCGGATCTTCATCGGAAGGACGTGGAATTTAATATTGGGGATCATGTATTGTTACGTGTTGCACCATGGAAGGGAGTTACAAGATTTGGGAAGAGAGGAAAGCTCAATCCAAGATTTGTTGGTCCATTTGAGATTCTTGAGCGAATAGGAAATGTGGCATATAGACTCGCATTACCTCCAAGCATGTCTCGTGTTCATAATGTTTTTCACATATCTATGCTTCGTAAATATGTTAAAGACCCGAACCACATTATTGAGTTAGAACTAGACGAGATAGCTGAAGATTTAACGTACGAGGAGGTACCTGTTAAGATCTTGGATAGGAAAGAGCATGTCCTACGCACGAAGGTTATACCACAAGTTAAGGTTTTGTGGAGAAACCATGCTATTGAAGAAATGACCTGGGAGTTGGAATCAGAAATGAAAGCGAGGTATCCTCACCTTTTTGAAACATCAGGTACGTACGTCAATTTCGAGGACGAAATTTCATAAGGAGGGGAGGTTGTAAGACCCCAACTTATTAATGAATAAAATCAAATTTTCTCTAAATATTATTGTGAATAATAAGGGGTTAATTTGATATAATACTTTGGTTATGGGTGAAATGTGCAAATTTTGCAAAATAAGCAAGTGGTTATAAAATATTTATTTTTGGTCGGTGAATATTCGGTTGGTCGTGGAATATTCTTGCTGTCGGGGAATATTCGTACGACGACGCAGCCTTGTGTGGGCCCCATAACGGAAAGCGATTGGATGAAGAAAACGACAAGTATAAGTTGTTTATAAATAACGGCGTAGTTGTTACCGTTAATACTGTTGGAATACCCGGTGGTTAAAATACAGTAGCACACGGTATTGCACCAATTATTGATTCTTACGTAAGAAGGCACTACTCAATAATTGTTACAGTAGTTATTATTCAATATTTTATTTTATTGATTCAATAATTGCTGCGTTGATATTTTATATTATTGTTGTTTCAATAATTGTTGCTGCACAGTATTTTCATTTATCAGATCAATAATTCATATTATTTGAATAATATTATTAGATAACATTATTGGCAATGTCTAGAAAGTTCTGTCTAAGGAGAGGTTTGGTCATCTAATTGCGCGCCAGTAAGGAGAAATCCTTATTGGAAAGCCCCCTCTTTCCTGGGAACGGCCTGGTTGTCATAAATGTGATTCTGTAATATTATTTGTGAATAATTAATTATTGATTCATATGATAAGGAAATATTTATTTTATGTGGATATAAATGAGGGATATATTTTTGTGGTTAAAAATGAAGGAGTTAATGTTGAGGTTTTTGTCAGTATTTTTGTCGGAATGGAGGTATTAAAAATCAGGGTTTTTGAGATAGTTTGCGGGGGTTATAATTTTTAATCCGACCGTTGGATCGTGGTAATTTTTGGATATGTTATACATATATAAGTTGAGTATATGTCCACAAATTTTGAACCGTTAAAAATGAACGTATGATTTATTACGAATTTTACAAGATGACTGGTTCAGAAATTGTTGAATTTTCGGAGTTTATCATTTTGGTGGAAAATTCTAGAATTGGTGGGCCCCACTTGTGGTTGGTGAAGAAATGTGCTGAATTATATTTCAAATGTGGTGGGTGGGAATAGTAGCAGGTAAAGCCATCAGGTTGCAGGTCAAACCTACCAAAATTTTCCTATAAATAGAGGGCTAAGTTAGAATTGAAAATCACACCAGAAACAAGTTTTCTCTCTTTCTCTCTCTAGATTATTGAGTGTATTTTGTGAGTATTTAGATACTTTGAGAGTTTCTATTCATCAGAGCAAGTTTCTTTCAGCCTTATACCGGTATTCCGACCAGAAGTACTGATATTTTGAGGTAAGGGATATTATTTTCTTCTTAAATGATATTATTTTCTTCAATATCATTATGCTGAAATATTGATATGAGTTTTTATCAAATTTGGAACTTTTTGTGTCGGAGTTACTATTCACGTATACGGCACTATTCACGTATACGGTACTATTCACGAATACGGCACTATTCACCGAAAAATAAAATTTTTCCTTTTTGTCCAAGATGTCTATTATGGTTACTATCTTTGATTGTATCCATGTTTTGATCTTTATTTTTGAATTCTGCTTCACAATTGATTATTATGAAGTATTATTGATCTTGGATAAACTGTTATACGAATCCCTACTATTTGTCCTTCTGTCTCATTGGATTCGTTCTCTTTAAGATATTTTTCATCATCCTCAGTCCTAAATGATGATATTACTGAATATCTTTGGCCTGTAGTGCAAAGATGTATAATTACTTGATGAATATCTTTGGCCTGTAGTGCAAAGATGAACAGGTGTTGAGATGAACATGACCGACTGATGATACAAATGAATATCTTTGGCCTGTAGTGCAAAGATGAATATTTGGTTAAAGATGATTATTAATTGATGTTACAGGGATAAAATATTGATGATGGACTTTTAAATCTTAGAAGATAGTAGAATTCTTTCTCTACTTGACTCTTCTAATGGTTTGCTGTTTCCGCTGCAGTTGTTGATCTAAAACTTGTTGTCGATTATATTTTATCAGATTTTTCCCTGTTGAAGACTAACGATAATTTGTTGTATATTATCTTAGTCATAATATTCTTTACTGGGCTAGTTGAGCTCACCCTTTTCCTTTTTGTTCCATTTTTCTTCTCAGGAGGTGAGAACATAGCAGGATCTAGTCGGGGTATGGAGTGATGGTTCTAGAAAGATGTATTAGCAGTCCTCACTATTTCTGTAAAATAGTGTTTGAATAATTGTAATGAGGATTTATTTGAGTGTGGATATTGTCTAGAAGACAATATTTGTATTTAAACTCACAGTATGTGTTGTCGTATTTTGCACGACAATTGTATTACTGAAGTTGTAGTTTGTTTTCTGTACCATGTATTTGGCGACTCAGAATGGGTGTTGTATACCTATTTTGGGGGCGTCACAGCACCAATTATTGATTCTTACGTAAGAAGGCACTACTCAATAATTGTTACAGTAGTTATTATTCAATATTTTATTTTATTGATTCAATAATTGCTGCGTTGATATTTTATATTATTGTTGTTTCAATAATTGTTGCTGCACAGTATTTTCATTTATCAGATCAATAATTCATATTATTTGAATAATATTATTAGATAACATTATTGGCAATGTCTAGAAAGTTCTGTCTAAGGAGAGGTTTGGTCATCTAATTGCGCGCCAGTAAGGAGAAATCCTTATTGGAAAGCCCCCTCTTTCCTGGGAACGGCCTGGTTGTCATAAATGTGATTCTGTAATATTATTTGTGAGTAATTAATTATTGATTCATATGATAAGGAAATATTTATTTTATGTGGATATAAATGAGGGATATATTTTTGTGGTTAAAAATGAAGGAGTTAATGTTGAGGTGTTTTATCAGTATTTTTATCGGAATGGAGGTATTAAAAAATCAAATCAGGGTTTTTGAGAAATATTGCGGGTGTTATAATTTTTAATCCGACCGTTGGATCGTGGTAATTTTTGGATATGTTATACATATATAAGTTGAGTAAATGTCCACAAATTTTGAACCGTTAAAAATGAACGTATGATTTATTATGAATTTTACAAGATGACTGGTTCAGAAATTGTTGAATTTTCGGAGTTTATCATTTTGGTGGAAAATTCTAGACTTGGTGGGCCCCACTTGTGGTTGGTGAAGAAATGTGCTGAATTATATTTCAAATGTGGTAGGTGGGAATAGTAGCAGGTAAAGCCATCAGGTTGCAGGTCAAACCTACCAAAATTTTCCTATAAATAGAGGGCTAAGTTAGAATTAAAAATTACACCAGAAACAAGTTTTCTCTCTTTCTCTCTCTAGATTATTGAGTGTATTTTGTGAGTATTTAGATACTTTGAGAGTTTCTATTCATCAAAGCAAGTTTCTTTCAGCCTTATACCGGTATTCCGACCAGAAGTACTGATATTTTGAGGTAAGGGATATTATTTTCTTCTTAATGATATTATTTTCTTCAATATCATTATGCTGAAATATTGATATGAGTTTTTATCAAATTTGGAACTTTTTGTGTCGGGGGTTACTATTCACGTATACGGCACTATTCACGTATACGGCACTATTCACGAATACGGCACTATTCACCGAAAAATAAAATTTTCCCTTTTTGTCCAAGATGTCTATTATGGTTACTATCTTTGATTGTATCCATGTTTTGATCTTTATTTTTGAATTCTGCTTCACAATTGATTATTATGAAGTATTATTGATCTTGGATAAACTGTTATACGAATCCCTACTATTTGTCCTTCTGTCTCATTGGATTCGTTCTCTTTAAGATATTTTTCGTCATCCTCAGTCCTAAATGATGATATTACTGAATATCTTTGGCCTGTAGTGCAAAGATGTATAATTACTTGATGAATATCTTTGGCCTGTAGTGCAAAGATGAACAGGTGTTGAGATGAACATGACCGACTGATGATACAAATGAATATCTTTGGCCTGTAGTGCAAAGATGAATATTTGGTTAAAGATGATTATTAATTGATGTTACAGGGATAAAATATTGATGATGGACTTTTAAATCTTAGAAGATAGTAGAATTCTTTCTCTACTTGACTCTTCTAATGGTTTGTTGTTTCCGCTGCAGTTGTTGATCTAAAACTTGTTGTCGATTATATTTTATCAGATTTTTCCCTGTTGAAGACTAACGATAATTTGTTGTATATTATCTTAGTCATAATATTCTTTACTGGGCTAGTTGAGCTCACCCTTTTCCTTTTTGTTCCATTTTTCTTCTCAGGAGGTGAGAACATAGCAGGATCTAGTCGGGGTATGGAGTGATGGTTCTAGAAAGATGTATTAGCAGTCCTCACTATTTCTGTAAAATAGTGTTTGAATAATTGTAATGAGGATTTATTTGAGTGTGGATATTGTCTAGAAGACAATATTTGTATTTAAACTCACAGTATGTGTTGTCGTATTTTGCACGACAATTGTATTATTGAAGTTGTAGTTTGCTTTCTGTACCATGTATTTGGCGACTCAGAATGGGTGTTGTATACCTATTCTGGGGGCGTCACAGTTCTGCTGCTGCTGCTGATGATGATGATGATGAGTTGGGTGAGAACGTTGATGTTGGTAATATTAAAGGAAGTGTTGATCCTCCTGTTGGTGATGTTGTTGGAAATCAGTTTGAGGAAGAGGATGCACATGTTTACATTTATTTTAGTTTTTCATTTTATTTTTCATCCTTATTAAGTAAATGCTTACTTCTTTCTGTTTTTTATTAACAGATTGAGAGCAAGAATGTTGGTTTAAATTCTTCTGGGAAAGAGATAGTTGTTTATATGCCTAGAGGGGTTAAAATTCATGTTGAGGATGAAAAGGTTAAACATTTTTTTTAAATGTTATTTTTTTAATGTGTTATATTTATAAACTCTATTTTTTTTAACAGGCTGAGAAGATGGATAACGTTCCTAGCTTTGATATTTTAAGTCAATCTAGTGGAAAGGAAATTGTTGTTTTTACTTCCATTGAGGTTTGTTATTTTTTTATCAGCAATTTACTTAATTTGTTGTATTAGTTAGTTTGCCATAGTGTTTATGTTTGTATTGATCAAAAGTTTTGTATTTTTAATTTGTTATTGACCTTGTTTTGTGTGTCATGTATTGTAAAACATTACAGGGTAATAAATTCGAAGTTTCAGACATTTCTATACTTGATGAGTTGGTGTTTACAACTCAGGATTTAATTCACTGTTCTGAAGTTGAAAAATCTGCTGCAAGACCAATTGGCAGGCCTGTTCGCACGGTTGCGAAGAGTGTTGTTTTGAAGAGTCCTTTTACTTCAAAGTTTGGTTCAGCTGGTTCTACCTCGTCAGATGTGGATGTTCGTCAATTACCCCTAGGTCTGTCAGCATTTCCAGATATTTGTATGTGTATTCCTTTGAAAGATGAAGATGTTCTTTTTGAGCAGTGGTTTAAGATTGGATTAAATAACCGAAAAAGGTATGTATATTGGAGTTTAATATATTTTCATTATGTTTTTTAGTAGGATATAAAATAATTTCTTTGGTATTTCCATTGTGTTACTTTTTTGAAGGATTGAAAAGTTTCCGGGTAACAATGACAAAATTTAGCCTTCATTCAGATTTGGGTCTGTGCCAATAGCTTCAAAAATGTGGTTTTACAAGCTTAAGAGCCCAGGTCAGTGGCTTGATGATGATGTGAGTTTTTTTATTACCTTTGAATACATGTTTGTTAGTTTTGGTCACCTTATTGCATTATATTGGTAACTATTTGAATATTTATTGGAAACTATTACGTTACATTATTATTTTTATTTTCCTTTGTTTAACTCTGATTGTTATTTTGTTTTTAATTTTTGTTCAGCACATCAACATATGCTTGTATTACATTCGTAAAGTGGCTAAGCACTCGAACCAAATTCAAATAAGGGTTACAACAACAGATTGTTGGTTCTATATCAAGTTGACCAATTTATATGGGAAATATTGTAATAGAAATTGTGATAAGAATCTGTTGTTGGCCTCTGGTGATATAGCTGAGTACATTCATGGGTTTCTTATGGAAGTCAACACACCCTGGGTTAACGTTGATTTTGTTATGTTTCCCATTCATATGTTAGCTCTTGGTCATTGGTTTTTGTTGGTGTTTGACGTGCATCGCAGAGTATTAGTGGTTTATAATTCTCTTCAACAGGATAGGATTGTAATGCGCACAAATATTATGGATGTGTGCGAGCCGTACATCTTTATTCTCCCCATAATTTTGTCTAGTTGCAGGTTTTGGAAGAATAGAACAGATATTGATTTTAATAGTGTTCCATATCGCAACAAAGGAGAACATGATATCATTGATCTCGAATTTGCAGAGGGTATTCCGGAACAAATTGAAGGGTAAGTTTCCAATTACTTTTATTTGTTCAGTTTTGTATATATAATGAAGTCTGTTTTGATTCGTGTTATATATTTATTGTTTTTTCAGCGATTGCGGAATGTTTACAATTTGTTTTGCGGCACATTTCATTCATCAGATGATCGCTGAAATGCCAAGACCATTTCCGATCCTTCAATACCGTAGGAAGCTATGTGTCAACTTGTTTAATCATGCGAGGAACAAACATTTAGTTGGATATGAATCTGACTTAGAATATCCAGGAAGATTAGCTACTGAAGACTAGTATTATTATGCATCTTGATATGGTTATTGATTGTGAAAATTCGTTGTAATTATTTTGATTTGATGTGGTTATTTGTTGTGGAATGTTTTGTAATTATTATGATGGTTGAATGATGTATTAATTTTTACTAGTAGAAGTATGAGTATGTTTTGTTGGCTCACATTGTTGTTTTTTGTTTTGTATTTAATTTTCGTACTTATTACTGTTAACATTTTTATTTATGGTACAGTTGGTTTCTAAATGTTGATATTACGGTATCTATTTGAATTGGTATTGGTATCCAATTAGTATGGATAATATATTGTAAAAAAACATTAAAAAATTAATAATGTTGTACATATAATGTACATTCAAACTAATGACCATGAGGTATAGCTGTTAACCCATATAAACTTATTTTTTTGTTAGCATTTCTAATGTTTTAGAAAGTGAGTTTATGTTTGCAAAAAAAATAACATTTAACTGTGGCAATGGCACTAAACTTTGTAAAGAGAGTTACCATTTATCGTAATCATGTGTACAAAGGTTAGGTGGGTACAAAACCAAACAAGTAAATGACAACAATGTGGAAGTGGAGGAAAAAGCTAAACAGAAACCTAATCAATGTCTCACTTCCAGAATTGAATAGAAACACAGAGACCTAAGCAGATATACTTCCCTACAACCGAAAATGAATAGAATTGAATATGTGTCAATCGAAAATGTTTAGGGAATTAGTATGGATAATTAATTTTTATAATTGTATTTTTTTTAACATTGTACAGTTGGTAGCCAAAATTTCATTTACAGGTAACTATTTTAGTTTTAGATAGTAACCAAAATATACATAAATATGTCTGTTACATTTTATTTTATTTGTAATTAGAACTAATTGTTTTTTTAAAGATATTAATTAGAATAAAAACATTTCAAAACAGGGAATCAGCCATAACAGGAAATTATATCATATTTTACACATTATTTTATATTTTTTTTCTTTTGTTATGGTAATGATGGTTCACTAACAACATATATTGTTTATAATAAACAGTATTTGAGGTTTATCAAACATTTATATTAATTTAAAAATACTCTATTAATTAATTTTAGTAATTTTATAGTTTTTTAACATGGTACAGTTAGTAGCCAAAATTTCATTTTCAGGTATCTATTTTAGTTTTAGATAGTAACCAAATAGCAATTTTATAATTTTTTAACATGGTACAGTTAGTAGCCAAAATTTCATTTACAGGTATCTATTATAATAAACAGTATTTTGTGGTTTACCAAATAGTTATATTAATTAAAATTAATTTATTATTTAAATTGTTTGGAATTGCAAATTTTTTTCATTGTACACTTGGTAGCCAAAATTGCATTTACATGTAATTGTTGTAGTTTTAGGTTGTAAATAAAATATACATAAATAATTATAATATACTTTTGTTGATTTGAAGATATAATTACTTCTTGTTAAAAAGAAATTAATGAAAAATAAATATATTTTAATATTGTGCAATATAAATTTTTATTTATTTAATCAATAAAACGATTACAATATGAATGTATATTGACCAACCTCAGTAATCATCAATGAGCTTGTTACAAATTTTTTTTGTTAAAAATGAAATATATTACAACGTTTTCGGCTCCAAAATTGGTGGATTATTGCATGTTTTTTTGTTGTGTCCTTTTTGTTGGCATCGTCTACATTTATTCTGAACGGTATTTTCAGACACATGCCTGTACCTTCCAATCTTTGGTCGTCCAGCTGGTCTTCTTGTATTTGGTGGTTTGACACATATGTTTTTAATCTCGTCTGGAACATCCTAATTCTCTTTGTCGTCCAATGGCATGATGGAAGCTGAATATGTGTCCATCAAAGTTTTTTTTGAATAGTATTTTGAGCAAAAATCATAACAGCTCATATTCCGTTTGCTAATAACAGCAGCAGCGTGTGAGCAAGGCATTTCATGGTATTGAAATTTACGGCATGTGCATGTCTTTTTTCCCATATCCACGATAAATTGCTTGGTGACATCATAAACAGTAAAAATAACTAGATTTGATATCTCAACCTACAACAAATTTTAATAGTTTAGTTAGTATGTATAATAATTACTTTTTTTTAAAAAAATATATATAGAATAATTTAAGTTATATGTATTGTTAGTAACTTTTACAGTTTATATTGGTAACCAAGAATTCATATTGTGGTTTCATATAATTGTTACTGCTATTTTTTTCCAAAGATGTGCAGTAACAATTTATGGGTTTTATGGTTGACCTTAAGTTTCTTTGACTCGTTGATATTATCTTGCAATCTTCTCTCAGCTGTCGTGGATAGATTTGTGAACGTTGATATTGTTGACTGCTTGTTTGTGAAATACCACCTTTGAACCATACAACGTAGGCATTCAATCATCGACGCAACTGGAAGATCTCTAATTCCCTTGATTGCATGGTTAATAGATTCAGCGGTGTTTGAAGTCATTGTTGAATACCTGCTTACAGTTCCATGGAGCCTCGTGCACTTTTCTAGCTTAACTTCTTCCTCCAGATATGTTCTTATTCTAGTATCAATTGCATCAAGTTCAGCCATATGTATGTTGAATTCTTCTATAGTGTAAGCCCTACAAGCTACGTTGTATGCTTTTTTAATCTGTTCTCCTTTCTTTTTGAATCTGTTTTTAATATTTTTCAAAATATGGTAGGTGCATGAACCGTGCATGACATCAGGGAACACACAGTTAAGTCCATTGATAATTGCTTCATGTCTGTCTGAAACGATGCATTGTCCTTCTCTAACACCACAAGCATTTCTCAAATTGATGAAAAACCATCTCCATGATGATTCATTTTCACTGTCAACAACTGCAAAAGCAATCGGTATGATATTCCTGTTTGCATCTTGCGTGCTTGCTATGAGCAGTGTACCCCCGTTGTTTGACTGTATGAATGTCCCATCAACTACAATGATTGGGAAACAATGTTGCCATGCTTCGATGGATGCTCCTATTGCGAAGAAGAGATATTTGAAGCGAACATTTTTTTCCAACTCCAATGATATGATGGATCCTTAAATGAATTTTAAAGTAAGGTTAATGTAATTATATGCAATAATTATTGTCCAGATTTGTAGTTATGATTACTATGTGTATTACTTTTGCTTTATAATAACTTATATTTTTATGTCTTATAGTGTTTAGATGGTATCTAAAATGCTATTTAATAGTTTCATTTCATGTATATATTTGTCTGCTGCAAAAATCAGATTTAGTTTTATTTAATTAAAATATGTAGTAGCTATACATGTATTTGTAAGTGACTAAACTTCTTACTTTGAGTAACCAAAATAGTTGAAACATTCAATAAATAGTTTGCAATTGCTACCTGGATTAGTTTTTTGCAACATGTGCAACCAAGAAGGGATCAGAGTGTAGTCGTGTGGATTTCCTCTTACTTTTTGCATTGCTTTTTCCTTTGATCTCCATGCCTTTTGGTAGGAGATGGACACGTTATACTCCGTCATCATGTCTTCCACAATGTCTGTTGGTGTGTAAATTTTCTTGAAGTTAGTTAGTTTATGCTTAATGCACTCACTAACCATCTCACTGTTTGCTTGTCTGTGATCTCCAAGCAGTATGTTTGACGAACAAGTGTGTACATCATTAAATTCTCTTACCTTGAACATAGTTGTTTTTCGAAACTTTGATGCTCTTAGTTTCCATTTGCAATTTCCATTGTCTAGGCATACCAGAACAAAATCTCGACCACTTGTTCTTTCAACCTTGTGTTGTCTGTTCTGCCTTATAGAATGTAGCCTTATTGCTTGTGAAAGAATTTTCTTGTTTATGTAAGTTTGATGTATTTTGACTTCAAACTTATTTGGATCTGAAATGACCTCATCACATTGTACTGCATTGTTTGATATGTTCTGGTTTCTGACTTTTTGTTTGTCAATTACTTCAATTTCCAGCTGCTCAACATATTGTGATTCATTTTGGTCCTCTTGTGTTGCCAAAGAAACAAATTCAGAATTCCACTGTGTCAATCTCATTGGCGTTTCTATTTGCACTATATATTCTTCTTCATTTATCACATTATGTAAGCTTGTAGTCCCTCCAATGATGTGTTCATAATCTATAATTAGTGGAAACTTGCAATGATCATCTAATCTTCTACTGACTTCCATATAAAATCTCAAGGATGCTTCATTTGTCACCTTGATTGGAGGAATGTTGCTCTTAATCTGAAATTTGATTGCCAATTTCGTTGTGCTGTAGTCTAGATTTAATGCAGTACATATCATGTTGTGCATTTTTGTTAATGAACAATCTGAAGGGGCTAGTAGGCAGGTAACTTCGAAATTTTGATATTGGCTACTGTCTGTCCACGTTCCGTTGAAGTAAACTACAATTGGAAGCATATCCATATTCCCAATACTGAAACAATAACATTGACCCAATAATTTAATTAGTATCCAAATATTTATATGAATGTTTCCAAATCTTTGTATGTGTAACGAAATATGAATGTTACTGTTTCTCAAACTATTTTGTAACTTATATAATTTATATTCACTATTTAGTATGTGTAACGAAATATGAATGTTACTGCTTTCAGTTTGGTTATAAACAAGTCATAATTTAAAATGCCCTGAAGATGAAATACTATATATTAAACACTAAAAACAAGGAATCCAAATATTTATATGAATGTTGCCAAATTTTGATATAAATGCTTACAAAATATACATTTGTAACCAATAGTATTTGGCTACTGAAATTTCAAAAGTTATTTATTCGGTTACCAAATTAACATTATTCAGTAACCAAAATATAAGTTATTGGTATATTTGTTACTGTAAAGTAAGGTTTTCATTCCTTCCATAAGCAAAACACAAATTATAATGTCCCTCAAAATGAAATACTAAATATTAAACACTAAAAACAAGGAATCCAAATAATTATAAGAATGTTGTCAAAGTTTTACATAAATGCTTCCAAAATTGGCGTTTGTAACCAATACTATTTGGCTACTGAAATTACAAAAACTATTTAATTGGTTACCAAATTAACATTGTTAAGTAATCAAAATATACGTTATTGGTATCTTTGTTACTGTAAAGTAATGTTTTAATTCCTTCAAAATTCAAAACTAAAATTTTAATGTTGTATAATTTAAACACTTGAAATAAGGTAAACAAATCTTTATATGAATGTTCCCAATACTTTGTATGCGTATCAAAATTGTAGAGAAAAACAAATATTTATTGTTATAAATACTTCCCCTGCAATTGATTTCGTAGGTAACAAAACATGATTTCAATATATATTTAACTGATTCGTACCTTTGTATTCAGTATCCAGATTCGGTTTGCAATCTCCGTTTATAGCTCTTCTTTCTATTTCGAAAACCTGTGATCGGTTTGTGCATGTCGATTTTCGATACTCTGTTTTCGCTTTTCTGTGCTTTCGAATTAGGCTTCTATTGTATGAATGCTTCTGTTTATTATCGATTGATCCTCTCTTGAAGATGATCAATTAGTTGAAGGTGATGATTATCTGTAAAAGCTTTCGGATTTGTTCTGATATGGAGCATTCATTTTTTTTTTCCGTTGATTTTTGAATGTTTTTTTAGTAGGTAACTGACGTGAATGATGGAGTAGTTTTCCCCTTAAATTAAGGTGTTTGTATTTCAGTTGATTTGCTTTATGTGACGTGGATTGCACTAGAATTGATATTTATTTATATTATTGCACTATTAAAATAATTATTTAATTGGTGCACTATTATTGTAATATCTTTCTAATATTTGTATACTTATGTAAAGGACCCTTTGAATTACTCTTTCCATCTCCAAAAAAAATGACTTAAAAACAAATTTCACACAAATTAAAATAATTGAAAAGAGAAGAGATATAACTTTACTTTTCATTTTGCCTTTGTATGATACGTGTGTTAAATATTTTAATCGGCTCTTGGGTATGTGGAGAGAGAGAGAGAGAGAGAGAGAATTAATTTGTGATAAGATTGATTTAATATTTGTTTACGATGTGATATGATCAATGGTAAATTATTTAATATAAAATTTTATCTAGTTAATTTGTGTATTTTAAATATATTTTTGAGGAGTGGTTAACATAAAGTTAAATTTGGTCAATTGATCAATACAGTGTTGACACGTAGGCCGGGAGATAATCTCTACGCACTGTATTGGTCAATTGATCAACTTACCATAAAATTAACTTTATGGTAACCGGATCCATATTTTTGGGGACAAAATTTTCTTAATATAATTGTGATCCAAGTAAAAATCTTACATGACTTAAATGAACATGATATTTCGATTATCAAATCCATTTATAATGGTTGATTAAGTCTAAAATCAACATAAACTACCTTACCAACGCCCCTTCCGTTAATAAATACGTAATCTAGATAAACACATGTTAATTTATTTCTGAATAAATGACAAGTGGATAAAAATGTGACATAGCAAAAAAAGTGTAGTCTGCCTTTCTGACGATCTCTTATCTCCCCTCAGGACCTGCATAGAACTTCGTTTCTCTTTTCATTTTCTTTCTCAAAAACATTTTCTTTCTAAACCTTCTCCCATCATCGAATTTGAGTTCCCAAAATCTAAAAACCTTTTCCCACATAATTTGACGATTGATTTCTGACTCGAATTCCAACCAAGCAAGGAGGGGTAACCGGAATCAAAATCGTTGTTGGGCATTTTCAATGTGTTGACATGGTTTCTGTTTATGGATCTACAATTTTATAGGAAATTGTCCTTGTTATTGCCCCCCCAACTGTTATTGTCAGGAGTAGTTAACATGAAGTTAATTTTTGTTAATTGACTAATATAATATCGACACGTATACCGGGAGATAATCTCTCTCTGCATGTCAAACACTGTATTGATCAATTAACCACCTTACAATTAACTTTATGGTAGCCAAATATGTTACCGTCGGTCGATGGAGTCCGATCCAAGGCCAAAGTGGCTGCCTAAAGTATAGTATATAGACTTGGCAAACAGGCGGATCGGGCCGGGCCAAAATGGCCCGAATTTTGGTGGGCTAGAATTGTTAGGTCCGTGGCCCGGGTTGGGTTGGGCCAAGCTGGCCCAGTCCGCGGGCTTCTTTCTTTAATTTTTTTTTTGTAAAATCTTGCTACACCAAAAATAGTAATAATAATAAATATTAAAAATAATAAAATAATTAATAATAAACAATAATACAAACATACACGATTAATTAATTACCTACATTAACTACATATCTCAATCAATTAAAATTTTAATAGTATTATAAATTAGTATTGTGACGCCCCCAAAATTAGGTATACATCACCCATCTTGGGTCGTCAGATACATAGTACAGAATACAAATACAACTTAATAATACAACTGTCGGGTACAATACGACAAAACATAAACTGTGAGTTTGAATACAAATATTATCTTCTAGAGAGTATTCATACTCAAAAAGAGTCCTCATTACATTTATTAACACACCATTACATAGAATAGTGAGGACTACTAACTAATACTATCATTCGGACCATCACTCCGTACCCCGACTTGTCCCAGCTACGTTCTCATTTCCTGAAGAGAACAGTGAAAGAAAGGGTGAGCTCAACTAGCCCAGTAAGAAATATTATGACTAAGATAATGCAGAATAAATTATCATTAGCCTTCAACAATGTTAAACTGATAAAATATAATAGACATCAAGTTTAACTGTAGCGGAATAAGCAATCCATTAAAAGAGTCAAGTAGAAAATAAACTCTACTATCTTTTATGATTTAAAAGATTTTCCAACACTTTGATCGCTGAGACTCAGCTTCATAAAATAATCCACATCATCGAATCACCCCTGCACTACGGCCAAGGATATTCGTATATTCATTAATGGTCATGATCATGCCAACAACTGTCCATCAATGCACTACGGGCCAATGAGGACTTTTACCACATCATTTGTAACATTACGGTCATGATTATACCGAATAATCCCTGGTCATAATCATACCAAGTCCATCTATGCACTACATGCCACAGATGACTTTCAACATTTTATAAACATGAGGATGATGACAATGATATAAGAATTCAATAAAACAAGTTCAAGAATTAATTTATCCAAGAATTAACAACGTCCAAATTGTCAACATGATACTACTTTGTGGAGTAAAATTCAAGAATGCTCAGAAGAATATTTTCATGAATAGATACTGGATGAAACGCAATTATCAAGGATATTCCACAAATTTCATGGAGTATAGAAGTCAAAACTTAACCAACTGAGTACAATAAAGAATGGAATAACAAAAGAAATCACCATGCATGCGATAGACCGCACAGACAGGTTATTCCAACAGAATAATAAATAATGGAACCAGGTCCGGCGTAAACGCACAGACAGGATATTCCGACAGAATAATAAATAATGGAACCAGGTCCGGTGTAAAACACACAGACAGGATATTCCAACAGAATAATAATAAAACGGAACCAGGTCCGGTGTAAAACACACAGACAGGATGTTCCAACAGAATAATAAACGGAACCAGGTCCGGTGTAAAACACACAGACAGGATGTTCCAACAGAATAATAGAAGAATGTCACCAAGTATAGGGTAGACCGCGTATACAGGTTATTCCAACAGAATAATAATGAATGGAATAACAAAGTTCTCTTCATGAATATAAAAGAAATAATATTCCCTACCGTTTTAAAGAAGAGCTGAAGTAAGGAAGTAGTTAAGTAGCAGAATACTCTTCTTCTCTCTCTCTATAGTTTCTCTCTATAGTTTCTCTCTCTAGAGTTCAGTGAATTCGTAAGAAATAATGAAGGAATGAGCTGCTATTTATAGAAAAATAGAATGCATAGTAACTAATCCATGAACGGTCCAGATTGATTACTTTAATCTGACGGTCATATTTAAAGAAAAATCTTTTAAATAAAATAAAATATATTCTATTTATAGAATAACTTTAATAAAGTATTTTGTTTTATATAAAAAGATGTTTCTGTTTTATTACGTTAATAATACGAATAAAACAAAACGTCATTATCGCTAAATAATTCATATTATTAACTGACAATAATAGAATCAAACTGAGTGACTTCTCACATAAGCATTAATAATCAATACCGTGTGCTACTATGCAACCACACGTATTACTGTACTTTTACTACCGAGTAGTTCAACAGTAACAATGGTAAAATTTCCGCCGTTATTTTTAATAAAATATTTTTGTCGTTTTCTCAATCCGACAATAATTCCGTTGTGGGGTCCACCAATGATTGTGTCGTTGTACGAATATTCCCTGTTAAAACGAATATTCCCCGACCAATCGAATATTATATAACAACTTGCGTACTTTGCAAAATTTATAAATATTACCCACAACTATAACATTATATCAAATTAACTCCATAATATTCAAAAATGATATTTATAAAAATTCATCTTTATTTATAAAAGTTGGGGTCTTACAACCTCCCCTTCTTATGAAATTTCGCCCTCGAAATTAGGGTACGTACCTGGTATGTCGAAGAGGTAAGGATACCTTGATTTCATTTCTGATTCTAACTCCCAAGTCATTTCCTCAACATCGTGGTTTCTCCACAAAACTTTGACTTGAGGTATAACCTTGGAGCGTAGAATATGTTCCTTCTTATCCAAGATTTGAACAGGAACTTCTTCATACGTCAAATCCTCCGCTATTTCGTCCGGTTCTAACTCAATAATGTGGTTCGGGTCTTCCACATATTTGCGTAACATGGATATGTGAAAAACGTTATGAACACGAGACATACTTGGCGGTAAAGCGAGTCTATAAGCCACAGTTCCTACTCGATCGAGGATTAAAAATGGACCGATGAATCGAGGATTGAGCTTTCCTCTCTTTCCAAATCTCGTAACTCCTTTCCATGGAGCAACACGTAAGAACACATGATCTCCTACATCAAATTCCACGTCCTTTCGATGAAGATCAGCATAACTCTTTTGTCGATCTTGTGAGGTTTTTATACGTTGTCGGATCGTTTGAATCTTTTCTGTAGTCATACGTACCAACTCCGGTCCCAACAACGTTGCTTCACCCACCTCATCCCAGCATACTGGAGAACGACATTTTCTTCCATACAATGCTTCGAATGGAGCCATGCCAATACTTGCTTGATAACTGTTGTTGTAGGAAAACTCCACCAATGGTAAGAACTTGTCCCAACTTCCCTTGAAGTCAAAGACACAGAGTCTTAATAGATCTTCAAGAGTTTGAATAGTCCTCTCTGATTGTCCGTCCGTCTGAGGATGATATGCTGAACTAAATCGTAACTCCGTGCCCATAGCTTTTTGTAAACTAACCCAAAATCGTGAAGTGAATCTTGGGTCTCGATCAGAAACTATGGATACTGGCATACCATGCAGTCTTACAATCTCGTTTATGTACATACGAGCAAGACGTTCAAGTGTATAAGTTTCTCGTATCGGTAAGAAATGAGCAGACTTGGTCAATCTATCAACAATGACCCAAATCGCATCAATACCTTGAGAAACCCTAGGAAGACCGGTAACGAAATCCATGGTAATGTGCTCCCACTTCCATTCTGGAATTTCAAGTGGTTGCAATGGACCTTTTGGTACTTGATGCTCCGCTTTGACTCGTTGACAAGTTAGACACCTTGAGATAAACAACGCTATCTCTCTCTTCATATTGCTCCACCAAAATGTATGACGAAGATCATGATACATTTTGGTACTTCCAGGATGGATTGCAAACGGTGTGTTGTGCGCCTCCATCATGATTTCATACTTTAAATCAGGGTTGTTAGGAACACAAAGTCTGGAGTTGACTCGAAGTATTCCTTCTTCATCGATTCTTGCTTCCGGCATAGCACCTTCTTGCACTTTCTTCCTCATACGCATCAGCTCCAGGTCTGTAGCTTGAGCAGCTTTAACTTTATCGATTAAAGTCGGTTCTACTCGTATATTCGCCATCATCACATGGGTCCCTGGAGTCTTTAACTCTATCTCCATCCTTTGCAAGTCACACAAAATGGGCCTTTGCGTTGTTAATATTGCACTTGTACCCGCATATGATCTTCTACTCAATGCGTCAGCTACCACGTTCGCTTTTCCAGGATGGTATTGAATGGTATGATCATAATCTTTCAACAGTTCAAGCCAACGTCGTTGTCGCATGTTGAGTTCCTTTTGAGTGAAGAAATATTTGAGGCTTTTATGATCCGTAAAGATCTCCACTTTCTCCCCATACAAGTAATGCCTCCAAATTTTAAGTGCAAAGACAACAGCTGCCAACTCTAGATCATGAGTAGGATAATTCCTCTCATATTCCTTGAGTTGTCTTGATGCATAGGCTATGACTTTTCCATGTTGCATGAGAACGCATCCCAACCCTTTGCTCGAAGCATCACTGTAGATGACAAATCCCTCCGAGCCAGATGGTATTGTTAGAACAGGTGCTGAAATGAGTCTCCTCTTGAGTTCTTGAAAACTCTGCTCACATTCTTCGCTCCAACCAACTTTGTATCTTTCCGAGTCAGCTGAGTTAATGGAGTAGCGATTCGAGAAAATCCTTCCACGAATCTCCGATAATAACCAGCTAAACCAAGAAAGCTACGTACCTCGGTCACTGATTTAGGTTGCTCCCAGCTTTGAATAGCTTCAATCTTTGCCGGGTCAACCGATATTCCACGACTTGATACTACGTGCCCAAGGAATGCTACCTCCTCCAGCCAGAACTCGCATTTCTTCAACTTGGCATAAAGCTTGTATTCACGAAGCTTTTGGAGTACCAGCCTCAAGTGTTGCTCATGATCTTCACGGCTTTTGGAATAAATAAGGATGTCATCAATAAAGACGACCACAAAGTGATCCAAATATTCCTTGAATACCCGGTTCATCATATCCATGAAGGCAGCAGGAGCATTAGTCAATCCAAAGGACATGACTAGGAATTCATAATGCCCGTACCGAGTTCTAAAAGCCGTCTTTGGAATATCCTCAGTTCTAACCTTCAGCTGATGATATCCAGAACGAAGATCGATCTTTGAAAAGAATTGTGCTCCTTGCAACTGGTCAAACAGGTCATCAATACGTGGCAATGGGTACCTGTTTTTGATGGTGACATGATTCAACTCCCGATAATCAATACAAAGTCGCATACTTCCATCTTTCTTCTTCACGAACAGAACAGGAGCACCCCAAGGAGAAGTACTAGGACGAATAAAACCAATGTCTAACAATTCCTGCAGTTGGGTCTTTAACTCCTGAAGTTCAATAGGAGCCATTCGATATGGGGCTTTGGAAATGGGTTTTGTACCGGGTTCAAGGTCGATACAAAATTCAATTTCACGCTCTGGGGGTAGGCCAGGAAGTTCTTCAGGAATACGTCAGGGAATTTATTAACAATAGAAATATCATTCAAAACTGACGTATTTTTGTTTAGATCTGTGACATGAGCTAAGAAAGCTTGACATCCGTTTTTCAATAAACGAATAGCTTTATGGCTTGAGATGACAGCGATTGATTTTAATGGTTTGGTTGCTTGAATTCGCATAATAGGTCGATTAGGAATATGAAAGCTAACAACCTTACGAAAACAATCAATTTTTGCATGATGAGTAGTTAACCAATCAATCCCTAGAATCACGTCAAATGCAAGTATTTTTAATGAAATAAGATCGACAGGTAATGTGTGGGTACCAACTTGAACCAAACAAGACTTATAAACCGTGGATGTAATGAAGGTTTCTCCCAATGGAGTTTCAACAGCTAAGTCAAAGTCTAATTTCTCCGGAATCAAATTTAATCGATGAGCGCAAGTAGGAGAAATAAAAGAATGGGTTGAACCGGTATCAAATAAAGTATAGACTTCGTTAGAGTTTATGATAAGCTTACCCGTGATGACCTCATTCGGGTTCCTTGCTTTCTGGGAGGTCACAACAAACGCTCTCCCTTGCACAACCGGTTTTGACTTTTCTGGGACGGCCTTTGGTGCCTCCATCCTAGCTGAATTTGTCTTCGGTAAACGACAAAATCGGGCTAAATGACCTTCTCTTCCACAATTATAACATGCTTTGGACGGCATCGCGCAGTTTGGACTGATGTGCCCCTCCCCTCCGCATTTGAAACATATGATAGGTGGTCGTTCTCCTTCCTTAACGACAGGTGCTGGTGCTGACGTCTTTCCATCATTGTTGAATCTCCTCTTCTTGAAATGTCCATTCTTATTGTTTTGGCCCTGATTACCACCGAAGTGGTTACCATTTCTGGCCTGTTGATTCCCTCCACGCTTGTTGTCACCGCTTCGATGACTGCTCTCACTGGTATTATCATTTTGCCGGCTGCTCTCTTTTGGTTGCGTATCTCGTTATCGCGCTCCACCAACTGAGCCCTATTTACAACATCTGAATACAAACACAGTTTATGAGAAACAAGATGTTGACGTATCTCCGGCTTCAAACCTCTTAAAAACATCCGCGTCATTCTTTCTTCATTATCCACCAGGTGGGACGCAAACCGGGATAACTCCGCAAATTTTGCCTCGTACTGCGACACTGTCATATTATTCTGCTCCAATTTGATGAACTCCACCTCCTTCATGTGACGAATACTCTCGGGAAAGTATTTGTCGTTAAAACAGCTCTTGGAACTTCTCCCAAGACATCTTCAGTGCGGCAGGTTGAGTACGCTTTATCGATTCCCACCAGTAATCTGCCTCTCCTCGCAACATAAAGGCGGCAAAGGGAACCTTTTGCTCCTCGGAGCAACCCAAGACATCAAATATCTTGGTGATCTGCTTTATCCATGTTTCAGCTACAAGTGGTTTGGGTTCTCCCTTAAACTCCGGTGGTCCCAGCTCCTTAAACTGTTTAGCGGTGACCGCCTGAGAGTTTCCAGTATTTCCACCTACGTTGTGGACAGGAGCCGCTTTCACCTGTTGTTGCATGAATTGCATAAAGCCTCTGAACATTTGATCATTCATCATTTGGTCAGTGTTGTTGTTTGCATGAGGATTGTCACCTTCCTGATGCACATTATCCTGATTATTGATATGTGGTGAATCAACAGTCGTCTGTGCTCCATTGCTATTCTCAACATTCTCAGATGCCATTTTCAGATACTGCCACAAAATAAAAATTAATTGATATGTCATATATTATCCTTATATTATGACCGACCAATTAAATACCATGCAAATAAACTTAGGTAGGTCATACTAGCGAAGGAATTCCCCGTCTCTCCCCTCCTAGTTCTATTCTCACATCTTAGCCAGGGATCATATCCCTAAGCTCTGATACCAACTGTGACGCCCCCAAAATTAGGTATACATCACCCATCTTGGGTCGTCAGATACATAGTACAGAATACAAATACAACTTACTAATACAACTGTCGTGTACAATACGACAAAACATAAACTGTGAGTTTGAATACAAATATTATCTTCTAGAGAGTATTCATACTCAAAAGGAGTCCTCATTACATTTATTAACACACCATTACATAGAATAGTGAGGACTACTAACTAATACTATCATTCGGACCATCACTCCGTTCCCCGACTTGTCCCAGCTACGTTCTCATTTCCTGAAGAGAACAGTGAAAGAAAGGGTGAGCTCAACTAGCCCAGTAAGAAATATTATGACTAAGATAATGCAGAATAAATTATCATTAGCCTTCAACAATGTTAAACTGATAAAATATAATAGACATCAAGTTTAACTGCAGCGGAACAAGCAATCCATTAAAAGAGTCAAGTAGAAAATAAACTCTACTATCTTTTATGATTTAAAAGGTTTTTCAACACTGTGATCGCTGAGACTCAGCTTAATAAAATAATCCACATCATCGAATCACCCCTGCACTACGGCCAAGGATATTCGTGTATTCATTAATGGTCATGATCATGCCAACAACTGTCCATCAATGCACTACGGGCCAATGAGGACTTTTACCACATCATTTGTAACATTACGGTCATGATTATACCGAATAATCCCTGGTCATAATCATACCAAGTCCATCTATGCACTACAGGCCACAGATGACTTTCAACAACATTTTATAAACATGAGGATGATGACAATGATATAAGAATTCAATAAAACAAGTTCAAGAATTAATTTATCCAAGAATTAACAACGTCCAAATTGTCAACATGATACTGCTTTGTGGAGTAAAATTCAAGAATGCTTAGAAGAATATTTTCATGAAAAGATACTGGATGAAACGCAATTATCAAGGATATTCCACAAATTTCATGGAGTATAGAAGTCAAAACTTAACCAACTGAGTACAATAAAGAATGGAATAACAAAAGAAATCACCATGCATGCGATAGACCGCACAGACAGGTTATTCCAACAGAATAATAAATAATGGAACCAGGTCCGGCGTAAACGCACAGACAGGATATTCCGACAGAATAATAAATAATGGAACCAGGTCCGGTGTAAAACACACAGACAGGATGTTCCAACAGAATAATAATAAACGGAACCAGGTCCGGTGTAAAACACACAGACAGGATGTTCCAACAGAATAATAAACGGAACCAGGTCCGGTGTAAAACACACAGACAGGATGTTCCAACAGAATAATAGAAGAATGTCACCAAGTATAGGGTAGACCGCGTATACAGGTTATTCCAACAGAATAATAAGAATGGAATAACAAAGTTCTCTTCATGAATATAAAAGAATAACATTCCTTACCGTTTTAAAGAAGAGCTGAATAAGGAAGTAGTTAAGTAGCAGAATACTCTTCTTCTCTCTCTCTATAGTTTCTCTCTATAGTTTCTCTCTCTAGAGTTCAGTGAATTCGTAAGAAATAATGAAGGAATGAGCTGCTATTTATAGAAAAATAGAATGCATAGTAACTAATCCATGAACGGTCCAGATTGATTACTTTAATCTGACGGTCCATATTTAAAGAAAAATCTTTTAAATAAAAATAATATATTCTATTTATAGAATAACTTTAATAAAGTATTTTGTTTTATATAAAAAGATGTTTCTGTTTTATTACGTTAATAATACGAATAAAACAAAACGTCATTATCGCTAAATAATTCATATTATTAACTGACAATAATTGAATCAAACTGAGTGACTTCTCACATAAGCATTAATAATCAATACCGTGTGCTACTATGCAACCACACGTATTACTGTACTTTTACTACCGAGTAGTTCAACAGTAACAATGGTAAAATTTCCGCCGTTATTTTAATAAAATATTTTTGTCGTTTTCTCAATCCGACAATAATTCCGTTGTGGGGTCCACCAATGATTGTGTCGTTGTACGAATATTCCCTGTTAAAACGAATATTCCCCGACCAATCGAATATTATATAACAACTTGCGTACTTTGCAAAATTTATAAATATTACCCACAACTATAACATTATATCAAATTAACTCCATAATATTCAAAAATGATATTTATAAAAAATTCATCTTTATTTATAAAAGTTGGGGTCTTACATAGTATTAATTAATTAATTACCTACATTCACTACATATCTTAATTATAGTTTTAAAATATATTGAAGATTGCATTAAAAACAAATAGTTGTTGTAGCTCAGTTGGTTTGAATTCTTATTTATTGACTTAGCAAGTCCTTGTGTTCAAGCCTCACATCCAAGAGTACCAACATTTTAATTTTAAAAAAAATAAGTCGCAGGTTACCGGGCCGAGCCACCGGCGGGCCGGGCTAAAATGGTCTGCACTTTTATGGGCTAAATAATTACAACCCAAAGCCAGACCGCGGTTGAGCCTCTTTTGCCAAGTCTAATAGATATATTTAAGGTTTGCCCTGTTTAAGCTTAACTTTAAATTACTCCTATTAAATCCCAAGGTTTACTCCGTTTGATTTGCTTGTGCATTCTAAGCAATAGATAAGAAAATAAAAACACTTATCATTGTAAGACCCCAAATATTAATAAATAAAATTTAAATTTCCTCTATTTATTATTCTGAAATAGTAAGGGTTGATTGATTAATGTGGTTAGTTATGGGTAAAATGCGCCAAATATTTTAAATAAGCAAGTGGTTATAAAATATTCATTATTGTCGGGGAATATT
>CM029022.1:179360308-179405084 GCA_016801055.1 Panax notoginseng
ATATATATATATATATATATATATATATAAATCTATATATATATAGACTGTGTGTCGAACTCTGTTCGATGAGCCTAGACTTACATCTGGTGCGTTTAATAATGCTTTTCGTAATATATATATATATATATAATATATATATATATTATATATATATAATATATATATATATATATATATATATATATATATATATATGAACTGTGTGTCGAACTTTGTTCGATGAGCCTGAATTTTACATCCGGGCGTTTACTGCTTTATATATATATATATATATACTTATATATATTAACTGTTGTTAGACTTTGTCCGATGAGCCTCGATTTTTAAATCCGGTACGTTTACACGCTTTCATATATATATATATATATAAATAAATATATATATATATATAAATATAAATTTCGTCCCACCTGGAGTTTACTTACGTGGCGGTTGAACCGTTTTTATAGCTTTCTGTACATTTCGTCCCGCCTGGAGTTTCCTCCGTGGCGGTTGATCCTTTTTTAATTTCTTTTACAGCTTTATTTATATTTTCGATCCCCCATGGAGGTGTTTTGTGGTGGTCGATCATGTCTGTATATATATTTACAGCTTATATATATATATATATATATATAATATATATATATATATATACCTGCGTACTGCGTTTATATAAATTGCGACATCATATGAGCCTAGGAATCATGTGATCATAGATTCAGTTCACTGAATCTGGATTCGGTTCCCGTGATGGACCTTTTCAGCTGTAAGCAGCTTGCAAATTTAGTCCCGGTGTTCAGATTTCCTTCGATGGTTTTCATACCCATGAGGAGTTCGGCACTGCTTTGTATATTATTTTCTCAAAGATGCTTCACATCTCGAAAATAAAAGCCATCAAGCCGAACATTGAATAAAATGGAAGTATCAAAAGCCTCAATTACTATTGAGCACAGGGTTTGAAAAACCTCTTTTTACAAAACATCATTGCTATATATTGTTTAAAACTGAATTTTATACAAATTTAAACCCTATGTATATAGGTACGAACGAGGCATAGCACTACTTCCAAATAACAGCACATTGACCCACACACACACACATATTCGTATAACAGTTTATTAAAAAGTGGCGGTCACCGTGACAACACGGATGTCGGGGGGTGTCTAACACCTTCCCTCCGCATAAGCAAGTCCCCGACCCTAATGAATCTCAATTTTACAGACCCGTTTAGCAGTGTCATATCAATGGGTGTGCAAACTTTTTCTCAGTTGTGTTGGTACAACCAGTTAAAAAACCAACTAGTGACTCTTATCAGTCTATCGTCGACATTATACATGTCGGACCTTTTTTACTTATTTTTTCAAACAAATTTCACATAAAATGAGAACACCAAAAAACAGGTAATGAAAAGGGACAAATAAAAATCCCGACGTCGACAGGTGGCGACTCTGCTGGGGACACCAGTAAGAGGACTTAAGCCGCTATTACATGCTTTTCAAAACTGTTATATGCTTGTGTGTGGATGTTGTATTTACATTTATGATGAATGTGCACGAATGCATTTTTTTTACTGCACTGCAATATATCTATATGTGATATTAGTGCTTCGCACATATCATTTTCATAAACGGTGAGACACGTTGTATGTGAATGTATGCTGTGTGGTTCCTCCACCAGGAGGCTATCCTGTCGGTGTTTGATTACTGGGCTCGTAGGAAGACTAATTCCAACGAGGCTCAGGAAAGGCACCACCAAATTCGCTCCAGTTGAAAGATCGGATTAACTTCCCGTTGAGTAAATTACGATGATTTGGGAACCTTTATGCCAAAAAGCCGCGAGAGAAACCTAAGATAGGTCAGCCTCTGATGAACCAAACGTGGAGGAAAGTCTCTTCATGCTTTCTCATTTTAAATTACTTGTAAAGTCAATTACTTGTAAATTGCATTCCATATCTATCTCCATATAATGAGAAATATGAAGAAATATGTGCATATACATATTTAAATTAACATGCTAACATGTATTGCGAAAACTAACATCCGTTTTGCAGGATCATACTCCTAAAATGGACACATCACATAGCATGTAAACATTTACACAATCCCTAAAACTAAACTATGCAAGTTTTGTCGCAGGTAAGCATTCAGACCTATTACCCGATCAAAATCCAAAAAGGCCGCAAGCCTACAACCAATCATGTCTTCATCTGACCAGTCTAATCCAATTTCTCGCGAAGAATTTGACGGATTAAGCAAAAAAATTACAGATTTGGCTATTCTGCTTAAAGAACTACATCAATCTACTCAGGGTATGAAGATACCCGTACATGCTGAATCCTATACACAAGGAGGAACCCAAGGTTCTGATAAAGCAATTACAGTACCTGAAGTGCAGTTGGATACAACCAACAAATGTCATGATGCCGCCCATCTCACAGGAGATCCAGACACCAGTGACATCAGAAAGAAAGTTCTTCAAATAGAAGAAACCCTTCGTTCTATCAAAGGAATTGGAGCACACGGGATTGTCTCCAATGCCGATTTTTGTATATTCCTTGGTGTTCATTATACAGAGAAGTTCAAAACTCCTGACTTCGAAAAGTATGACGAGTTAGGAGATCCTTACACCCATTTGAAGGTGTTCATTGGAGAACTTGGATCTTATACAGAGGACGAGAAGCTCAGAATGCAGCTGTTCCAAAAGAGTCTGACTGGAGAAGTCCATTCACGGTATACCAGATTAGACAACTCAAAGATCTATAGCTGGGAAGAGCTAGCTCACGCCTTCCTCACACAATATAGTTTTCAATCTCAGATGGCTCCTGACTGGTACCAGATTACCAAGGTCAAGAAACAGTCCAATGAGTCTTTCAGAGAATATGCTCAAAGGTGGAGGTGCCTTGCTGCTCAAGTGATTCCTTCTATGACAGAGTCAGAAATGGTAATGACTTTTATCGACATACAAGAAGCTCCTTTCTATGAAAGAGTCTTAGCTGGCATTGATAAACCATTTTCTAAAATGATTAAACATGGAGAAATGGCTGAGATGGGATTGAAGTCAGGAAAGATTCAAGACCTAGCCGCTCTCAAAGCTGTTACTGAGCACATCCAATCCGAAAATTATGGAAAGAACCCCCGGAGGGTCCATAAAAAGAAAGAGGAGGATGTTTTCCTGGTACTACAGGGTCAGAAAGGCAATCAGAATATGCCTATCCAACGGAGAAATTACACTCCTTTTCAAGCACAGTCTTCAAACCCTCCAATGCCAAAAGGTGGAGAAGTCAAACGCCCTCGAGTGTTCACACCCCAAGGGGATTCACTCGATAACATTCTCACTCTTCTGATAACTCAGAAGAAAATCACGCATCTTCTCCCACCAGCCAGCCCTAATGGGAGGGGTTTCAATGCTGCTCAGAAATGTGCTTATCATGCCGGGGCACCTAGACATGATACTTAAGATTGTTGGGCCTTGAAACATAAGATCCAAGATTTGATAGACAACGGTGAGATCGTGGTCACCAAACCAGATCAACCTCACGTGCAAGACAACCCTCTTCCTCCACACAAAGAGGAAGAGGTCAACATGGTTAATTGGAGCAATGGACAGAGTTCCAATTTCCACTGTAAAGCATCTCAGATCGTCAAAGACGGTGTTGACAAATGGGATTATGCAAATTTCCAATTTACGATGGAACGGAAGATTAAATCTCTGTGTAAGCAAATTGAATAATTGGCCGAACTGGTGACCTATCAGCATCAAGTCACACGCCAATTAATTAGCTAGGAGCATGCTAGTCTCTTTCCCTTAGTTATGAATACTCCCTCGTCACCTTCAAAATATGAAATATTGGAGAATAAAGTGACGAAGAGGGAAACTGCCAAAGCCCGTCGGGATTTTTCTAATAGAAGGGAATTTACATACTTGGGCCAACCTATGGAGGAGATACTTCAGATGCTAATCAATAAAGGAAGAATCACATCCATTCTACCTCCAATTAACCCCCGTTTAGGACGGTTCAATCCTGATGGAGTATGTCAGTATCACTCCTATTCTCGCGGTCACAGCACGAAAGAATGCTGGGCACTCCGCCACTTCATTCAGAATCTAATCGATAGTGGTGTCCTGCAACTGGCAGACAATGATACCATGCTATTTGAGAGTGAAAATCTTTGTCCTACCAAATGGAAAGGACTAGTAGCAGTTATATCCACTGAGGCTGATGGGATTGCTAAACCATTCACAATTAAACTCAAAGGAATTAACAATCCTCTGAAAGTGGCTGTTCCAGAGCCAATAAACGTACCATTCCGATCACAATATCCTGTTGTCAGCTTACAAAAAGTTCCCTGGAATTATGGAGAAGCTGAAGGATCCACATCTTATACAACTACTACTGCAGTATCGAAGGAAAATCCACTGTATCTTCCCCAACAGGTGATGAAGCCTGCTATTAAATCAAAGAGGAAAATTTCCATGGAGAAGATTGAGAAATTCCTCCGTGCTATGGGTCATAATGAAGCCAAGGTGGTTCTAATCTTAAGAGAAGCTCCACATCAAATTTTAGTATTAGACTCGATTTTAACTTTCGAGGATCACCGGAAGATTCTACTAAAGGTTCTGGAAGAAGCCTACTTGCCGAAATCAGTGGATGTGGAAAAATTTCAACATCTGGTTAATCACATTTTCAATAACAATGTGATCTCTTTCACTGATGATGAGATACCGCCCGAAGGGACCGGTCATTGCAAGCCGTTACACATTACGATTTTGTCCACTGGATACATGTTAGCTGGAGTCTTGATAGATGGAGGTTCGTCTCTGAATATCTGTCCTTATGCTACATTACTAAAGATGAATATCAATCTCAAGCGGATCCGAAGTAGCCATACCATCATCAAAGCTTTTGATGGATCCTGCCGAAATTCAATCGGGGAGATTGAGCTGCCAATTGAGATTGGTCCCCATACATTTTGTGTGTCTTTTCACGTGCTCAAAATAGATACAGGATACAACCTGCTTCTAGGGAGACCGTGGATTCATATGGTCGGGGCAGTCCCCTCCACTCTTCATCAGTAACTTAAATACATTATCAACAATAGCCTAGTCACAGTTAACGCTGAACCGGAATGTCCTCAACATGGTGACCTTCCACTCATCAATGTCAATTCCGATGTTGAGCCGGTAAGTTTTCATGCTTTGGAAGTAAACAACACTCAATACCATTCTATTGGGATGCCATTTCCCGTACCCAAGATTTTTACCGAAGTTATGGTAGCTACTCAAGAAATGATGTCATTGGGACACCAGCTGGGACAAGGGCTGGGTAAAGAGCATCAGGATATTAAGCACCCAATCCAAGTGTCCAGTCAAACTGGGACAGCCGGACTAGGCTATTCTGTTAGTTCTAGTCATAGGAATCCATATAAGCACAAGAAAATTCCTTCCATTTCAGCCACACGGCTATTATCTCCCCTTGTAAATCTAGAGTCTGCACAAACTCCGGTAAAGGTGCCAGCCAACATAATGGCTATGTTATTTCCTAAGCCGATATCGATAAAGGATAAGGAAGTCTTTGTTCTAGATCCCAAGGTGGAAGAAGAGGAACGAAGAATCAAATAAGACATCGTCCGAATGATGTCAGGCATACGCATCATTGTCCATGATGAACATACAAATAGATACACCCCAGACGATGATTGTCCAGACATAATGGTCATTATTCGGGAGAAGGAGGACGATGACAACCCCTCTATCACTGCGGTCCACCAGGACTTCGCCCTTGCCAATTGGAGCAGCACTCCTTGCATTGGTCGACAAGGGTAAAATGGGCAGGACTTCTTTCTGCCCTGTAGATATCATAACTGCTTACTTTTCTGTACAATATTAACAGTTATTTTGTCCGTACATGCTAACACTTTGGATGATTAAATAGTTTCATATATATTAAGTGAAAGCATATTTTGTTTCAGGACTCTGAACTTAGATGTGCCTGTACTTGCTGATAAGATGCCTCTTCTCCACAAGGATTGTAACTTTGATGAAAAGTTGGACTCAGACTTGATGTAAATACAAGAGGACATTGAGGTGCCTCCGGAGATCAAAGAATGGGTCGAAGACAAACCTAAACCAACCTTGATCAAACCACCTCTTTCAATCTCGGAACCTTAGAAAATCCTAAGTTAATCCAGATTGGTTCAGACCTTACCCCAAACCAGAGGAATGACATGGTTACACTACTAACCTAATTTCAGGATGTGTTTGTATGGTCTCATAAAGACATGGTGGGTTTGTCCACTGTCATTGTCCTTCATCACCTTCCCATCAAAGAGAGAGTCAAGCCAGTCAAGCAGAAACTCAGGCGATTGAAACCTGAGTGGAGTTTAAAGGTAAAAGAAGAAATTGTGAAACAATTTCAAGCTGGTATTATCATGGTGTCCACATATCCTGAATGGATATCCAACATCGTTCCCGTGCCTAAGCCTGGAGGAAAGGTGCGAGTTTACGTGGATTATCAGGATCTGAATAAAGCTTGCCTTAAAGATAGATTTCCCGTGCCATTTATCCACATTCTCATTGATAATACTGCTCAATACGGTATTTACTCCTTCATTGATTGCTTTGTGGGGTACCATCAGATCATGGTTGCTGAAGAGGATCGTGAGAAAACTGCATTCATCACGCCTTGGGGAACCTTCTGCTACAGACGGTTGTCATTAGACCTTATCAATGCCGGAGCTACCTATTTGAGAGCTATGATGGCTCTTTTCCACGACTTAATGCACAAGGAGATAGAGATCTACGTGGATGACATCATTGTCAAATCCCGAATGGAGGAAGACCACTTATGCCATCTCAAAAAGCTTTTCAACAGGTTGCGTAAGTATAATTTGAAGTTGAATCCAGCCAAGTGCGCTTTTGGCGTTAAATCATGCAAGTTACTAGGATTTCTAGTCAGCTAGAAAGGGATTGAGCTGGATTCGACCAAAATCCAGGCAATTACGAAAATGCCCATTCCTCAGACAGAGAAGGAAATACGGAGATTTTTGGGAAGAGTCAACTTCATTAGTAGATTCATTTCTCAACTCACAGTAACATGTGAGCCTATCTTCAAGCTGTTAAGGAAGAACTCATCCATGAAATGGAATGATGATTGCCAGAAGGCCTTCCTTACAATCAAAGATCAGCTAGTCAAAGCTCCTATTTTGGTACCACCCAGGGATGATGTTCCCCTATTCATGTACCTGTCCATAAGTGACAATGCCATAGGCTGCATGTTGGGTCAGAAAGATGATAGAGGCCGAGAATGAGCTATCTATTACCTCAGCAAAAGATTCAGCAGCAGTGAACACAAGTATATTCTGATTGAGAAGACTTGTTGTGCTTTAGCATAGGCTACCATGAGGTTACAACATTACCTCCATGGGCACACAACCCATCTTATATCCTGCGTGGATCCTCTCAAGTATGTGTTCAGTAAGCCCATACTGAATTGTCGGCTGTCCAAATGGCAGTTGATTCTATAACAATTTGACATTGTTTACGTGACGCAAAAGTCCATTAAGGGTCAAGGAATTGCGGATCAACTGACCGTCGCACCTTCAGGAAATTTCAAACCCTTGGAAACATACTTCCCTGATGAAGGGGTAATGACAATTCAGCAACAATATCAGTACGATACACGCCAAACATGGAATATGTATTTTGATGGAGCTGTTAATATGGAAGGTTCTGGAACTGGAGCAGTTCTAGTATCCAGTACGGGGGAGCAGTATCCCGTCGCCGTTAAATTACGGTTTATCAGCACCAACAACATAGTTGAGTATGAAGGCTCTATCATGGGGCTAAAACTTGCCCGTTCAATGGGCATCAGGCGGTTAACTGTCTTTGGGGATTCAGAGTTGGTAATCATACAATCCACGGGAATCTATCAAACCAAAGAGCTACATTTGCTACCTTACCATCGATAAGTTTTACAGATGGCTTCGGAGTTCGAAGAGATCTCCTTTCTACACATTCCTCATAATAGGAATGACTTCGCAGATGCATTAACAACTTTGGCCTCCTTGATTCATATACCTGACAAGGAACACATGCCAAGCGTCACATTAACCCTACAAAAGGCACCAGTCTATGGGAATTATGTTGGAGAAGTATCGGATGAGCTACTTCCCATCCAATAACCTTGGTATCAGCATATCAAGGAGTACTTGCGAGATGGATCTACACCCGCTGAGGCGAGCCTGACTGAGAAAAGGCGGATTCATCGACTAGCTATGAAATTTTACTTGAGCGAAGATGCACTCTACAAGAGAGATACAAGACTAGGTCTCCTCAGATGCCTGGATAAGGATCAAGCTCAGAGACTCATGGATGAGGTCCATGGTGGAGTATGTGGCCCACATATGAGCGGCCCTTTACTTGTAAAGAAGATCCTCAGAACAGGACATTATTGGCTTTCTCTCAAGGCTGACTACAATGACCACGTCAAGAGATGTTATCAGTGCCAAATTCATGGGAATGCTATTCACGCCCCTCCACGGGAGCTCCACAATATAAGTTCGTCTTGGCCCTTCTCAATGTGAGGAATGGACGTAATTGGGCCCATCGAGCCTAAAGCCAGTAATGGACATCGCTTTATCTTCACCATGATTGATTACTTTACCAAGTGGGTAGAAGCAGCCTCCTTCCCCAGGGTTACCAAAGAAGTCATCATTACTTTCATCAGAAACAATGTCATTTGTCGATATGGACAACCAGAGGTGATTGTATCAGACAATGCTAAGAACCTCAACAATAAAATGATGGAGGAATTATGCACTAAATTCCACATCAAACACCTTAACTCCGTCATCTACCGTCCAAAGATGAATGGTGCTGTCGAAGCGGCTAACAAAAACATCAAGAAGATCATGCAAAAGATGTCTACCAACCACAAAGGATGGCTCGACCTGTTGCCTCTTACTCTGTTAGACTACAGAACGTCAATGCACACTTCAACTGGGGTAACCCCCTACGCATTAACCTATGGGATGGAAGCAGTACTCCCCATAGAAGTAGAAATGGAATCCCTCAGAGTGTTGATAGTCGCTCAGCTGGATAAAGACCAATGGGTACAAGACAGGTATCACCAATTGTCTCTAATAGACGAAAGGCGAACCGCGACTATCTTTCATGGTCAGTTATATAAACAAAGGATCGCCAGATCCTACAATAGAAAAGTCCGACTATGGCAGTTTAAACAACATAATTTGGTTTTGAAGAAGATCATCGGCAACCAAGATCAGTTTAAGGGAAAATTAGCTCCTAACTAGGAAGGCTCGTTTATTGTCAAGGAGGTATTGACAGGAGGTGCTCTCAGATAGCAAGAAATAGATGGTGATGAATTTCCACAACTCATCAACTCGGACACCGTGAAGCGGTACTATGTCTGAAGTTACCATCAAGCAAACATCTTGGTGTTGGATCATCAGATCACCTGTTATTTCGGTTCTTTAAACCTTTACCACATACAACTCTTTTCCACGCTTTGCCCCTCAGGAAAACATACTCTTTAAGCTAGCAGCCTGGCTTCACTACGCTCTTACAAATTTGGTCATCCCACTAGGGATTGAACCTCTTGCGTTTATAGTTTGTTCCCTCAAACATGGGATCAAACTTTTCACACCTGCAGTTTATCCTCAACCTAGGATCAAACTTTATCTTCCTCGCAGTTTATCTTGCATATGGGATTAAACTTTCTTCCCCACAGTTTGACCTGTACATGGGATTAATCTTTCTTCCCCGCAGTTTACCCTGCACATAGGATCATGCTTTTCAACTTGCCCTGAGGGGCGAACTACGTCGACCTGATCTCTTTAATACACGGGAGTACATAGGTAACCATATTTTATATGGCCTGGTCGCAATAAAACAAAAACAACAAAAACACTTCTACACCCTTTTCCTTATAAAAACAAAAACAACAAAAATATTCCTACACCCCTTTCTGCTATAAAACAGCGTTGAACCTGTAACGCCCCAAAATTCGGTCTACTTTCAAATCCAAATTTCGTGCGTCACGATTCCCTTACCTTCCAAACACCCATCATTATATACTCAATATAATGATATACATTCTCAAATCCTAGGTTCTCGAAACGTTATAATCTCTTTCATTACAAATAATGATAGTTACATTATTCTTTTTATCTTACACGAGTGACTTTTATCCGCCACCAAGGATACATAACTGTTTATTAAACTGGTCTATAGTTTAATTCTATCATTCTATATTACAAGTCTTCACTTGTTCTTCACGCACATTCACATACTGAATGACACTTCGTCTGAATATCACTCAGCTTGATCTTTACGAGATCCTTAAGTTCTTTCTAACATCGTTCGCTGAAAATATTTTTTATTTAAAGCAAGTGTGAGAATTCAATTGTCCAGCAAGTCATAACAGTTGAACAAACAACTTCAAGAGTTTAAACATTCTTCAGAACTTCAATAACCGAACAAAGGTTATGAAGCAACTTGAATAATAGGAATAGTCTCGATTCCTATCATCTTACAACATTCATCACATACTCTTTACACTACATTCATTCTTCTACCTTTTTCCATACATATCCTGTCTGGCTAGAATCATTAGCACAGACTTAACAATAACGGTTCATGTATAAACAGAACATACTTGTATTTAACAGTTCAATCACAGAACAGTTCATCTCATAGAAACACCAAAGTGTTCACATTATGGCACAAGGCCTCATACGTTTTACCACCTTGTACAAATATCACACATTCGTACACATACAGAACTTCTCAAGTTCAACATTTGAGAAGTCAAGAAACTAGCATTCATATAAAATATGAATGAAGTTAGGAAAACTTGCCTTACGCACAGCTACAGCTTACGCTGAACTGCTCATTTCCAAATCCCTATATAACACATAAAGAAATAACACGTACACCAATTAGTCATATACTTGACTTACGCATTGGTTTACTTAACTTTACTTCTTAAGGTTCGCGCTCTTGTAATTTAAGTTTACGCGACTAACTTCCTTTACTACCGGTTTACAGCTTCATGACATACGGAGATGTCTTACTCAAAACGTTCATCATCTTTGATGATTTACATTCTTATTTTCTTCTCATAACTTCTATAGGACTCAACATACATCGCTTCTCTGTTAGTAGTCCATATGGTACTCTGAGTGGTTTCCCACAAACAACCAATAAACAAGTTCCCGTCTCATCTACACTGCCCACACAGTGAGTTAGATCGGTTGTCAGTTTTATATATACCTTCGCTCTCTGAAGAAATTGTTTAGCCCATCTTCCATATGTCAACCATCAAAGTTACGATTGTACCACAACCTAACTTATCTTAACTTATCCAAACCATTAAACTATAACGTTCGTTAAGTCAAATTCTTATTCCTTATGGCTTTCTGGCAACTAAATGCCATACCTTAGGATTCATTTCTTTATTGTCTAAGTCATACAGTCTTTCCTATACTCAGAACGATCATTCCATGTCAATACTATGTGTACATAGCGTTAAACATTTTATATTATCTTATTCATATCTTACAACGTTCGGTTCATTCGATTCGGAACGTTGTCCAAGTTATACTTATTAACTCGGCTTCTTAACGTTATGCGTTATTATCTTCAACTTAGTTTCTTCACCGTTCACGGTTAAACAACTTCTTCATTAACTTACGGTCAAACCATACATGGAGTGTAGGTTCAGCCCGTTTATTAATCACGTACACTCAACCCTTACGTTGGTTAAAGTGTTTTAACACTTACCTTTCATTCTAACATTCTCTATCTAACTCACCCTCGGACTTTCATTAATCTCATTACCATTCGTTACGGCTTTCCTTGATAAATCATATCTTCCTTACTACCTTCATCAACGTCTAAGTCATATAACCATTGTACACTTAGAACATTCGTCCGACGTGAATACGATTCACGAGGATTGTTTACGTATCAAACGTTCACGTTGCTCGTCTCTTAATCTCCCATTCAACCTTCACTCAAGGTTTTAATTTCATTCAATCGTTATTCACCCCATGAATCCTATGTTCATTATTCTTTCTTAATGTCGAAGCCATACCGTTCGTTGTATGCTAAGACCTATCGTTCATCGTAACAACGTTGCGTTCACAGCGTCTATACACTTTACACTTATCTCTCATCACCATGACATAACATCGAAATGTTATTCATTACCTTCGTCACTCAACGTCTAAGGAATTAAAATCATAGCAATCCCTCACGTTCGTTCATCACGACTACGGTCCCCAGATATCAATTACGTAATCTAGCGCTTATATTCTCTATCTTTTAATCTCGTTTAATCCTTTCGTTCAACCTTCACTAAAGGTTTAACTCACTTGCTTAAGTGTTATTTTAGGTGAACTATATGTTCCTATTTCTTTCTTGCACATCCCCCAGTACTTGAGTAATAAAAATCTCATTACTGGGCACTGCCCTGCACCGGCGCTGCGGTGACGTGTCCCTTCCTTTCTCTCGCGCTGCGGCGCGACCTACTTCACCCTCTTCCCTTGGTCTGGCGCTGCGGCGCCGAACCCTTTGTTATCACTCGGGCTGTGGTGCCAACTAACAGTACCTGAGGCTCCGAGCTCACGCTGCGGCGCCACTTCTCAAAGCTCAGTCAGCGCTGCGGCGCCGAGCCTAAACCCTAGAAAATTTTTCCTAAGTCTTTTACAAGCTTGAATTTCTTACTTCGAAATTTCGTAACTTATTCGTTATAACTCGGAACGTACCATTCTATTGGCTTGATCTTCACCCTTCGTTCATTTTTTACGCTTTTAACGTTCTTTGTTCGTTCGTCCGTAATTCGGTCATCCGAACTTGAAACTCGTTCATTCTTGAGTCCACGACTCACGTTTTCTACATTCTCTTACTTTCTTATGAAAATCTACACGTTCGGGTCCATTTACTAAATTTCTAATTCTCGTTCGTCTTTTACAAATTTTTGCCATAACTTCGTTATAGCTACGTTTTAATCCGTTCTTCATGAACATTTCTACCGTTCCTAACCAAGCAATATGCAACTAACTTATACACGATGGTTTTAAACTTGTCCATCAACAACATTTATCCTACAATAGTTTTAAATTTGTCCATCAACAACGTTCTTCGTGTTCTTCGCGTGTTCTTCGTGTTCTTCGTTCGTTCTTCAATTTCAATCGATATTTTGGATTACGATTCCACTTTTTCTTGGAATTTGATGTTACAGAACACCATCCCTTACTTATTTCGCCTACTCGTTCATAATATTCATTCGGATCACTCAAAATTCTCACGAATCTTATACTTCCTTCAGAAATTTATAAACTAAATTTCTAATTCCTTATTTCTTCTTTTCTCATGATTTCAACCATATAAAATCATTTCTAACATTATCTTCTCCCTATTCTCATTAAGCTATATTTTTGAACACAAAAACTTAAAGAAAATATTAGAAGAAACTAGGGTTCGGATTACCGTTCTTCTTTAATCTCCTTCCGTCATACAAAGCCGGTAATTTGCAAGCTTTTCTATTTCATGATCACTTTTGATCCGAGCATTCATGCTCAATCTCTTCCTTCTTCTTCTCCAAGCTCTCAAGCTTTCTCTCTAAGGTGTAGGATTTTTAAAATCCTAAAAAAATGAAATCTAGCTTCCTATTTATAGAAAACCAAAGCTTAGGGCAATTTGGTCATTTCGCCCCCTCCTCCTTACTATTCCCACCTCCTCCAACACTTAGTCACCAAGTAAACTTGGCCTCCACCCTTACTTGGTGGCCAAGTGGCCGGCCCACATGCCCATGGGTCATCCCATGGGTTGCCCCAATGGTTCTTACCCATCCGTTAACCCATCGGTTCGATTCGCGGTTTCTTTTCTTGGTTTGGACCTTAACCCTAATTCTTATTGGGTCTATCTTGGGCTTGACATAATCCAAGTCCAATTGAATTCTACAAAGTCCATGAATTCAAAGTCCATTAAGACTAATCGTATTCTACGCATTCCATTCTCGTATTCTCGTATTCTCTTCGTATATCATTCATACGATATTCGTATTATACGTCGTACTAATCTTCGTACTATACTAGTATAATAACTAGTATTATACTTGTATCTCTCACGCATAATAATCCTACTTATTATACGTGGTCATAATATTCTCGAAACTTACTTTCCCTAACCCTTAGGTTTTGAGTCCGCAGGCGAAAACTTCATTTTTGTCATAGCTAAAATATTATTGAATATTCCATCACGTCTCAAAATTATACGTAATCATTAAATTCTCGAATTTTCAAAATAAATCTCCGAGCAGAAACTGATGAATAGTGCCTATTTTGTCTTTTTCCCCGAAAATATTTTTGTTCCCAGAAAACTTTCATTTTCGTCTTGAAAATTCTTGCTCGTTCAATCTAGCCCGTAGCCAGAATACTCCCAACTTATAATCATCCTAGGTTCTAGAACGATTAATAAACATATAGCACATAATAGTATTAATAAAAATTTATTTTATTAATAACTAATTCTTTAAACCTAAATTCTGGATAATCCAAAATTCCGGGTTGTCACAGAACCTCTTACACCAGGTTCGAACTACGCAGACATGATCTCCTCTTCAATAGGAGCAGTCTAACCCCCTACCAAAACACAAATACTTGTCAACGGTACTGGGATCAAACTTCAATCCATCACATTTCATTGGCTTCAAACCAACGGGATGGAATTACCTGAACTCCTCCTAAATAGGAGATTCGACGACCATCTAAGCTGCGGTTGTTCCTTGAAGAGCAACACCAATCCATAAGAGATGGAATTAACTAGGCTCCTCCTAAATAGGAGTACTGGCGACCATCTGTAGTGCGGTCAATCTCAGAGAGGAAGGCCATATTCCTCTCCACATTTCTATACAGAAACCAGTCCCAAGACACCAAAGATGGTAGGGATATACACAGATCCATGATCCATTCTGAACTATCCAGAGACAAATCAATGTCCATCTATCAAGGAGGAGGTCAGAATACATCAAGATCATAAGCCCTGAAGAAGCAGGCAAATATCAAGCAAGTATTCAAGCATATCTAAAAGGGAAGTGATCAAAAATATATATTTCCCTGCTATATATAATATTGTTTGATATACACAATGTAAACTGTATATGACAAAATGGATAAGCTAGTCTGTGCAAGAAAATACGAGGCTATCTACAGATCGGTTTGCATACGAGCTAGCAGATCTAACATAGCATCTCTTTCAGGAGAAGGAGGTAATGCTGTGGTCTCCTATACAAGGATATCCACATGAGTCAGCAAGTCCGAGGCCATCTGCATGGTAACGCGATGCTCATCGATATATGCACTTATCTCGACAAGCATGCCCATGGTAAGGGACCTCACGGTAGTACTATCTGTGACGACTACATCTCGGGAAGATAGGGCGCTATCCCGCTCAACTATCACTACATTTCTAACTGATCTAGCCTCATCCCGCTCAACAACAGCGGTATCTCTGCGAGCTAATACCTTGTCCCTCTCTAACAGAGCTGCGTCTCTCCCATCAAGAGTTGTTAACATCAGGGCTCTAGCCTGATCTCTCTCAAAGGTCATCAGATGAAGACTTTGCTCAAAGTACTGTGCTGAATGCTGAATCACGACAATGCTAGTACTGGGAGAATATAAGAGAGCTGCTGGCAGCTCAGTAAATGGCTCCTCCTTGGTGTGAGAATCAATGTTCTCCAAGGGCTCTCCACCATCTGAAGTAATGCTCGGCACTGTGGATACTACCACAGTCGATGAAGTCTCTGTCTCCATCCACGCAGAATACTCTAGCGAATAACCCGGATGGCTAACAGAAAAAGCAGCTATCTCACGCTGATCCCAACAAGCATATACATGGGATCGGTCCTCTGCTAATAGATGGCGAGAAGCTAAGCGCTGACCTAACGCCCCCTCAAAAGGATGGAAATCCTGAAACTGGTTAAACTGCGACATCACGGCCAGTGGGTGGTAGGTAGTCATGCCCCTCAAACAAGCCAGAGGGAGATAATCCATGCCCGGAGCATGAGTGATGAAACTGTAGGGAGAATTGAGCCCTAAACACGATAAGATAGCAAACGGATCTACAATCCCAGCTAAGAAAATGGACCAAGATGTAGGATCTGTACACTCTGTTGGCCAGAAGGAATACGACATAGCGATCTCATGGGTGAAACAATACCCGTGTTGTCTGAATGTAACAATCGATCTCAAGTGTGATATAAACCACACGTACATCATGACCGAACTGCCTATGAATACCCCTGTAGGGTAAGTGCTGCAGAATGTGGCCGACCTCAGTGTCTCTGCCATGATCATCGGAATTGTGACATCCCAGATTTTTAGAAATTATAAATGAGAATTTTATAAACAAAAGTAATATTTATGAGATATGTTGGGTGTGAGTATGTGTATGTCATATATTGTAGAATATGTGAATTGATGTGAGGAGAATGTTATATATTAATTTTAATATATATAAATATTTAATTGAATTATTTATTGAGTTAAATAAATAAATTTTGTTTTGATTATAGAGTAATGTAATTAAGTGTAGCAGATTAATTAAATGAATATTTAGTATTTAATTTAATTAATATAATAATTTTATGTTATAGTTTTAATTTAATTGAGATAATTAAATTAGATGAGTTATGTGATGATTGTTACACAAAATTATAATTAACAAGTAAATATAATTATGGGACAATTTGATGAGATTGATTGATGTTAAGCTATTGATTAATTAAAATAATGAGTATTTGCCAAACATGGTCTTAGGCTTTTCAAGTTCAAATTGGTGTAACCTATGTATTAACTAGTAATTAGTATATCTAATAATTACTAGGAGTTACATATATTATATATTACTAGTATTGTATATTATATGTATATACTACAAGTTAGTATGTTAGTTTTAGAAAACAAACTAAAGAAATAAGAAGAGAGTTAGAGAGAGTTGTAGGAGAAGAAGAAGAGGAAGAAAAAGAAGAAGGGAAAGTTTTGAGAAGACAAAACAAGCCCCATCATCATCATCTTCATCTCTCTCTTAAATTCATACTAATAAGACTATAATCTAAATATCTTGTTTTAATTATATTTTATGTTCTTCAAAATGTAGGATAATGGTTCAATAGAAGTTGTATTGAGAAATCTAGAGAGATAGAGGAATTGAGATGAGCTAGAAGAAGAAGAAGAAAAAGTTAGAAGAAGGTAACTTCTAAACTCTTATTTAATCCTTAAATTTTTTGGGTAGATTTATGTTCTAGGATAGTAGATCATGCTTAATCTGTTTGTATTGGTTTAATCTTGGACTATCAAGAATCAAACAAGAGGATTCAAGAAAGAAAATGAAATGGAAAGAAAATTTGAAGAACAAAATTCGTAGGTTTTGAGTAATTGTGGACATATCTTATGAAATTCATATCTCTTTGGGTATAATGAGTTAGAAAATGAGCCTTATATCAAATCGAAGATATGGAAGTAAGCTATATTCTGAAAGTGGAATCACATGAAAACTCCTTGTAGATTTTTCGCAATCTCTGTTTTAGTAAGGCTGGCCCGAAGGGAAAATAATCTGTCTAGAAAATCAAAACTGTTATGGTTTTTGACTTTGAAAAATTCATATAAATTCGTGTGTTTTGAATCTGAAGAAACTTAAAACTGCAAAGTTGTAGATATGGATGTTTACTAGCTAGACTCGCGAGATTGAGCCATTTTATGGACCGGATCATGTCCGAAATAAATTGTTTAGCAAGGATGTCTAGAAAATGAAAATTTTCTACACTAGTTGATGAATTGTAGAATCTGGTTTAGATGGATAAGGGTCTGACTTTAAGGCCTAGATGAGGTTGTAGTACATTGAGTAAGGGTTAATTTTATATAAAAAGGAACAAAAACGGACATGTAACGAAGGAGATACGTTAAAAACGAAAACAACGTTTTGCTAAAGAAATTGTGAAGATGAGTTTTATAATTATGTTTGAATTAAGATTTTGGGTGATGGTATATTTTGATGATTAAAAATATGTTTTGACATATGTGTTATCATATTCTATACATAATTAACCATTTAAGATCAAGAGTTGAGATAAGTTAATGTGTGCACATAACGTGCTCGATAAAATGCCTAAAAGTAATAGTGTTTCTAAACTTTGGTATACAAAGTGCCTAACTAATGGCTAATATTGGATATCTAAGTATGAAAAGATGATAATACAAGAATAATAATGGAAAGAAATCGAAAAAGGGAAATTTTTGATTTATGAAGGAAAATTAAACATGTAAACAATGTGTTGAATATGCATTTTTGAAACCAAATTGGTAAAATAAAATGGTGTGGTATATGCACATTAAACTACAAGTGAGATAGTCTAGCATGTGTGGTGATGAAAATGAAAATAAAACCGAGTTGCATATAAAATACAATTAGATGTTTATAAAGATATTATAAAGGATAATAAGATAAAGTAAGGTCTTAGAATAAATTTGACCATGAGATTGAGTATTGATTTTATTTATTATCAATCTCGCATACAATGTAGGTTGTGCAAGGACGCGAAGTATTAGCGTGTTGGTAAAACGCCGGTTAAGGCAAGTCTTTCAGTTCCTTTTTGCTATGTGAACTTGATGATGAACTACTTTAAAATTTTAGTGTATGATGTATTGTATATGTCAAAAGTATGAAATGTGAAAGTCAATCTATGACTATGATGATTGAACTATGAATGTTGATTGAGTAAGGAACTCAATCTTTATAGTTGATATGTGAACTAAACATGTATGCTATGTTTGTTTATGATTATTCTTGTATGTTGAGCATGTTATTATGTGCTACGTGATGCATGAAAATTGTTAGATTTTGCTGAGCTGTCGAGCTCATTCTTGCAAATAACCATTTTTGCAGATTCAAGAATTGAAGGTAACGCTATGTGCTACTTGATTGTTATGGATCAAAAGTGATATATGAAGATTTAATATCCTAGCTAAGTTGTTATTCTTTTAAACCATGTCTAATGTTTCGAATAATGTATTAATGTTGAATTTTAATATTGTTTTGCGAATGTAAACTATTGTAGTATTAAATGATTCTGAGATATTTAGATGTAAAGGTTGAAGGTTTTGGGAACGAGGATAGTTTGTAATAGAAAATTTTAATTATTCCGCAAATTTCAATGGTTGTATTATCGTTTAATGATGTAAAATTAGAGGTTGAATGTATTATTAACGACCGAAGTCGAGAATTAAATTGTATGAATTTTGGGGTCGTTACAGTTGGTATCAAAGCTGATAGGTTAGAAACCTTAGGTAAGAGTACTTTAGGCTATAACCTTAGAGAAAAGAGGTGAAAATAAGGAACGAATAAGCTCAAATAGAGTTTGAACAATAAGGGATTAAAACTTACGTGAAATGATTCAAAGAAGAATCTCGCAGAGTTATAAGGAATGTGAATGTGGGGTTACCTAACTCCAATAATAAGGATGTAAGGTGATAATAAATAGACAATGTCTATAAAAAAGAGAATGCTAAAGAAGTTAAGAATAGATAGTTATATTTAAGTATGGTGCAATTGTACTCTTTAGTAGTTGATGTATGGTATCTGGGCTAAACGATTCCTTCATAGAGCGGAGGTATATACGAACTAGCAACTCGGAACCTAGTTTGTTGGTTGTTTGTGGGAAACCACTCAGCGTACCATATTGAAACTGTTAGAGACTCGATGTGTACCAAGTGTAGAAAGTGGATACGTATGATGAAAGTGTAGAACTTGAATGACATGTTGAGCAATGTAAATGAAGTTAGAAATTTTTAAAGGAAGAAATGTTATATAAATAAGAAGATTCAAAGAAGAATCTTGAAGAGATATAAAGAAAAAAAAATGGGAGTTTCCTAACTCCAAAAAGCCAAGATAGCGAATAATGTCGTAAATGATAAAAAAGAGAAAGAAAGAGGATCGTAAAACAAAACGATCACGAGTTAAGAAAAGAATTTTAAGAAAGATGATTATAGAATAAGATCACGACGTGGTCTATTTAAGTTATAAAAGAAAGATGGTCTATAATGTTTGAATAATTATAGCTTAATGCTATGGAGATGGAGTACTATGAAAAAGTACGAGATAACTCATGAGGAGTTATAGATGATTTGATATGAGGAATTCGTATCGAGCAAAGAGCAAGTTATAAGCAAGATAGAGTTAGGTGGGATTTCAATTGAGGACTCATGTGATGGCTGAATTGTACAAACCTTTGTATGGGCGAGGGTTTTGTGCTTGCACTCAGTTTATCACATTGATAATCATTGGAATATTTGTGTCGCGCTATTTGATATATGCCTGTTGAGAAGGTGATTCTTTTCTCATGTGTATAACAGATAGGTAGAGTATAGTTAGAGAATATTATAAGATTAAGTGCGAGTTCTTAAAACTCATACTTATGGTAGGTTCGTGACTCATAATTATATGGTATGTTTTTGAACCCCTCAGCGAATGGACGCCTATGGTCTGACTAGGATAAGTTCTTAAACTCATATGATTGTGGCAAGTTCCTGAACTCATAACGTGTGATAAGTTTGATGAACTGGGTATAGATAAGTGTAAATGGAGTATTGAGGATGATAGGAATAGATAGACCTATTAAGCAATGGATCATTATAGAAAGTGGAGTTGATGGTGGAAGCATAGGTATTCTAAATCTACTAGCTATGCTAGACTTTCGAAATTTATTGACTTCGTGCTGATGTTTACACTTCTATTTTCTTGAAAAGCATTGGATCAAATGATGGAACCAATGAGTTTTAACAACAATAATGTTATTCGTATGTCTATGCTAATTGCTTCGGCTAGACAAAAATGATTTGCAATATATCAAAATATATTTTATATCATTAATGCATCATGTAACCTGGTGCAAAGATGAAAAAAACGATAGAGTCATCAATGCAGTATTACCTAGTGTTGGATGTGATCTAAGGATCGTCAGCCCACTATGGTATGATGTAGTATGATAAAATCACCAAAAGACGGAATCCTCAACGGACTGTAAATACAGTGCGGTATCATGACGTCATAAAAAGATTTTTGAGATTTCTTTAAGATATGAGAATTCATATCTGTGTATATATATGTATATTTCGGTTGATGTCCGAATTGTTGTAGAGGTCTATGCTATTTGATTCAGCTAGACGAATATTGAAAGATGTTCATGAAACTTAAGCGTTTATTGAAAAGTTATGCCAACCCAAATTATTTTGGGGCGGATTCAGATGTTGAAAAGCTGAGGTGAACAACCCTATAAGGGGACATGTTTTCGGGGACAATGGTTCCGAGCGTAACACATATAATCGTTACAAAACACTACGTTGCGGCCCAACATAGTGGTACAATAGGCTGGCCACCTAGTGTACGTAAGGAGGGTGTTTTCAGTCTTTGTGATTGATAAACACTCTGGTTTGCAGTGTGAAGGATTGAGTTGAAGCACTAGTAAACCGAGAATAGAGTTCACGGTCTTGTGACCCCTCAGCATGATTTGGAATCTTTTAAATTCCTGAGCTATTCATACTACTTTCTAATTATTGAGCAATTATGGAAGATTCTTGCTATTCTAAAAGGCGAATATGGTAAGGATGATATTTTTTAGAAAGAAGTAAGTCGTAGGATGCGACACTGAATGATGAATATATTGAATAAGTGAGAAAAAAAGTGTTGATATGAGAAGGAGATGAGTTATCAAATAATAATGTAAAACTTTTAATAGAAAAGTTAATAATTGTAGAAAGATCTTTGTGGAAAGGAAGTGGTTATAGAATCCAATGAATGAATAAGGTATTAACGTAAAATCTATTTTTGATAGATTGAATGAATAAAGATTAATAAATAAAAATTTTGAGGACGAAATTCTTAGAAGAAAGGGTGAATGTAATGTCCTGAGAGTTTGATCATATAGTATATGATAATGATCCTTAGAGAAAGATAATGAACGGGTCAAAGAATATGTAATACTCAAATATAATTGAGTCTGAGTAAATGTTATGAAATAAAACTTATAAGAATTTATTATCAAGAATGGTGAGAGTAGAAAATATAAAACCTATATTAAGGTAATGTGTTGAAGTTATTCAATGAATAGATTTGAGGAAAACCCGAGTAAGGCAGGGTTTCTGTGATTCCGAGGACGGAATCCTTATAAGGAGGGAAGGATGTGACATCCCAGATTTTTAGAAATTATAAATGAGAATTTTATAAACAAAAGTAATATTTATGAGATATGTTGGGTGTGAGTATGTGTATGTCATATATTGTAGAATATGTGAATTGATGTGAGGAGAATGTTATATATTAATTTTAATATATATAAATATTTAATTGAATTATTTATTGAGTTAAATAAATAAATTTTGTTTTGATTATAGAGTAATGTAATTAAGTGTAGCAGATTAATTAAATGAATATTTAGTATTTAATTTAATTAATATAATAATTTTATGTTATAGTTTTAATTTAATTGAGATAATTAAATTAGATGAGTTATGTGATGATTGTTACATAAAATTATAATTAACAAGTAAATATAATTATGGGACAATTTGATGAGATTGATTGATGTTAAGCTATTGATTAATTAAAATAATGAGTATTTGCCAAACATGGTCTTAGGCTTTTCAAGTTCAAATTGGTGTAACCTATGTATTAACTAGTAATTAGTATATCTAATAATTACTAGGAGTTACATATATTATATATTACTAGTATTGTTTATTATATGTATATACTACAAGTTAGTATGTTAGTTTTAGAAAACAAACTAAAGAAAGAAGAAGAGAGTTAGAGAGAGTTGTAGGAGAAGAAGAAGAGGAAGAAAAAGAAGAAGGGAAAGTTTTGAGAAGACAAAACAAGCCCCATCATCATCATCTTCATCTCTCTCTTAAATTCATACTAATAAGACTATAATCTAAATACCTTATTTTAATTATATTTTATGTTCTTCAAAATGTAGGATAATGGTTCAATAGAAGTTGTATTGAGAAATCTAGAGAGATAGAGGAATTGAGATGAGCTAGAAGAAGAAGAAGAAAAAGTTAGAAGAAGGTAACTTCTAAACTCTTATTTAATCCTTAAATTTTTTGGGTAGATTTATGTTCTAGGATAGTAGATCATGCTTAATCTGTTTGTATTGGTTTAATCTTGGACTATCAAGAATCAAACAAGAGGATTCAAGAAAGAAAATGAAATGGAAAGAAAATTTGAAGAACAAAATTCGTAGGTTTTGAGTAATTGTGGACATATCTTATGAAATTCATATCTCTTTGGGTATAATGAGTTAGAAAATGAGCCTTATATCAAATCGAAGATATGGAAGTAAGCTATATTCTGAAAGTGGAATCACATGAAAACTCCTTGTAGATTTTTCGCAATCTCTGTTTTAGTAAGGCTGGCCCGAAGGGAAAATAATCTGTCTAGAAAATCAAAACTGTTATGGTTTTTGACTTTGAAAAATTCATATAAATTCGTGTGTTTTGAATCTGAAGAAACTTAAAACTGCAAAGTTGTAGATATGGATGTTTACTAGCTAGACTCGCGAGATTGAGCCATTTTATGGACCGGATCATGTCCGAAATAAATTGTTTAGCAAGGATGTCTAGAAAATGAAAATTTTCTACACTAGTTGATGAATTGTAGAATCTGGTTTAGATGGATAAGGGTCTGACTTTAAGGCCTAGATGAGGTTGTAGTACATTGAGTAAGGGTTAATTTTATATAAAAAGGAACAAAAACGGACATGTAACGAAGGAGATACGTTAAAAACGAAAACAACGTTTTGCTAAAGAAATTGTGAAGATGAGTTTTATAATTATGTTTGAATTAAGATTTTGGGTGATGATATATTTTGATGATTAAAAATATGTTTTGACATATGTGTTATCATATTCTATACATAATTAACCATTTAAGATCAAGAGTTGAGATAAGTTAATGTGTGCACATAACGTGCTCGATAAAATGCCTAAAAGTAATAGTGTTTCTAAACTTTGGTATACAAAGTGCCTAACTAATGGCTAATATTGGATATCTAAGTATGAAAAGATGATAATACAAGAATAATAATGGAAAGAAATCGAAAAAGGGAAATTTTTGATTTATGAAGGAAAATTAAACATGTAAACAATGTGTTGAATATGCATTTTTAAAACCAAATTGGTAAAATAAAATGGTGTGGTATATGCACATTAAACTACAAGTGAGATAGTCTAGCATGTGTGGTGATGAAAATGAAAATAAAACCGAGTTGCATATAAAATACAATTAGATGTTTATAAAGATATTATAAAGGATAATAAGATAAAGTAAGGTCTTAGAATAAATTTGACCATGAGATTGAGTATTGATTTTATTTATTATCAATCTCGCATACAATGTAGGTTGTGCAAGGACGCGAAGTATTAGCGTGTTGGTAAAACGCCGGTTAAGGCAAGTCTTTCAGTTCCTTTTTGCTATGTGAACTTGATGATGAACTACTTTAAAATTTTAGTGTATGATGTATTGTATATGTCAAAAGTATGAAATGTGAAAGTCAATCTATGACTATGATGATTGAACTATGAATGTTGATTGAGTAAGGAACTCAATCTTTATAGTTGATATGTGAACTAAACATGTATGCTATGTTTGTTTATGATTATTCTTGTATGTTGAGCATGTTATTATGTGCTACGTGATGCATGAAAATTGTTAGATTTTGCTGAGCTGTCGAGCTCATTCTTGCAAATAACCATTTTTGCAGATTCAAGAATTGAAGGTAACGCTATGTGCTACTTGATTGTTATGGATCAAAAGTGATATATGAAGATTTAATATCCTAGCTAAGTTGTTATTCTTTTAAACCATGTCTAATGTTTCGAATAATGTATTAATGTTGAATTTTAATATTGTTTTGCGAATGTAAACTATTGTAGTATTAAATGATTCTGAGATATTTAGATGTAAAGGTTGAAGGTTTTGGGAACGAGGATAGTTTGTAATAGAAAATTTTAATTATTCCGCAAATTTCAATGGTTGTATTATCGTTTAATGATGTAAAATTAGAGGTTGAATGTATTATTAACGACCGAAGTCGAGAATTAAATTGTATGAATTTTGGGGTCGTTACAGTTGGTATCAAAGCTGATAGGTTAGAAACCTTAGGTAAGAGTACTTTAGGCTATAACCTTAGAGAAAAGAGGTGAAAATAAGGAACGAATAAGCTCAAATAGAGTTTGAACAATAAGGGATTAAAACTTACGTGAAATGATTCAAAGAAGAATCTCGCAGAGTTATAAGGAATGTGAATGTGGGGTTACCTAACTCCAATAATAAGGATGTAAGGTGATAATAAATAGACAATGTCTATAAAAAAAGAGAATGATAAAGAAGTTAAGAATAGATAGTTATATTTAAGTATGGTGCAATTGTACTCTTTAGTAGTTGATGTATGGTATCTGGGCTAAACGATTCCTTCATAGAGCGGAGGTATATACGAACTAGCAACTCGGAACCTAGTTTGTTGGTTGTTTGTGGGAAACCACTCAGCGTACCATATTGAAACTGTTAGAGACTCGATGTGTACCAAGTGTAGAAAGTGGATACGTATGATGAAAGTGTAGAACTTGAATGACATGTTGAGCAATGTAAATGAAGTTAGAAATTTTTAAAGGAAGAAATGTTATATAAATAAGAAGATTCAAAGAAGAATCTTGAAGAGATATAAAGAAAAAAAAATGGGAGTTTCCTAACTCCAAAAAGCCAAGATAGCGAATAATGTCGTAAATGATAAAAAAGAGAAAGAAAGAGGATCGTAAAACAAAACGATCACGAGTTAAGAAAAGAATTTTAAGAAAGATGATTATAGAATAAGATCACGACGTGGTCTATTTAAGTTATAAAAGAAAGATGGTCTATAATGTTTGAATAATTATAGCTTAATGCTATGGAGATGGAGTACTATGAAAAAGTACGAGATAACTCATGAGGAGTTATAGATGATATGATATGAGGAATTCGTATCGAGCAAAGAGCAAGTTATAAGCAAGATAGAGTTAGGTGGGATTTCAATTGAGGACTCATGTGATGGCTGAATTGTACAAACCTTTGTATGGGCGAGGGTTTTGTGCTTGCACTCAGTTTATCACATTGATAATCATTGGAATATTTGTGTCGCGCTATTTGATATATGCCTGTTGAGAAGGTGATTCTTTTCTCATGTGTATAACAGATAGGTAGAGTATAGTTAGAGAATATTATAAGATTAAGTGCGAGTTCTTAAAACTCATACTTATGGTAGGTTCGTGACTCATAATTATATGGTATGTTTTTGAACCCCTCAGCGAATGGACGCCTATGGTCTGACTAGGATAAGTTCTTAAACTCATATGATTGTGGCAAGTTCCTGAACTCATAACGTGTGATAAGTTTGATGAACTGGGTATAGATAAGTGTAAATGGAGTATTGAGGATGATAGGAATAGATAGACCTATTAAGCAATGGATCATTATAGAAAGTGGAGTTGATGGTGGAAGCATAGGTATTCTAAATCTACTAGCTATGCTAGACTTTCGAAATTTATTGACTTCGTGCTGATGTTTACACTTCTATTTTCTTGAAAAGCATTGGATCAAATGATGGAACCAATGAGTTTTAACAACAATAATGTTATTCGTATGTCTATGCTAATTGCTTCGGCTAGACAAAAATGATTTGCAATATATCAAAATATATTTTATATCATTAATGCATCATGTAACCTGGTGCAAAGATGAAAAAAACGATGGAGTCATCAATGCAGTATTACCTAGTGTTGGATGTGATCTAAGGATCGTCAGCCCACTATGGTATGATGTAGTATGATAAAATCACCAAAAGACGGAATCCTCAACGGACTGTAAATACAGTGCGGTATCATGACGTCATAAAAAGATTTTTGAGATTTCTTTAAGATATGAGAATTCATATCTATGTATATATATGTATATTTCGGTTGATGTCCGAATTGTTGTAGAGGTCTATGCTATTTGATTCAGCTAGACGAATATTGAAAGATGTTCATGAAACTTAAGCGTTTATTGAAAAGTTATGCCAACCCAAATTATTTTGGGGCGGATTCAGATGTTGAAAAGCTGAGGTGAACAACCCTATAAGGGGACATGTTTTCGGGGACAATGGTTCCGAGCGTAACACATATAATCGTTACAAAACACTACGTTGCGGCCCAACATAGTGGTACAATAGGCTGGCCACCTAGTGTACGTAAGGAGGGTGTTTTCAGTCTTTGTGATTGATAAACACTCTGGTTTGCAGTGTGAAGGATTGAGTTGAAGCACTAGTAAACCGAGAATAGAGTTCACGGTCTTGTGACCCCTCAGCATGATTTGGAATCTTTTAAATTCCTGAGCTATTCATACTACTTTCTAATTATTGAGCAATTATGGAAGATTCTTGCTATTCTAAAAGGCGAATATGGTAAGGATGATATTTTTTAGAAAGAAGTAAGTCGTAGGATGCGACACTGAATGATGAATATATTGAATAAGTGAGAAAAAAAGTGTTGATATGAGAAGGAGATGAGTTATCAAATAATAATGTAAAACTTTTAATAGAAAAGTTAATAATTGTAGAAAGATCTTTGTGGAAAGGAAGTGGTTATAGAATCCAATGAATGAATAAGGTATTAACGTAAAATCTATTTTTGATAGATTGAATGAATAAAGATTAATAAATAAAAATTTTGAGGACGAAATTCTTAGAAGAAAGGGTGAATGTAATGTCCTGAGAGTTTGATCATATAGTATATGATAATGATCCTTAGAGAAAGATAATGAACGGGTCAAAGAATATGTAATACTCAAATATAATTGAGTCTGAGTAAATGTTATGAAATAAAACTTATAAGAATTTATTATCAAGAATGGTGAGAGTAGAAAATATAAAACCTATATTAAGGTAATGTGTTGAAGTTATTCAATGAATAGATTTGAGGAAAACCCGAGTAAGGTAGGGTTTCTGTGATTCCGAGGACGGAATCCTTATAAGGAGGGAAGGATGTGACATCCCAGATTTTTAGAAATTATAAATGAGAATTTTATAAACAAAAGTAATATTTATGAGATATGTTGGGTGTGAGTATGTGTATGTCATATATTGTAGAATATGTGAATTGATGTGAGGAGAATGTTATATATTAATTTTAATATATATAAATATTTAATTGAATTATTTATTGAGTTAAATAAATAAATTTTGTTTTGATTATAGAGTAATGTAATTAAGTGTAGCAGATTAATTAAATGAATATTTAGTATTTAATTTAATTAATATAATAATTTTATGTTATAGTTTTAATTTAATTGAGATAATTAAATTAGATGAGTTATGTGATGATTGTTACATAAAATTATAATTAACAAGTAAATATAATTATGGGACAATTTGATGAGATTGATTGATGTTAAGCTATTGATTAATTAAAATAATGAGTATTTGCCAAACATGGTCTTAGGCTTTTCAAGTTCAAATTGGTGTAACCTATGTATTAACTAGTAATTAGTATATCTAATAATTACTAGGAGTTACATATATTATATATTACTAGTATTGTTTATTATATGTATATACTACAAGTTAGTATGTTAGTTTTAGAAAACAAACTAAAGAAAGAAGAAGAGAGTTAGAGAGAGTTGTAGGAGAAGAAGAAGAGGAAGAAATAGAAGAAGGGAAAGTTTTGAGAAGACAAAACAAGCCCCATCATCATCATCTTCATCTCTCTCTTAAATTCATACTAATAAGACTATAATCTAAATACCTTGTTTTAATTATATTTTATGTTCTTCAAAATGTAGGATAATGGTTCAATAGAAGTTGTATTGAGAAATCTAGAGAGATAGAGGAATTGAGATGAGCTAGAAGAAGAAGAAGAAAAAGTTAGAAGAAGGTAACTTCTAAACTCTTATTTAATCCTTAAATTTTTTGGGTAGATTTATGTTCTAGGATAGTAGATCATGCTTAATCTGTTTGTATTGGTTTAATCTTGGACTATCAAGAATCAAACAAGAGGATTCAAGAAAGAAAATGAAATGGAAAGAAAATTTGAAGAACAAAATTCGTAGGTTTTGAGTAATTGTGGACATATCTTATGAAATTCATATCTCTTTGGGTATAATGAGTTAGAAAATGAGCCTTATATCAAATCGAAGATATGGAAGTAAGCTATATTCTGAAAGTGGAATCACATGAAAACTCCTTGTAGATTTTTCGCAATCTCTGTTTTAGTAAGGCTGGCCCGAAGGGAAAATAATCTGTCTAGAAAATCAAAACTGTTATGGTTTTTGACTTTGAAAAATTCATATAAATTCGTGTGTTTTGAATCTGAAGAAACTTAAAACTGCAAAGTTGTAGATATGGATGTTTACTAGCTAGACTCGCGAGATTGAGCCATTTTATGGACCGGATCATGTCCGAAATAAATTGTTTAGCAAGGATGTCTAGAAAATGAAAATTTTCTACACTAGTTGATGAATTGTAGAATCTGGTTTAGATGGATAAGGGTCTGACTTTAAGGCCTAGATGAGGTTGTAGTACATTGAGTAAGGGTTAATTTTATATAAAAAGGAACAAAAACGGACATGTAACGAAGGAGATACGTTAAAAACGAAAACAACGTTTTGCTAAAGAAATTGTGAAGATGAGTTTTATAATTATGTTTGAATTAAGATTTTGGGTGATGATATATTTTGATGATTAAAAATATGTTTTGACATATGTGTTATCATATTCTATACATAATTAACCATTTAAGATCAAGAGTTGAGATAAGTTAATGTGTGCACATAACGTGCTCGATAAAATGCCTAAAAGTAATAGTGTTTCTAAACTTTGGTATACAAAGTGCCTAACTAATGGCTAATATTGGATATCTAAGTATGAAAAGATGATAATACAAGAATAATAATGGAAAGAAATCAAAAAAGGGAAATTTTTGATTTATGAAGGAAAATTAAACATGTAAACAATGTGTTGAATATGCATTTTTGAAACCAAATTGGTAAAATAAAATGGTGTGGTATATGCACATTAAACTACAAGTGAGATATTCTAGCATGTGTGGTGATGAAAATGAAAATAAAACCGAGTTGCATATAAAATACAATTAGATGTTTATAAAGATATTATAAAGGATAATAAGATAAAGTAAGGTCTTAGAATAAATTTGACCATGAGATTGAGTATTGATTTTATTTATTATCAATCTCGCATACAATGTAGGTTGTGCAAGGACGCGAAGTATTAGCGTGTTGGTAAAACGCCGGTTAAGGCAAGTCTTTCAGTTCCTTTTTGCTATGTGAACTTGATGATGAACTACTTTAAAATTTTAGTGTATGATGTATTGTATATGTCAAAAGTATGAAATGTGAAAGTCAATCTATGACTATGATGATTGAACTATGAATGTTGATTGAGTAAGGAACTCAATCTTTATAGTTGATATGTGAACTAAACATGTATGCTATGTTTGTTTATGATTATTCTTGTATGTTGAGCATGTTATTATGTGCTACGTGATGCATGAAAATTGTTAGATTTTGCTGAGCTGTCGAGCTCATTCTTGCAAATAACCATTTTTGCAGATTCAAGAATTGAAGGTAACGCTATGTGCTACTTGATTGTTATGGATCAAAAGTGATATATGAAGATTTAATATCCTAGCTAAGTTGTTATTCTTTTAAACCATGTCTAATGTTTCGAATAATGTATTAATGTTGAATTTTAATATTGTTTTGCGAATGTAAACTATTGTAGTATTAAATGATTCTGAGATATTTAGATGTAAAGGTTGAAGGTTTTGGGAACGAGGATAGTTTGTAATAGAAAATTTTAATTATTCCGCAAATTTCAATGGTTGTATTATCGTTTAATGATGTAAAATTAGAGGTTGAATGTATTATTAACGACCGAAGTCGAGAATTAAATTGTATGAATTTTGGGGTCGTTACAGGAATAATGGTGAGACCCTCCCTGAGAGCTCTCACTGCCATAATAACGTCGATGCCCAACTCATCCATGTATCATGGCATGTACACATATGATAATACACACATCATCAATGCATCCACTCTGGCCAAATGCCACTGGTCCTCTGGTATGGTGAAATCCCCAAAATACCGAGCATAGCTGTCCTCATAGCCAAATCTGTCAATCAAAAAATGATGGGATATCATGTGGCCGGATATGATCTCATCCTATACAACTCGAAGCCTCAGCCTAGTGAGAGTCATAAACTGACGGCTCATGTCACCAATGGCCATATGCACGTAAGGTCTATCAAGTGGCAGCATTGTCAAACGTGCATACTCCTCCAAAGTCAGAGTCAACTCCTGGGTCCCAAACCGGAAAACCTGCCTCTCCGGTACCCAATGCTCCAGCATGCTCTCCACAAATCCTACTGGATCCTGAAACATCAAAAGGGTAATGGTATGTTGCAACAACTGATCTACGGTCACCCTATCTAGGGGTGACATACTATCATACCAATATCTCAGACGGGATGCCACCAATAATGGTGGAGTGTGATCTATGCGGCTGACTGTCGAAGAAGACATCTGTGTAGGCCGTATCATAATACCATCCAGGGGTCAATGCTGAATATCTCTAGACATACATACATATGCATAAAACATGATATATGCATAACAGATAATAGATGACAATATGATATACGGAATGAAAAACTGTATATATATTCCTAAGTATATCATCTTCTAATACATCATCTCTGTACAACTAAAAATATAGGGAAATGGGGCACAGACGCCCTACTACTAACAGAGGCCTATCAAACTATATAGCGAGAATGGGGCACAATCACCCAATAGCTAACAGAGGCCTATCAAAAGATATAACGAGAATACACATCAGAGGAAGATAATGGTGTCAATATCTACATCATCAATCCTGTTCACCTGATGTAACTCCTCCTGAGTCACTGGATCTCTATCAACAGGGATGTCAGGCCTATACAAAGGAGGATCTGCACCGGCAAAGCCAAATGGGTCATCGAGGGGCCAGCTCCTGTGCTGGAAGGATCAAACGAATTTGCCTCTGCTGGATCTCTACCCAAATGCTGGATAAAGAAATGTGCCCAGTCTAGTCGCTGGGTCAAGTTGTCAATCTGTGCCACATGAGTCAGATCTCGGACACAGGCTAGTCAATCTGTCATCATCACGGATCTTGGAACCATATCCCCCATGAACTGAGTGGCGCGGGTCTGGGCTCTAATGGTACGAGGGATCCACCAATGCTGGAATACATCTTGAGTGCAAGGACCTTCTGACAATGCAAAACTGTCAACACCCAACAATGGGATATAATTGATGGGTGACTGCGACACAGGCCAATAACGCCTGGCAGGAGGCAAGATCGGTATACGGATCTCTCCTGTGGTGCTCCTAATAGCACGCTCTCCCAAATAGAGCTCCCATCCTCCATCAGTGAAGAGAAGAACCCTACGGGTGGAAATCACATACTCGACACCAGTCGGGTACGCATCCTTAAATCCAATGGCCAAATGCTCCCCAGAATATGGAATCCATGTGATGACATCTGCTGTCAACAACTCCAACTGTAGGCGATAATGAGTGAAACCCTCAGCTACGGGGACCTCCGCCAGTATGGAATGATGCCATCGCCGTCCTCGTGGGTAGGTATCTAAGCCTAATACACTCACAGGACGTAAACATGGGAGCTTCTCATAGGCCCAAAATTGCTAACACAAAGGCAAACATCTGCTGTCAGTTAACACTCTTAACCTGTATATGGTAAATGACAAGAGAAAAACTTACCAGCAGAAATGGGTAAAATCCTAACCAAGCCTCGATCAAGCCCTGCGAGCGCATACACATGCCCTTGAGGAAATAGGCAAAGGTGTAGGAGCCCCAATCATACTCTCCAATACGGTCCACATGTCGTGTGGTGCTGATCAAAGCAAATGACACCGTAGAAGAGTTATTTGTTATGAAGCAACCTCTAATGATCATCAGGAACAATTGCCAAAGATTGCGATCCTTGACTCTGACATCAGCTGGTATGGGCTCACTCAATAGCCCACTCATACCATCTACGCTCAAAGGACCCGTACGGACAGTCCTGCCCTTGAGCGCCTCTGCTGAAACTCCTAACAAGGATCTGACGGTAGTCGGGGTAATATCCGTCGTGCAAGGCACTAACGCCCCTCCAAACTCCATACCTGTGATATACCGCTAATCCATCGGCGTAATCATCACCTCACAGTCTAGTAAATGGAGAGACTGAGTCTGGTGAAACCAGCGCTCAGACAATGCCCTGAGGTAATCCCAGGGACAACGACAGGGAAGGATGGAAAAGAATACTCCAAATCTCTGGTCATGCACAATCGCTCTATAGTTAGGATGTAGAGCCTGGTACATGGAGTGAATGCTGAACCAGTTCCCTCGAGACTGTGTAAAGCCGGGAACCTACAAAATGTAGATCAACATCAGAATCCTTTACTCCTCATCAATAGAAAAGAAGGAAGATTAAGATATAAACATTATACCTCCTTGGCGTGCAAATACATCAAGGGATGTCTACTCAAATCACCTAAAAGCTCTGGGTTTGCCACCTGAATACTCGGGAGGATATGGGGAACCTGTGCAGCAGGAGCGGGGTCTACAACCGGAACATCCTCCTCCTTATCCTCGACGTCCGGTACATCAACCCGGACTAGACGTATCACCGCCTCCACCAACTGACGAGGCTGTCTAACGAAACGGGGTCGAGGCACTTCAGAAGCCCTCCTCCATACACCAGAAGTGGTCCTGCGAGAACTACTCGGCTGATCCGAATCCATAATATCTGGACAACAAGTCTCCAAATCACCTCAGAAGGGATGTGGTATCATCTAACCTAGAGCTTTTCAAAATGCATTTAATGACTACATGCATGCATGCATTATTTTAACATACGTCTACAGTAGAGTTAAATATGCATGACTAATCAATGCCTATGTTTTGGAAAATTTTGCCATAGTTTCCTCTATAAATAGGACTATCCACATGCACATAGGCATGACTAGGTGGCCATACAATAGCACACCTGCCCACAGTCATATAAATACTATTTGCATTAAAAAATCAAAGTCATCAATCCATTAGGGTAGCCTAATTACTAGGATTACTTTACTTTTTCACCTTTGCTCATTTGTCCTCAAATAGGATAAGAAATAGCAGAAAAAAGGTGCCAATTTGGCTGTTTCAAAAGTCAAATTTTTTCACATCATTATGTTTAGCATAGTTTAATACTGACATTTACTATGTTGAATATTTTTTATCAAGTCATTTGAGCATACATAATTAATACTATGTGCTTAGATGCATTTCATGTGATAAGTCATTTTCCAACGGATAAAAATTGGAAAAGAGTATATGCATACGTTACCATGACAGTGTAGAACACTTGTATGGTGACAGAATTTGTAGAAAGACATCCGAATTCAGCAAATCTGAAGAAGAACTCTCAGATTTCCTTTGCGGCGCAACTTGAAAATGACTTATGAAAGAAACCTGCAGGCATTTAGCAGCCACGACTGGCCGCAAGTCCATCTGCGGCTGCTGTAGGTGTACCTGCGGCACCCCTACGTGGGTCCAACTGCTCCGACTCGGTCCAGTTCGAGTTGCAAAGGAGTTTTCACAAGTTAAAAAGGCCAAATTAAGGATAAAAATGCTACGTGATTGAGCGGAATAGCCTAAAATCTTAGTTTTTTTGGGCCCGACTGTGGCTTTCATATCATTCATTGGTATTCGCCCGAACACAGGGTATACTATACCGATGATCCAAGTCATTGCAGATCACATTCGATAATACCACACAGAGGTCCAATGCTGTCAATGCAGGGTCGTTGCCCTAATCTCCAAAGAAGATCCCCGGCGGGGGTTACAACGCATGTTCTGCTGATACACATCAGCGATGATCAAGAAGATCCTCGACGGGGGTTGCAACGCATGTTCCGCTGATACACATCAGCGATGATCAAGAAGATCCCCGGTGGGGTTACAATGCATGTTCCGCTGATACACATCAGCGATGATCAAGAAGATCCCCGGCGGGGGTTACAACGCATGGTTATTTGTCCACAAGCAGATCCCCGGCGGGGGTTACAACGCATATTCCGCTGATACACACATCAGCGATGATCCAAAAGATCCCCGGCGGGGGTTACAACGCATACTTACCATTGATGCACATGTCAACGATGGTCAAGCAGCCTTGACGTCAGTTCAGTCGTTAGCAAGTCAACCCAGCATCGTATCGAAAACCATCCGATGAGTTCATCAGCTGATGTATACATCAACAAAGGTCAAGCAGCCTTGACATTCATCCCTAGCAGGGAGTTCATCTGTTGATATACACATTAGCAGAGGATCAAATAGATCCCCAATGGGGGTTACAACGCGTGGTCAACCGTTAGTTCACACGTCAACGAAGGTCGGGCAGTCCTGACAACACATACTGTTGGCAGTAAATCCAACAGAACATTGATATGTCCTGGCGATACAAACTAGGGAGGATCAACATCATCGGGGAGGATCGATGATGGAATATGTTATACACATCCTCAAACAGATAAAGTTTTATCCCCACATATCTCTTGTACACGAGAGGCACATCTTTGGAGTAAAGTCTGTATCCAGGATTAAGGATTACGGTGATAGCCCCAACGTCAACATCCTAATAGGTTTGGATCATACGTCCAAGCTGGCCGTCATTACCATCACCGGTAGAAGCAACGGGGAGCCGGCAATCATCCCCAACATGTAGAAAATCAATCCATATGCATCATCCATATGCATCATGTTGCTCCATATGGAATCATGTTTATCTTGTTACATTTCAAGTGTCTAGGATTCTTTATCCTATCCATGTCATTGCATTGCATGAATATGATAAAGAGGGGCATCTATAGACACTCAAAATTTTTTACACACCTGTTACTGACATTGTAGGAGGGCAGATTCGTCTTTCAGAGATAACCCTGGAAGACAGCTCATATCCAGTCTGGATACTACCGGAAGTCCAGTCTCAACCCCAGAACACACACCGAGAGTAACAGTTCTAACCTCGGCGATAACCACGAGGAAGGCAGTTGCAGTTTCAGAGATAACCCCGAAAATACTTGTTTCAAATGCATGCAATCAGCTTCAATCTCAGCACTTACACTGAGGCACTCAGTACAAGACCTGACAATAACACCAGGAAGATAGACACACCTCAGAGATGACACTGAGGACCTTCAACACTTGCAGCAGTCCAATCTCAGAGATAACCCTGAGCAACATCTGCTTTATTAGCCCGAACTGGAGATAACACCGGTGAGGGGCAAAGTCGTCATCTTGCCACCTTGACGCCACATCACGCCGTCTCAACATTTTAGACATACATTTCTACACGGCAATGTCCCACAAGAGCCAAGGAAAACCAATCCCGAGTGACTATTATGCTGGGTAACGGATAGAATTTGAAGCTTGAAGACCGGAAGGCATCGTCCCATCTTCCTGACTTCGTATAACCTCTAATCCCATGTCATTGCGTAACTCTTGAAAATGGCGATCCAAAATAGGTCTTACATACCTTAGTCGGATGCCCGAATTGCAATTCTGAAAGTTCGAGCGGATATCACGTTACATACGTGCACGTATTTCGAGACGACAGGACCCGTGAAGCCCGAGACACTCTGAGCAGCTGTAGGTACACCTGCGACCTAGCTGCAGGTACACCTGCGGCTCCCCCCTCTATAAATAGAGGGCTTGGGGTGGCCATTTTAAGAAGGAAAAAGGCGAGGAAGCCCTGTCCAATTTGCTCTATACACACCCTAAACTGAGTGTTTTCTCATTTTAAACACTTGTAAGCTCATATATAGCTACTTTTTATCGGCGGGAGCCGAGTGTTCATCCATTTCAAGTTATTGAAGTCTTCTTTGGCAGCCCATTGTAAGCCTTCTTACACACTTTAAAGCCTTTCTCTTCATCTTTGCACATACTATTCTTCATGTTGAGAGTCGTGTTGCGTATGTTAACTAGGACTTCGGTCCGTGGTTTCATTTTAGTTTGTATATATATACTTATATATATATATATATATATGTGTGTGTGTTAGGTAAAATCTAATTACGCACAAAACACGCAAGTGTACGTGATCAACAAGTAATATAGTAGTGAATAAAGTATCGTTCCCACGAAGACAAATTAACAAGAATTTTAATTTCACAAGTATCAATTTCCTATTAATCCTAATTTTATTAAACTATTCAATTTAATGGTTTAAATTATAGAATCTAAATTAATAAATAAACAAACTATCACAAAACAATCACTAATATCAAAGTCCGGAATTTCAAACAATTGATGGAGAATTAGACTTATAACTTCACCCTAAGCTTCACTCTGATTCTCAAACCTTTATTCCAATTCAACTTAATATCCAAGTTTATTAATCAAGAACACGAATGTAGTACTAGCCACCTCTCGATGCACTAATACCATATTAACTTAAATCCATAATTAAGATAAAAACAAGTTAAACACCTAAATCAACTAATTCACTATATCTCTACGTGAACTGAAATTAAAGAAGGTTTAAGCTTAAGTTCTCTATCCGATTACACGTGATGTCAAGCATATCTCTACCTTAACAATAATCAAAAATCTGCTATTCACAAAATTTATGACATATGCTATGTTAACTAGGTCTAGATTGAATATCCTCTCTCGATTCCATTCAAATCCACAAGGAATTGTTGATCAGGAAATTCATAAATTTACGCTCGAATTAACATAGATAAACTGAAAATATTTTATTGAATTGGAAATCAAAGTTCTAGAATCATCGTTTCACCCACAGATCCATCACACGTCTAATAAGTGAATTAGTTCATAATGAATGAATTAAAAACTGAATAATCTGATGAAAACATCCTTCCAATTACAAATAAAAGACTAAAGAGAAGAAGAATAATGAACACCCTTCACGTAGCCTAGAATTGCAACCGACACGATAATCTCTTCAAATTAATCCTCCAAAGCTCGCACCTGAATCCTAGAATTTATCTCTAAATTATGCTCCCTGTGTTCTGTGATTGTTGTTTTTTCCATGTAAAATTAAGCTCTCTTATGTACTGACCGAGATCTGCCTTTTTTTAGAGTCCAGGCGCCTCAGCCAAGTCCCACAAACCAAGTATCAGCAGAGTTCAAAATGCATCAGGAGAGTGTAGGATTCGGCACCCCCGCCCCGGCGGGGGTACAAGCCTAATAAGGCCCGCCCCGGCGGGCTAGTACTCTGCTAAAAAACTTTTGCTTCCTCATGCATTTTTCCAACTTCGCTCCAAAACTCCGTCTTTCTTTACCACTTGCATCCATAACCACCCTACACATAAAATAACATGAAACAAGTGAAAACGAACACAAAACAAGAAGATAACTACGAATTTAAACTTGAAATGAATATCGATTTGTGTATATTAAATCCACTTATCAATATATATTTTCATATATGGACTAACATTATCGAGTTATGCCTCGATTGAGCCTAGACTTATGTCTGGAGCGTTTAATGGCTTTCGTATATATATATATATATATATATATATATATATATATATATATATATATATATATATATATATATATATATATATATATATAACTGTGTGTCAAACTCTGTTCGATGAGCCTAGACTTACGTCTGGTGCATTTAAATGCTTTCGTATATATATATATATATATATATATATATATATATATATATATATATATATATATATATATAAAACTATGTGTCGAACTTTGTTCGATGAGCCTGGATTTTACATCCGGTGCATTTACTGCTTTAATATATATACACTTATTATATATATTAACTGTTATTGGACTTTGTCCGATGAGCCTCAATTTTATATCCGGTGCGTTTACACGCTTTCATATATATATATATATATATATATATATATATATATATATATATATATAAATTTCATCTCGCCTGGAGTTTACTTTGTGACGGTTGACCGTTTTTACAGCTTTTTGTATATTTCATCCCGCCTGGAGTTTCCTCCGTGGCGGTTGATCGCTTTTACAGCTTTATTTACATTTTCGATCCCCCATGGAGGTGCTTCGTGGTGGTCAATCATGTCTGTATATATATATTTACAGCTTTTATATATATATATATATACACCTGCTTACTGCGTTTATATCAATTGCGACATTATGTGAGCCTAGGAATCATGTGATCACAGATTCAGTCCACTGAATCTAGATTCGGTTCCTGTGATGTACCTTTTCAGCTGTAAGCAGCTTGTAAATTTAGTCCCAGTGTTCGAATTTCCTCCAATAGTTTCCATACCCATGAGGAGTTCGGCACTGCTTTAAACATTATTTTCTCAAAGATGCTTCGCATCTCGAAAATAAAAGCCATCAAGCCGAACATTGAATAAAATAGAAGTATCAAAGGCCTCAATTACTATTGAGCACAGGGTTTGAAAAACCTCTTTTTACAAAATATCACTGTTATATCTTGTTTAAAACTAAATTTTATACAAATTCAAACCCTATGTATATAGGTGCGAACGAGGCATAACACTACTTCCAAATAACAACACATTGACCCCCACACCACACACATTCGTATAACAATTTATTGAAAAGTGGCGGTCACCGTGGCAACACGGATGTCAGGGGGTGCCTAACACCTTTCCTCCATATAAGCAAGTCCCCGGACCCTAATGAATCTCGGTTTCACAGACCCGTTTAGCAGTGTCATATTAATGGGTCAATATGCAAACCTTTTCTCGGTTGTGTTGGTAAAACCAGTTAAAAAATCAACTGGCAACTCTTAACAGTCCATCGTCGACATTATACATGTCAAACCTTTTTCACTTATTTTTGTTAAACAAATCTTACATAAAATGAGAACACCAAAAAATAGCTAATGAAAATAGACAAATAAAAATTTCGCCGTCGACAAGTTGTAAAGCATGGACCTCAATATATTTTATTTTGGCAATACTTATTAGATTGGTGATAGATCAATACTAAATGATTTATAATAATGAGAAACTTGGATGCTTTTGGAGTTTGTGGGATTGGGTGGTCTATTAAGTTCAATATGCATGTAGATGTAATTTTAATGTAGTTTCCAGGCATGTTCCTTGTTAACACATGTTAATGGTATTTTATAATATTATAATATATAAGTTTGAATTAATGAATAGATTGATTAATAATAATAATAATAATTACAAATATTGGGAACAAGGAATTATTAATTAGTAATTTAACATATGATTTATTAATTTATTTCTGTTAATTTATTTAATTAGCTCGGACGGAAGGAATTTAATGAGTCATATTTAGAATATAAATTTTGAGTATTACATTGTTTAATCCAAGTATGGATTCTGTACTTTTTCAGTGAGATTCTTTTAATTTTTATTTCGTTCATTTTACTACTCGTTTAGAAATTTAGTATTGTCTCTCATGATTATTCAATGTCAAATTTATTGTGATAGTTTCATTTTGGCGTTCGTATTTGTATTCTTTAGACTAGTACATGTTTAAATATATTTTGATATTTGTAGAAAAGTACATGTTAGTATATTTTTGAAGACTTGTGTTGATGATTCATTCGATTAAACATGTACTCATTAGAACTCCTTTGTGTTGATATTGTGTCGCATGTGTTGTGACATGGTATTTTTGTTAGAATATACTGTAGGGTATACTTGTGCTATAACCACTTGTGGGGATATCACATGCATGTCCTCTTGGCACCGAGGCATGACACCTTCTGTGGCGATGTGATAAGCCCACGACGTCTCCGTTTTGTGCTCCGATGGGAGTTGACCATTTGGTGATTTATTATGGGAGGCGTATGGGCCGACCTTAGTTTTTTGTTATGTTCTGTTCTGCGGATTGGTGATATTTATGCCAAATATGCCTTCCAATTTTGCATGCATCTGGATTGCGTAGTCTGATGTGTGAAATTAATTGACTTGCTTGTTTGGCAATGTATATTTCTATTTTATTTTAAGCTCGGTATGAAATAACACCCAGCCATTTGATTCAGCATATTATTTTGTTGTGTCAGTTTTGTTCATTTCAGTTCAACTCATTAATTGAGTCAGTTATTTCGTTTCATTATTTTGGGTACTCTATAATCATACTAGGCATTTGGACCATGTAGTATTTTTCTTCCAGCGGGTAATTAGGGGGATCAAGGGCAAGTGTGACGAGAACTCTCTTTTATTTAAATGGTTTAGATATTTTATTTAATTAGGTTGTGATCCAATGATTTATTTGGAATTGTAATAAATAATTTAGATTATGGTTTGAGCCAGTTTGATATTTATTATGGTCTGTCTTGTGGTATTGATCAGATATTGAGACTATTCTTTTGTGGCTTAGAGACTTATTATAATTTCATCAGTAATTTGTTGTGTTTTGTTTAACCTCTCTTTCTATTTCGGAAAGGGGGTGTTACAGAGTTGGAATCAGAGACAGGTTCTTTCTTGTAGAAAACATATTTAGGTTTGACCTGTGAGTTATGGGTAAACTTTTGGGTTAGGTTTTTGTTCAGTTTGATTTTCGGTTTAGCTATCATTTCAGCTATATTTGAATTTGTCTCTAATATGTTTTGTTATCTATTCGTTGATTTCTTAGTTAGATGGCTCGTAGATCTGTTAAAGTTGCTGGGAGGTGGGGTAATAATAGGGGAAGTAGTGAGGGTCAGCCCAATGAGCAACCTAATGATCAGATTAACGCTCAATTGGTTGTCTTAGTAAATCAGGCGGTTAATCAGACGTTATCACAATTGGTGGCACAGGTTGTTCAGGTAATGTGTCAGCCACCAAAAATTTCTGAATAAGAGAACCCGAGAAATAATGGTCCACACACAAACGAAGAGGAAGGGAATGCAGATGGTCTTGATCAATTGGTGGTTTCAAAGTATATATGGTTGGAAAGATTTTAGAAGCAGAAACCACATTCATTAAGTTAAGCTCCGACTCTAATTGATGCAGAGAATTGGATTACCCACATAGAGAAGATTTTTGATTTGTTAGGGTGCTTGGAAAATCAGAAAGTGTTGCTTGCAGTTTATAAGCTAGAGGGGGATGCACAAAGGTAGTGGAAAGCGATGAAAGTAACAAAGGGTGATGGATATGTTGAGACACTTAATTGGGCAGAGTTTTATGAGGTCTTTTGTTAGTTGTACTTCCTAGCTGCTGATAAAGAGGCATATAGCATAGAGTATCTGTCTATTCAGTAGAAAGATGATGAGTCCAGCACGAATTTTATGACGAGGTTCACTACGTTGGAAAGCTTTGCTGGAACCTCTACAGGGATGACAATGGAACATGCAGAGAAGTTTAAATGGCGAATTCATTATAGGTATCATCATCATCTCATTAACAACAAGTTTTCAGATGTGTTAGTAGTGGCTAATGCGGCTAAGAATATTGAGATGGAGCGGCAATGTGAATTCCCTAAATTGAGGTACCTTCAAACCCTGGAGATGGTTCTACAGGGTACTACAATATCCATATGTCTCTAATGATATAAACTTAATGACACAAATGTAATCCTAAATTATTACATTATATCCTTTCAAATCCCAAATTCTAAACCATTACATATTCGTACTGTTATAATATTATTTATATTACACAGTAATATTAAACTCTTACACAATCTTCTATCTCTTCCTCTTGTTCCTTCCTTTATCCTTACTAGAATCTTCAACACATTCATTCTAACTAAAATCATATAGTTTAAGCAAGATATGGGCATTAAATTGCCTAACAAGTTTAACATTTCAATAACAATAAAATCAAGAATCATATGACTTCTCTTCAATAACTGAACAAATAGTTATGAAGTACTATAAATAACAAAATAACACTTTGCTTTTCTTTGACACATTTTCAGATGACATAAACGTCATTTAAATTCTGAGTTGGTCAAATGACCACAAATTTTCTTTTTCTTTACTTGAAAAGGACAACCCGACACTAAGACTACAAGTTCGATGTATCTTACGAGTACTTCTAGGTGATCAACTTATAATACCCTATGTTGTACAACACTGCTCCGTTAAATGTATTTACATTTAATTTGTGACACCCTACGTGTCAGTCGATATACAACTAATTTTTTTTCGTTTATTCTTCCTCAGGCTTAACTTTGAATCCGTACCAAGTAATTGGCTTAGGATAGCAATGATAACATTTTGAAAGACTTGTAAATAAATCAACAAAATATTCTAATCTTTGTCTAGCAGAATCAAATGACATCGACTCTTTCTTAAACATTTCATGGCATAACATGACTTGAACACTTGCACAAATACTAAAAGATTTGTATAAGTCTAGAATTCACATATTTATGCAAGAATTGTGTATACTTAATCTTAACAACATCATATAAACTTCAATTGACAAAATCAATGAAGTTGCAAAAATTATCTAACATATAGTACAAACAAAAGTTTAGAAAAACTAGCATAACAACATAAATAAGTTATACTTCATACATAAAACTTGCATGACATAAAGTTAATACAAGAGTTAGAAACTTGTCACAAGTAAAACTTGTACAAGATTAGAAACTTGCTTTTAGCTTTCTTTATAATTTTAACGATATTGTCCTTCAAATGTCCTAAACATTTACATTAACCATAACACACCAATTAGGCACATAACGACACCAAATTTGGTTTACGTTAACTTTACTTATTACTTTTTAAGTGTTTCATTTAGACTCAAAGAACTTCTCAAGTTTATTATTACTTGTTTATAACATTTTGATGCACGACCACCGTACGCCCATCGTTACCTTCGCAAACGTCTAAGCCCTATACCTTCGTATATGCCTAGTACGATTTTACAACTTTTTTATAACACTCTTTTATTTAGTTTAAAATGTTTTGCATTAACTCTTCTTTCTAGCATACTTGATCCGATTTATTTAAATCGGAACATTCGTTACTTCTATTACAGTTCGTTATGGCTTTTTGATATTCACATGTCATTCTTAAATATCAGTACGTTAACGTCTAAGTTATACTTAATATGTATGCTAAGAACGTTCGTCGATGCGTATACTTAACATTTACTTTGCTTAAGTATTTTACGTTTACAATTCTTAACTTTTAATCAAGTTCAATCATTAAAATTAAGGTTTAATCACTTCTTAAAGTGTTACATTTAGTGAACTTCATGTTCATTATCATTCTATTTCCTAAGTGTTGAGCAGTTAAAAGCTTTTCACTATCTCTTGCCCTGCACCGACGCTCCGGCGCTGGCGGTGCCCAGATCCTAGGCTTAATTCGGCAATGCGATGCTAATTACAGTGCCTCCATCCCGAACCGGAGTGCTGCGCTCGATTTTATGCCTTGGCTTGGCACTGCGACGTGTTGGTCGAAATCTAAATACGCTCACACGCAAGTGCAACGTGGTCAACAAGTAATATAGTAGTAAGAAAAAAGTATCATTCCCACAGAGAATAGTATGAAATTAAACCTATCAATTACCAGTTTTACATTAACTCAATTCTATCAATACTACTCAAATTAATGATTATAAATAAGAAAAATAAAAAAATAAAAATCCCAACCATAACAACTTAATAACCGTAATTTCAAGCA
>CM029022.1:179405184-179417223 GCA_016801055.1 Panax notoginseng
AATTACTATTGACGACGGTAAATTACTTTGAGAAGAGACTCTTAGATGATGACATATGGCCCCCCCCTTAAAATAACCAAAATTACCACAAGTCTCAATTATTGTTTAATAATATAACATATTATACCGATGATACTATGACAATATTTAAGCGATATGATGAGCAATTACTGTAGCAATAATTTAGTATAGCTGAGTGACTTCTCACGTAAGCATCAATAATCAATACCGTGTGCTACTATGCAACCACGCGTATTACTGTACTTTTACTACCAGTAGTTCAACAGTTTTAACGATTTTAACGGTAACACCTCATCTGTTATTTATATAGAAAGATAATTCTGTCGTTTTCTCTATCCGACAATAATTTCGTTTGTGGGGTCCACCCATGATTGTGCCGTCGTACGAATATTCCCCGACAAAAAGAATATTCTACCGACCAAACGAATATTTTATAACAACCTTGCTTACTTTGCAAAATTTATAAATATTACCCACAACTATAACTATTATATCAAATTAACTCCATAATTATTCAAAAATGATATTTATAGAATAATCCTTTATTTATAAAAGTTGGGGTCTTACAACCTCCCCTTCTTATGAAATTTCGCCCTCGAAATTAGGGTACGTACCTGGTATGTCGAAGAGGTAAGGATACCTTGATTTCATTTTTGATTCTAACTCCCAAGTCATTTCCTCAACATCGTGGTTTCTCCACAAAACTTTGACTTGAGGTATAATTGGAGCGTCGAATTATGTTTCCTTCTTATCCATGATTTGAACAGGAACTTCTTCATACGTCAAATCCTCCGCTATTTCGTCCGGTTCTAACTCAATAATGTGGTACGGGTTTCTTCCAATATTTGCGTAAACATGGATATATGGAAAACGTTCATGAACACGAGACATACTTGGCGGTAAAGGAGTCTATAAAAAAAGCACAGTTCCTACTCGATCGAGGTTAAAAACGGACCGACTGAATCGAGGATTTAGTTTTCCTCTCTTTCCAAATATTGGTAACTCCTTTCATGAGCATCACGTAAGAAACACATGATCCCTACATCAAATTCAGTCCTTTCGATTGAAGATCATCATAACTCTTTTTGTCGATCTTGTGAGGTTTTTATACGTTGATCGGAATCGTTTGAATCTTTTTTTGTAGTCATACGTGACCAACTCAGGTCCCAACAACGTTTGCTTCGCCACTCATCCCCAGCATACTGGAGAACGACATTTTCTTCCATACACTGCTTCGAATGGAGCCTGCCTATACTTGCTTGATTACTGTTGTTGTAGAAAACTCCACCAATGGTAAGAATTGTTGTAAGACCCCGAATTTTATGAAATAAAAGTATTCAATTTTTCTTATAATTACTATTCAGTAAATGTTTAAATTGATAAAAGTTTAAAGTTATGAGTGAAATATGATTTTTTTTTTTCAAATAAGCAAGTGGTTATAAAATAATCATTGTTGTCGGGGAATATTCTTTCTGTCGGGGGAATATTCGTACGACGCGCAGCCATATTTGTGGGCCCCATAACAGAATAACTGTCGGGTGAAGAAAAACGACAAATTGAGTTTTTACAAATAACGGCGTAGTTGTTACCGTTAACACTGTTGGAATACCCGGTGGTTTAAAATACAGTAATACGCGTTATTGCACAGTAGCACACGGTATTGCATAGTATTTTTGAAATTATTGATTCTTACGTAAGAAGGCACTACTCAATAATGGTTACAGTAGTTACTGTTCAATATTTTATTTTATTGATTCAATAATTGTTGCGTTGATATTTTATATTATTGTTGTTTCAATAATTGTTGCTGCACAGTATTTTCCTTTATCAGATCAATAATTCATATTATTTGAATAATATTATTAGATACATTATTGTCAATGTTTAGAAAGTTCTGTCTAAGGAGAGGTTTGGTCATCTAATTGCGCGCAGTAAGGATAAATTCTTATTGGAAAGCCCCCTCTTTCCTGGGAACGGCCTGGTTGTCATAAATGTGATTCTGTAATATTATTTGTGAATAATTAATTATTGAGTCATATGATAATAAATATTTTTTTATGTGGATATAAACGAGGGATATATTTTTGTGGTTAAAAATGAAGGAGTTAATGTTGAGGTTTTTATTCGTATTTTTGTCGGAATGGAGGTATTAAAAATCAGGATTTTTGAGATATTTTGCGAGGGTTTATAATTTTTAATCCGACCGTTGGATCGTGGTAATTTTTTGGATATGTTATACATATATAAGTTGAGTATATGTCCATAAATTTTGAACGTTAAAAATGAACGTATGATTTGTTATGAATTTTAAGAGGTGGCTGATTCGGAAAATCAGGTTATAAATCATTTTTTGGTGGAAAATTCTAGAATTGGTGGGCCCCACTTTGGTGGTGGTGAAGAAATGTGCTGAATTATATTTCAAATGTGGTGGGTGGGAATAGTAGCAGGTAAAGCCATCAGGTTTTGCAGGTCAAACCTACCAAAATTTTCCTATAAATAGAGGGCTAAGTTAGAATTGAAAAATCACACCAGAAACATAAGCTTTCTCTCTTTCTCTCTCTATATTATATGATGTATTTTAGATTGTGTAGTTTTTAGATACTTGTGAGTTTCTATTCATCAGTGCAAGTTTCCTTCAGCCTTTATTACGATCAGAAGTACTGCTCTTTGAGGTAGGGATTGTAAGGGATTGTAAGGGATAGTAATGGATTTTAAGGGTTGTTATGATTTTCAGTTTCGTAATTTTCTGATCTTCAAAAATTCTGAAAAATTTGAAATGATATTTGATGAGTTTCTTGATTGTGTCCAAAAATGGTTGATTTTTGGATGTATAGATGAGAGTTATGAATTTTATGAGAAAAAGACTATTTTAAAAGTAACAGCTTATAATTCCTTGAGGTTAACTCCAAAATTAATGAAATTTTATTGGGAGTACATGTATATGATAGAAGTATACTCTGTAAATTTCAGAATTTTTAGACAAAGTACAATTTTTGATAAATGTCTAAATATTCGGCTATTTTGGCCATATGAAAAATAGTAAATGACTTTAAAAATTCTGAGAAAAATATATGTTCACTATGGGACTATATTATGCTAAATCCCAGAAAAGAAATATTTTTGGAACTGATTTGGTATTTTTCATGAAAATGGTCTAGTTATGAGTAAATGAATTAAATATGTTTTGTGAAGAAAGAAAATTGGAAAATAGGATTTTATGGCTTGAGAATCCTATATGAGGTATATGCAGATTTTTTATGAGGTTTTGGTTATTGATGATGAAATTGTAAGAGTTGGCATTTTATGATGATTAAATGCATTAATTAGTAAAGTGTAAACAATTAAAATAAATTGTTTATAATTTTAAGTAATGTTATTCTTTCAATATCATTATACCGAATATTGGTATGGATTTTATTGTATGTTTTTCTATCTTTTGTGTCGGGTTACTATTCATGGTTACTATTTCACGATTTACTATTCATGAGTTTACGAATATTACTCTTGAGATTAAAACTATATGTTGATCATATTATTTTTATCATCATATATAACATTTTTTTTATAACCCTGATGTTGAAATTCTCTTTCACTGGAGTGTAAGATGGGTAGATTATTGGTATGATCATGACTAGGGTTCTCTTTGGCCTGTAGTGCAAAGTTGAATTGTGACTGGTATGATCATGACCATTGAATTTATAATTGAATATCTTAAGCTTAAGTGCAAAGGAAAGGTGAATTGATCAACATGGTTATAATTATTGTTTATATAAATTCTGAAATGATTATATATTTCTTTGAGATATGAATATATTTGGCCTGTAGTGCAAATATGAATAGTTGGATGAATATCTTTGGCTTTGTAGTGCAAAGATGAACTGTGTTGAATATCTTTGGCCCGTAGTGCAAAGATGGTTTGTTGATGAATATCTTTGGCCCGTAGTGCAAAGATGGATTTGTTAGTATGATTATAAACAGGAATTGTGATTTGGCATTTAACCATGATCTTTGATGTTTCAGGTAAAGACAGGTGATGAAAATATTCTTCGTCCTGGGTGCGAAGAAAAATTTATAGTCACAATTATGATTATGAGTTATTCATATGATTGTGGAAGGAACTGTTGAGTGATGTTACATGGATAAAATATTATTGGTGGATTTTTAACATGGAGAAGATAATAGACTTTATAGTCTATTTGACTCTTCTAATGGATTGCTCGTTCCGCTGCAACTATGTTGAAATTTTTATCATTTACCATATGTTCTAAATCTCTGATTTATATTGATGAAGGCTATTGATAATTAATTATCTTTAGTCATGAATTCTTTACTGAGCTAGTTGTGCTCACCCTTTTGCTTCACAATTCCTTTCAGGTAATAAGAGTGTAGCTGGGTCGAGCGGGGGTAACAAGGGAATAGAACGGTGGTCATCATTTAGTAGTTATATTTGGTGAAGAAAATAGGGTGAGGCGAACCAACGTTGGAAGGGTTTTGTCACTATCATACAAGATGTCTAATGACATACAACCTCGTGTCATCATAAGACAGGGTTGTGCTCATCCACTTGCTGAGTATATATACGAGCACTACCTATATAATCTTAGTGTTTGTTTGAAGTATACTTCTCAATTAGAGACAGTGGAGATAATGATAAGTCAAGAGAAGACTCACCATTGGGAAGAATATGATAGTAATCTTCTCGTTTTTCTTTGGGGTCTATTGGGTCAACAAGGATAATTCTGTGGCCATATGATATCTATCATAACCTAGTGTGTGGCCTCCCATGTACGAAGGTTTCCTTGAGCACTTCCCAAAGATTCTAATTTCTAAAACAGTTTTTGACTATACCTTTATGTAAGGTGTTATTGTGAGGTGATGTCACGGTTGGAACATGAGTCACATTTGGTATATATTTGTATCCAAACTCACAGCATATGTGTTGTTGTATTTTGCACGACAATTGTTGTAATAAAGTTGTAGTTATTTTCTGTACCATGTATTTGACGACTCAGAATGGGTTGGATGGAATGGACCTATTTTGGGGTTGTCACAGTGGTATCAGAGCTTAGGGATATGATCTCTGGGGAGATCGGGGAATACAACTAGGAGGGGAGAGATGAGTAAATCCTTCGCTAGTGTGTCCTACCTAAGCTTATTTGTTGGTCAGTCATAATATTGGGATATTATGTGATATGTTAATTTGTTTAATTAACCCTTGTTTTATGCAGTATTTGAGAATGGCAGCTGAGAATGCTACAATGGAGTGAATGAGACTGTGGGGATACCTCTAATCACTAACCGTGATAATGTGATGTCAGACGAAGAAGGAATTAGAGATATCATGTGGTGAGTGAAGAATTGATAGTTACACCCGAGATAGTCGCAGAGTTACAGCTGAGACTGAGGAAGAAGAGGAGAAGAAGTACCAGAGGAGAGTTTATTAGAGGTATTATATGATCAAAATGTAGAATTTCAAAATCGTATTCATGAGTTAGAAGAGCAGGCAGAAGAACGACAGGCGGTCGTGGAACAAAAGGATGCAACAATTCAAGCTTGTGTTACCCGATATGTGATGCTTGAACAGAAGCATTCTTTGGCAGAGTATAAGATGATAAAAATAGAATCTGAGCTGAGAGAAGAAAAAACTGAACGAGTAAGAATAAGTGATGGATGGGCAAAAGCCGCACGACACGTGGATATTGTGGAAAGAGATGTTCGATCTAAGAAGGCTAAAATAGATGATATGAATTTCTCTTTTTGGAAACAATTGGGAGAACCCAACATCGAGTTTTGAATTACCTGTACATAGCGGTCAACCTGAATCCGATATGGATCGAAGATTGATGATTCAGATCATGAATGAGGAGTACGAAGAGGCATTGAGGGAGGAATATGTCTATAGAAAGGTATATTCCAACGGTAATGATGACGCCAAATGCTACTCCAGACAAGTCAAAGCCGAGTAGTTCGAGGGATGGCGGTTGTCATGACTTCCCAACAAATGAGGAACCCAAATAAAGTTATCATGGGAGATGAGCAATGGAGAAATCATGATGATCTGAGAGATAGAATCTGAAATGATAAGCAAGGTATTCTCAACTCTTCGAAATACCAGGTACGTAAATTTCGGGACGAAAATTTCATAAGGAGGGAGATTGTAAGACCGAATTTTATGAAATAAAAGTATTCAATTTTTCTTATAATTACTATTCAGTAAATGGTTAAATTGATAAAAGTTTAAAGTTATGGTGAAATATGATTTTTTTTTCAAAATAAGCAAGTGGTTATAAAATAATCATTGTTGTCGGGGAATATTCGTACGACGGCGCAGCATTTGTGGGCCCCATAACAGAATAACTGTCGGGTGAAGAAAACGACAAATTTGAATTTTTACAAATAACGCGTAGTTGTAGTTGTTACCGTTAACACTGTTGGAATACCCGGTGGTTAAAATACAGTAATACGCGTTATTGCACAGTAGCACACGGTATTGCATAGTATTTTTGAAATTATTGATTCTTACGTAAGAAGGCACTACTCAATAATTGTTACAGTAGTTACTGTTCAATATTTTATTTTATTGATTCAATAATTGTTGCGTTGATATTTTATATTATTGTTGTTTCAATATTTATTTTGCTGCACAGTATTTTCCTTTATCAGATCAATAATTCATATTATTTGAATAATATTATAGATAACATTATTGTCAATGTCTAGAAAGTTCTGTCTAAGGAGAGGTTTTGGTCATCTAATTGCGCGCCAAGTAAGGAGAAATTCTTATTGGAAAGCCCCCTCTTTCCTGGGAACGGCCTGGTTGTCATAAATGTGATTCTGTAATATTATTTGTGAATAATTAATTATTGATTCATATGATAAGAAAATATTTATTTTATGTGGATATAAACGAGGATATATTTTTGTGGTTAAAATGATAAGGTTAATGTTGAGGTTTTTATTGTATTTTTGTCGGAATGGAGGTATTAAAAATCAGGATTTTTGAGATATTTTGCGAGGGTTATAATTTTTAATCGACCGTTGGATCGTGGTAATTTTTGGATATGTTATACATATATAAGTTGAGTATATGTCCACAAATTTTGAACCGTTAAAAATGAACGTATGATTTGTTATGAATTTTAAGAGGTGGCTGATTTGAAAATCAGGTTATAAATTATTTTTGGTGGAAAATTCTAGAATTGGGGGCCCCACTTGTGGTTGGTGAAGAATGTGCTGAATTATATTTCAAATGTGGTGGGTGGGAATAGTAGCAGGTAAAGCCATCAGGTTGCAGGTCAAACCTACCAAAATTTTCCTATAAATAGAGGGCTAAGTTAGAATTGAAAATCACACCAGAAACATAAGTTTTCTCTCTTTCTCCTCTCTATATTATGAAGCATATTTTGTGAGTATTTAGATACTTGTGAGTTTCTATTCATCAGTGCAAGTTTCCTTCAGCCTTATACGATCAGAAGTACTGCTCTTTTGAGGTAAGGGATTGTAAGGGATTGTAAGGGATAGTATGGATTTTAAAGGTTGTTATGATTTTCAGTTTCGTAATTTTTCTGATCTTCAAAAATTCTGGAAAAATTTGAAATGATATTTTGATGAGTTTTCTTGATTGTGTCCAAAAATGGTGATTTTTGGATGTATAGATTGATTGAGAGTTATGATTTTATGAGAAAAGACTATTTTAAAAGTAACAGCTTATAATTCCTTGTGGTTAACTCCAAAATTAATGAAATTTTATTGGAGTACATGTATATGATAGAAGTATACTCTGTAAATTTCAGAATTTTTAGACAAAAGTACAATTTTTGATAAATGTCTAAATATTCGGCTATTTTGGCCATATGAAAAATAGTAAATGACTTTTAAAAATTCTGAGAAAAATATATGTTCACTATGGGACTATATTATGCTAAATCCCAGAAAGAAAATATTTTTGGAACTGATTTGGTATTTTTCATGAAAATGGTCTAGTTATGAGTAAATGAATTAAATATGTTTTGTGAAGAAAGAAATTGAAAATAGGTTTTTATGGCTTGAGAATCCTATATGAGGTATATGCAGATTTTTTATGAGGGTTTTGGTTATTGATGATGAAATTGTAAGAGTTGGCATTTTATGATGATTAAATGCATTAATTAGTAAAGTGTAAACAATTAAAATAAATTGTTTATAAATTTAAGTAATGTTATTCTTTCAATATCATTATACCGAAATATTGGTATGGATTTTATTGTAGAATTTTTCTTTTTGTGTCGGGGCTATTCATGAGTTACTATTCACGATTTACTATTCATGAGTTACGAATATTACTCTTGAGATTAAAACTATATGTTGATCATATTTTTTTATCATCATATATAACATTTTTATAACCCTGATGTTGAAATTCTCTTTCACTGGAGTGTAAAGATGGGTAGATTATTGGTATGATCATGACTAGGGTTCTCTTTTGGCCTGTAGTGCAAAGTTGAATTGTGACTGGTATGATCATGACCATTGAATTTATAATTGAATATCTTAGCTTAAGTGCAAAGGTGAATTGATCAACATGGGTTATAATTATTGTTTATATAATTCTGAAATGATTATATATTTCTTTGAGATATGAATATATTTGGCCTGTATGCAAATATGAATAGTTGATGAATATCTTTGGCATGTAGTGCAAAGATGGAACTGTTGTTGAATATCTTTGGCCTGTAGTGCAAAGATGAACTGTTGTTTTGAATATCTTTGGCCCGTAGTGCAAAGATGGTTTGTTGATGAATATCTTTGGCCCGTAGTGCAAAGATGATTTGTTAGTATGATTATAAACAGGAATTGTGATTTGGTATAACCATGATCTTTGATGTTTCAGGTAAAGACAGGTGATGAAAATATTCTTCGTCCTGGGTGCGAAGAAAAAATTTATAGTCACAATTATGATTATGAGTTATTCATATGATTGTGGAAAGGAACTGTTGAGTGATGTTACATGGATAAAATATTGTTGGTGGATTTTTAACATGGAGAAGATAATAGACTTTATAGTCTATTTGACTCTTCTAATGGATTGCTCGTTCCGCTGCAACTATGGTTGAAATTTTTATCATTTACCATATGTTCTAAATCTCTGATTTATTATTGATGAAGGCTATTGATAATTTAATTATCTTTAGTCATGATATTCTTTACTGAGCTAGTAGTGCTCACCCTTTTGCTTCACAATTCCTTTCAGGTAATAAGAGTGTAGTGGGTCGAGCGGGGGTAACAAGGGATAGAACGGTGGTCATCATTTAGTATATATTATTTGGTGAAGAAAATAGGGTGAGGCGAAACCCAACGTTGGAAGGGTGTTTGTCACTATCATACAGATGTCTAATGACATACAACCTCGTGTCATCATAAGACAGGGTTGTGCTCATCCACTTGCTGAGTATATATACGAGCACTACTATATAATCTGGTGTTTGTTTGAAGTATAAATTCTCAATTAGAGACAGTGGAGATAATGATAAGTCAAGAGAAGACTCACCATGGAAGAATATGATAGTAATCTTCTCGTTTTCTTTGGGGTCTATTGGGTCAACCAAGGATAATTCTGTGGCCATATGATATCTATCATAACCTAGACGTGTGGCCTCCCATGTACGAAGGTTTCTTGAGCACTTCCCAAAGATTCTAATTTCTAAAACAGTTTTTGACTATACCTTTATGTAAGGTGTTATTGTGAGGTGATGTCCACGGTTTTGGAACATGAGTCACATTTGGTATATATTTGTATCCAAACTCACAGCATATGTGTTGTTGTATTTTGCACGATAATTGTTTGTTGTAATAAAGTTGTAGTATATTTTCTGTACCATGTATTTGACGACTCAGAATGGGTTGGGTGGAATGGACCTATTTTGGGGGTTGTCACATTGTCCACTTCCCTTGAAGTCAAAGACACAGAGTCTTATAGATCTTCAAGAGTTTGAATTGTCTTGATTGTCCGTCCGTCTGAGGATGATATGCTGAACTAAATCGTAACTCGTGCCATTAGCTTTTGTAAACTAACCCAAAATCGTGGAAGTGAATCTTGGGTCTCGGTCAGAAAACTATGGATACTGCATACCATGCAGTCTTACAATCTCGTTATGTACATACGAGCAAGACGTTCAATGTTAAGTTTCTCGTATCGGTAAGAAATGAGCGACTTGGAAATCTATCAACAATGACCCAAATCGCATCAATACCTTGAGAAACCCAGGAAGACCGGTAACGAAATCCATGGTAATGTGCTCTCTCACTTCCATTCTGGAATTTCAAGTGGTTGCATGGACCTTTTGGTACTTGATGCTCCGCTTTGACTCGTTGACAAGTTAGACACCTTGAGATAACAACGCTATCTCTCTCTTCATATTGCTCCACCAAAATGTATGACGAAGATCATGATACATTTTGGTACTTCAGGATGGATTGCAAATGGTGTGTGTTGTGCCTCCATCATGTTTCATACTTTTAATCAGGGATTGTTAGGAACACAAGTCTGGAGTTGACTCGAAGTATTTCTTCTTCATCGATTCTTGCTTCCGATATAGCTCCTTCTTGCACTTTTTCTTCATACGCATCAGGCTCCAGGTCTGTAGCTTGAGCAGCTTAACTTTATCGATTAACGTGCGGTTCTACTCGTATATTCGCCATCATCGCATGGGTCCCTGGGAGTCTTTAACTCTATCTCCATCATTTGCAAATCACACACAAAATGGGTTTTTGCTGTTGACAATATCGCACTCGTACTTGCATATGATTTCTTACTCAATGCGTCAGCTAACCACGTTCGCTTTTCCAGGATGGATATTGAATGGTAATGATCATAATCTTTCAACAGTTCAAGCCAACGTCGTTGTCGCATGTTGAGTTCCTTTTGAGTGTGAAGAATATTTGAGTCTTTTATGATCCGTAAAGATCTCCACCTTCTCCCCATACAAGTAATGCCTCCAAATTTTAAGTGCAAAGACAACAGCTGCCAACTCTAGATCATGAGTAGGATATATTCCTCTCATATTCCTTGAGTTGTCTTGATGCATAGGCTATGACTTTTCCATGTGTTGCATGAGAACACATCCCAACCCTTTGCTCGAAGCATCACTGTAGATGACCAAATCCCTCCGAGCCAGGATGGTATTGTTTAGAACAGGTGCTGAAATGAGTCTCTCTTGAGTTCTTGAAAACTCTGCTCACATTCTTCGCTCCAACCGAACTTTGTATCTTTCCGAGTCAGCTGAGTTAACGGAGTAGCGATTCGAGAAAATCCTTCCACGAATCTCCGATAATAACCAGCTAAACCAAGAGAAAGCTACGTACTCTCGGTCACTGATTTAGGTTGCTCCCAGCTTTGAAATAGCTTCAATCTTTGCGGGTCAACCGAATATTCCAGACTTGATACTACGTGCCCAAGGAATGCTACTTCCTCAGCCAGAACTCGCATTTCTTCAACTTGGCATAAAGCTTGTATTCACGAGCCTTTTGGAGAGTACCAGCTCAGTTGTTGCTCATGATCTTCACGGCTTTTGGAATAAATAAGGATGTCATCAATAAAGACGACCACAAAATGATCCAAATATTCCTTGAATACCCGGTTCATCATATCCATGAAGGCAGCAGGAGCATTAGTCAATCCAAAGGACATGACTAGGATTCATAATGCCCGTACGAGTTCTGTAAAAGCCGTCTTTGGAATATCCTCAGTTCTAACCTTCAGCTGATGATATCCAGAACGAAGATCGAATCTTTGAAAAGAATTGTGCTCCTTGCAACTGGTCAAACAGGTCATCAATACGTGGCAATGGGTACCTGTTTTTGATGGTGACATGATTCAACTCCCGATAATCAATACAAAGTCGCATACTTCCATCTTTCTTCTTCACGAATAGAACAGGAGCTCCCCAAGAGAAGTACTAGGACGAATAAAGCCAATGTCTAACAATTCCTGCAGTTGGATCTTTAACTCCTGAAGTTCAATAGGAGCCATTCGATATGGGG